>OX421898.1:13239613-13552188 GCA_949128065.1 Beris chalybata | reverse complement strand
TGTGAAAAATCTGACGTCTGCTCCATACAAAATGGCACGTATCAAAACGAGAGTGCTTCTGGATGGGCGGGTGCTTATCTCAACCCCTAAACCAACCAATCACCTAGCACTCATTCAAAACAAAACAAAAGAAGCCGGTCCCCCATCGAAGTACTGCGCGCTTTCTGTGCTGCTTCACTTAGCTCTTTGATAATCAGCCGGTTATCGCATTCAGCTACGTTTTCTATGCAAAACGCCCGTGGACGGATGATTCGATCATTAATAAAAAAAAAACACTCTTATTTCTCGTTTAAAATTGCCCACCCCACCCCCCTCCCCGCCCCTATTCGGAGTCCCAGAGGTTGTGAGAGCCAAAACGGCCTCAACTTGGTATTACGTACCATCAGCGTGCAGCTGAATATACGTTCCTTACCATGTCCGGAATTTCGGCCTTATGCTACCGAATCCTCAAATTCACTTCCACGAATTATAACATAAGTGAAAGTCTAAAAGAGCCCGAAATGAGTGAAAAAACAGTACACTAGTCCACCGATGTTCACAAATATCCACGTCTTGCACGGAAAACGGTAAGGGAACTCAATCACCTACTCAACAAAAAAAAAATAATTAAAATCCGTTCAAAAATACCGCTGTACGGCATGCAACTGTGAAAAAACGGCCAATTTTTCACATTTTATTCCGATCTTATGTGAAAAAAAACCGTTTCCTGAAGAGACATATCTTCAGATTTTCACAAGTCGCACGTCACACTATCACCCACTCAGCAAAATCAACAGAATTGAAATTCCGTTCAAATTGACTGGATACGCCATGCAAACGCGACAAATCCGACTCAGTTTCCACGTTTTATTCAGATTTTTGGTGAAAAAAACCGTTTGCTGAGGAAACATGTCCTCAGATTTTCACGTGTCGCATGTCAGACTGCCACCGACCTAGCAATATCAACACAATTAAAATTCCGTTCATATTCACTAGGTACGGCATGCAAATGTGAAAAATCTGACGTCTGCTCCATACAAAATGGCACGTATCAAAACGAGAGTGCTTCTGGATGGGCGGGTGCTTATCTCAACCCCTAAACCAACCAATCACCTAGCACTCATTCAAAACAAAACAAAAGAAGCCGGTCCCCCATCGAAGTACTGCGCGCTTTCTGTGCTGCTTCACTTAGCTCTTTGATAATCAGCCGGTTATCGCATTCAGCTACGTTTTCTATGCAAAACGCCCGTGGACGGATGATTCGATCATTAATAAAAAAAAAACACTCTTATTTCTCGTTTAAAATTGCCCACCCCACCCCCCTCCCCGCCCCTATTCGGAGTCCCAGAGGTTGTGAGAGCCAAAACGGCCTCAACTTGGTATTACGTACCATCAGCGTGCAGCTGAATATACGTTCCTTACCATGTCCGGAATTTCGGCCTTATGCTACCGAATCCTCAAATTCACTTCCACGAATTATAACATAAGTGAAAGTCTAAAAGAGCCCGAAATGAGTGAAAAAACAGTACACTAGTCCACCGATGTTCACAAATATCCACGTCTTGCACGGAAAACGGTAAGGGAACTCAATCACCTACTCAACAAAAAAAAAATAATTAAAATCCGTTCAAAAATACCGCTGTACGGCATGCAACTGTGAAAAAACGGCCAATTTTTCACATTTTATTCCGATCTTATGTGAAAAAAAAACCGTTTCCTGAAGAGACATATCTTCAGATTTTCACAAGTCGCACGTCACACTATCACCCACTCAGCAAAATCAACAGAATTGAAATTCCGTTCAAATTGACTGGATACGCCATGCAAACGCGACAAATCCGACTCAGTTTCCACGTTTTATTCAGATTTTTGGTGAAAAAAACCGTTTGCTGAGGAAACATGTCCTCAGATTTTCACGTGTCGCATGTCAGACTGCCACCGACCTAGCAATATCAACACAATTAAAATTCCGTTCATATTCACTAGGTACGGCATGCAAATGTGAAAAATCTGACGTCTGCTCCATACAAAATGGCACGTATCAAAACGAGAGTGCTTCTGGATGGGCGGGTGCTTATCTCAACCCCTAAACCAACCAATCACCTAGCACTCATTCAAAACAAAACAAAAGAAGCCGGTCCCCCATCGAAGTACTGCGCGCTTTCTGTGCTGCTTCACTTAGCTCTTTGATAATCAGCCGGTTATCGCATTCAGCTACGTTTTCTATGCAAAACGCCCGTGGACGGATGATTCGATCATTAATAAAAAAAAAACACTCTTATTTCTCGTTTAAAATTGCCCACCCCACCCCCCTCCCCGCCCCTATTCGGAGTCCCAGAGGTTGTGAGAGCCAAAACGGCCTCAACTTGGTATTACGTACCATCAGCGTGCAGCTGAATATACGTTCCTTACCATGTCCGGAATTTCGGCCTTATGCTACCGAATCCTCAAATTCACTTCCACGAATTATAACATAAGTGAAAGTCTAAAAGAGCCCGAAATGAGTGAAAAAACAGTACACTAGTCCACCGATGTTCACAAATATCCACGTCTTGCACGGAAAACGGTAAGGGAACTCAATCACCTACTCAACAAAAAAAAAATAATTAAAATCCGTTCAAAAATACCGCTGTACGGCATGCAACTGTGAAAAAACGGCCAATTTTTCACATTTTATTCCGATCTTATGTGAAAAAAAACCGTTTCCTGAAGAGACATATCTTCAGATTTTCACAAGTCGCACGTCACACTATCACCCACTCAGCAAAATCAACAGAATTGAAATTCCGTTCAAATTGACTGGATACGCCATGCAAACGCGACAAATCCGACTCAGTTTCCACGTTTTATTCAGATTTTTGGTGAAAAAAACCGTTTGCTGAGGAAACATGTCCTCAGATTTTCACGTGTCGCATGTCAGACTGCCACCGACCTAGCAATATCAACACAATTAAAATTCCGTTCATATTCACTAGGTACGGCATGCAAATGTGAAAAATCTGACGTCTGCTCCATACAAAATGGCACGTATCAAAACGAGAGTGCTTCTGGATGGGCGGGTGCTTATCTCAACCCCTAAACCAACCAATCACCTAGCACTCATTCAAAACAAAACAAAAGAAGCGTACGGATGCAAATCCGATCAAAGACGCTGTACGCCATTTGCAAGTGTGAAAAACCCACCCCAAATGTACCCGCCGTCACACATATCTAAATAACCACCAACTCATCGTTGAGTGGTGGACGAAAGCGTGAAAAAACGGCTAGAGGGCAGTTGTGGTTGGCGGCCGCAACACTTCGTTCGGGCTCCACCAGCCGGTCATCACATTCAGCCGCCATCTGCATGAACAATTCCGTCGACGCGTATTTCGAAATCCGACCGAGTCGATTATTGGAAAGAGCAAAGTAAAAAGAATAGAAAACCTCCGGTGCCAATGGCATCCGAAACTCCGCGTCTTTTTTTATTTTTCCCTTACATCTACATTTTGATTTTTAATGTTACATTATTCCTTATAATTTTACAAGTACTCTATACCGTATAATTTGTTGAAGCTGCTGAAAAGCACAAGTCCGCCAACATGAAACCAAATCGAAGCTCGATAGACCGCCCACAACGTATCCAGATAGATGGACGACGAGCAGCATACAATGCCTTCCGTCTAATTCGTTGCGTGTCATAAAGTAAGAAGCTGCTGAAGAGTACAAGTCCGCCAACATCAAACCAAATCGAAGCGCTAACGGTCCGCCCATGTAGAGAAATTCATCGCTCGGTGCGCTTTCCGTATAATTTGTTGCGTGTCGTAAAGTAACCAGCAATTCGAAGCGCCAGCGGTGCTCGATGCAAACACAAATCCAAATCCAACTGCTAGCAGTCCGCTTTATCTAAAATAAAAAAAAAAATATTAGACTAGAGCCAAGCTGCATTTCGGTAAAAGGGAGCTTACCAGATTTACAAGAACGGTCAAACAATTTCTCGAGTTCCGTGATCGAATAAGTGCCGCGTCCACGGTGCCAATGGCATCCGCCATACCAACGTATTTTTGTTATTGCTCATCTTAATTTTAACTTAAACTATTTACTAAAATTAATAGCTTATAGATAACATAATTATTACAAGTACGAGATACCTAACCGGTGTGGCCGTATTATTCAATGGTTTTATTCTTAAGGCCATTACATAACCTAACTACTTAAATATAGTAAAAAGCCGCAGAAGAATACAAGTCCGCCGTATAATGAAATCGAAAACAGACCAGCACCGACCGAAAGCTGTAGTAGGTGGAAGCCAAATCGAAGCGCTAGCGGTCCGCCCATGTATAGAAATTTATCGCTCGATGTAAACACAAATCCCAATCCGATTGCTAGCGGTCCGCTCATGTATATAGTGTAGCACGCAGCTTGGGTAAGAATCGGTCCGCCCATGAAGCACATTGGTGCTATAACAGCACCCACTTCCGATCATAATACCGTGTCTAGAAACCAAGTTCAAAAGACAAAGTGAGCAAAACACTGCAATAAGTGGCGCGAATTCTTTGCTTTACGTGTTCCGGTTGATTGCACAGACCGAATCCATAGTAACACAGTGCTCCCAGGCCGATGACTGATCCTCCAGCAAATGCATTGGGTCCTGCCGGTGCCATAATCCGTCGTCTTTGCATATGCGTCGGATCGGAACGCAACACTAAACACTACGTCTTCCGGTTGATTGCCCAGACCAAATCCATAGTAACAAAGTGCTCCCAGGCCGATAACTGATCCTCCAGCAAACGCATTTGGTCCTGCCGGTGCCATAATACCTTCCTTCAGAGTTGGGGGGATCGGAACGCAACACTGAAAATAAAGGAAAAATAATAAGTTAGATAAAATAAAACATAACCAAAACTATGCACAAATCGAGCACGAGGAAAACTGAAGAAAACCAAGCACACTAGCTTCTGGGAAACCAAGCACGGCACTTAAAAACACTCACCGCTTTGTGAAAAAACTGCGCGATAATTTCCAGGAAAAAACAGGAACCATTTTCTGAAAAAAAATCACCAATTAGTACTAAGCACTTATATTATCATAAAATTATCGTAAAACTAAGCAATTTAGGTAAAGCAATAAGCGATTGAACAAAAAAGAAGGCACTAAGCGTTTAAACAAAAAAGCACTAAGCAATAAAAAAACAAAAGACACTAAGCAAATTTAAATTGAGATCACCGAAAGGCACTAAGCGGTTAATAAAAGCATTGAGGTGGAAGCATTGTGGGGAAGCACTAAGAGCATTTCCAGGAAAAACCAAAAACTAAGCGTTGAATTCACAGCCCAACAGCAACTAGAACTTCCAGGAAAAACAAAACAAAGCACTAAGCGTTTAAACAAAAAAGCACTAAGCAATTGAAAAACAAAAGAATGCATCAAGCAAATTTAAATTAAGATTAACGAAAGGCACTAAGCGTTAAATAAAAGCATTGAGGAGGAAGCATTGTGGGAAAGCACTAAGCTCATTTCCAGGAAAAACCAAAAACTAAGCGTTGAATTCACAGCCCAACAGCAAATAGAACTTCCAGGAAAAACAAAACAAAGCACTAAGCGTTTGAACAAAAAAGCACTAAGCAATTGAAAAACAAAAGAATGCATTAAGCAAATTTAAGTTAAGATTAACGAAAGGCACTAAGCGTTAAATAAAAGCATTGAGGAAGAAGCATTGTGGGGAAGCACTTAGAGCATTTCTAAGAAAAACCAAAAACTAAGTGTTGAACTCGGCGTTGAATTCACAGCCCAACAGCAACTAGAACTTCCAGGAAAAACAAAACAAAGCACTAAGCGTTTAAACAAAAAAGCACTAAGCAATTGAAAAACAAAAGAATGCATCAAGCAAATTTAAATTAAGATTAACGAAAGGCACTAAGCGTTAAATAAAAGCATTGAGGAGGAAGCATTGTGGGAAAGCACTAAGCTCATTTCCAGGAAAAACCAAAAACTAAGCGTTGAATTCACAGCCCAACAGCAAATAGAACTTCCAGGAAAAACAAAACAAAGCACTAAGCGTTTGAACAAAAAAGCACTAAGCAATTGAAAAACAAAAGAATGCATTAAGCAAATTTAAGTTAAGATTAACGAAAGGCACTAAGCGTTAAATAAAAGCATTGAGGAGGAAGCATTGTGGGGAAGCACTTAGAGCATTTCTAAGAAAAACCAAAAACTAAGTGTTGAACTCGGCGTTGAATTCACAGCCCAACAGCAACTAGAACTTCCGAGAAAAACAAAACACTAAGCGTTTAAACAAAAATGCACTAAGCAAATTTAAATTTCAATTAACGGGAGGCACTAAGCGTAAATTAAAAAAGCAAAAGCAAGCACTCTGGGCGTTTTTTTGAATAAAAATAAAAACCAGCAACTATTTCCAGGAAAAACAACGACGAGAATTTCCATGAAAACTCCCTGAAACAAAACGCACAAAGGGGCACTAAGCGATTATTGTGGTACGAAAAGGTCTTCCGCGAATTAGTTTTGCCAGAAAGTTTTTATTACCGCCACGATGCTGAGAACAATACTTTTCCGTCCGAGCGCTATACAATTGTGAAGAATCGGCTCCTCAGCCGTTTCTTATATAGGAAAAAGTTTGTTGGTGGGGATAAACCAACATTTAATCCCAAAAAGTATGTATGGCAAATTAATTTCAGCCTGAAGCCGAAAACGTGCAGTAAAAACATACACGGAAAACCGTGTTCTAGCAGTAAGCCGACAGGGAATCAAAATTGCATCGCTTGGCAGCAAAGAAGCGGCCGAAAAATAAAAGTAAAACTGACACGGCAAAAAACGCAGGAAAAGAACAAGAAGCAAATCTAGGCATCGGCCAAGAGGGACATTAGCACCTAACTGCCAATTTGAGGTACAACCAGACACCGAATATGCAAATAGGGCCTGGCCCATCCGCCCTAGTGGAAGCGTACCTTAATTTGTACCGAAAAACTCAAACGAATAAGGCCCCTTTCGCAGATCCGGCAAGCAGGTGGTTGCATGTTAGCTTGAAGTGACCTTTCTTTTCCAAATAAACTTCGATTTGTGTATTGGGTGCAAGACCGGACGATTTCTGCCGCAAAAACCAAACTCAATCAGCTATTAGAATTGAAACCATATTCATTATATAACCTCAACAAACTTTCCCGCGAAAATGCTTCCAAAGTTTCTTGACAGAAGCTAGCGAATGTTCAGGACTCATGTCAGCCAATATTTTAATAAAACATAAGCAAATAGTAACATCATATATAATCCAATATTTTAATAAAAAATAAGCAAATAGTAACATCACATATAATCTAATATTCTAACCAGTAGTTAGCAAATGCACCAAGTTCTGGCAAGAACCCAGTATTTTGTTATACATCGCATCGGTTTGAGTCGCCGATAATTAATAACTCGTATAACAGTAATTATGCCCAATAGATGGCGGTGCACTAGTTAGCAAATGCACTAAGTACTGACAAAAACACAATTTTGTGTTATACACCACACTGGTTTGAGTCCCTAATAATTCCCAGCTAATTTAACTTTTTAATGCCAGATAGAGATGCCAGCACATGTTGCTGAAAAGGGTCAACGCTTAAAAGTTTGTTTCCGTGTTTCGATAAATTTAAATTGTTTTCGGCTTGAGGGCGATATGTCCTTGATCTTGTGTTATTTTAGTTCCCGATATAGGGCGCAAAGCCTAAACCAAGGGTAGTAATGGTGAGCAGAAAGTCGGAAAAAACAGTCCAAATTCGCAAGGCCTCCGTTTATATCAATGCTTTGATACATTTACTCAATTCTGAACATTATAAGTTGATGCAGCAAAAGATGGATGGATATTGATATTGAAGTAAATAGAAACACTCGTTTCTAAATTAAAACAAGAAATTAAAATAAATTATAACAAATACGTAATACTTATTTTTAATGTCAACTATTTTTCAATAATCCAATTTCATTTATGATCTATTGTTTTTCATTTATGGAATGTGAAAGAATACAGTTTATATAGAATATATAACATTTTCAGCGCATTGTTTTAATTTTTATAACAAATCGTATCTGAACATGTTTACACATCATTTATATATGATAGCATAATCTTACAATTGCATTATACATATTAATTTTACATACTAATATAATAACAATAGTTTTTATAAACAATAATGATAACAAACAGCAGACACGTCTTCGGTAACATTTTTCAGACGTGGCTGAGCCTTAAACAAAAACAATATTACAATTGCTAGATAATATTTGGTAGAATTTAAAAAATATAGAGATGTAGAATAACAGCGACGTATTATTCTTTACCTCTTGAGCATAGCTATACTGACAACGAGTAAATCCCAAAACTGGCTATCCAAAAGTAACTATTTCCACGAACACAGAAAATGTTTGTGCATTTCTTGTACTGGTAGTATATGCATTATACCGTCTAAATGATAACAACTAAATTGTGTCAACTTAATAGGTGCAAAAAAAAACCGATTTACTGCTAGAAAATGAATGACTAATTTATAGTTTATTATTGGCTGTGCACTTCAGTTTGAGGTACTCGAGTGCAATCGGATTCGGAAATATGCGATCTCCTTAAAACGGAGAAGATACTTTACTAGGTGTAAAGCTGTTCCTTTTCGAAAAGTGCAGAATCGAACTGTTGACTTAGTTTTATCACGTGACAATCTGAATAAAACGTTGTGCTAAAGTTCGCGGTGAAACTACAAATTTGTGCTGCTAATGTAAGGACTGACGACGTAGCTACAATATATACAATTAAGGGACCATGTCGATATCGCTCACCAACGAATCAGTATCGGGCGAGGACAATATCGAGTCCATGTGGGAGCGATGTGATGCCGGCGATAATAAGTTATGCGTTGACGATAGTATCGAATCGCCAATACAACTACTGAGATCAACTGAGTGATGTTGATGCGATATCGACAGGAGGGGATCGCCGCCGTGATTACTATTACAATTGTTATTATGCAAATCAACACTATGTTGATGATGATTACCAGCAATATTCGATGAATGGTGGTGATGCTGATGATGAAGATTATGACTACAATTTAAGGTGCAACCAGCACTGCATCCGATGCTATCGCAATTACTGTCGTTAGTGGAACGTCGTAACGTGATAGATGATGTTGGGGAATGCGGCGAAGAGAGTAGGTGATGCGATGATAGCATAGGATCGCCATTGACAGGATGCTCGTCCTCCATCAGATCTTCCATTTGACTCAAACTTAGAGTAGCTTCTGAAACCACGTCCGGCATCTGGGAATAAAAATAAAATTATTCAATCAAGTTTTATTTGAAATTTCATCATTTCATTACAACATACCTTGCCGACAATATCGGGAATTAACGATGTTGAATGGTGATTATGAAGTGATGGACTGAGCGATTTCACAAAGGAATTTGAAGTCGGAGCCGAATATGATGTTAGGTTGAAATCCGAGACTGGGAGACCGCGTGATTTTGCTTGCATTTCCAATTCCTTAGATCATTAAAATTTAACTAAATTTTGTGCTTACTAACTTTGATTTTTACTTACCTGAACTCGCATTAAGAGTCGACGGTTTTGATGCTCGATCTGTTTCTGTCGATATTCGTTTTGTTTGAGCCGATTTACTTCGTGTTTCAAGCATTTTATGTAGTCTACAGACGATTTTAGAATAGTGCCTTTATTTGGTCGGACATCACGTACAACTTCGTAGTAGGGGTCGTTGTTTTTTGGTAATAGTGTGCCTAGTTCTTTTATTCGATCGTTAATATTAAAACGGCGCCGACGTTCAACTTGAAAGGAAATAAAAAATATCGTGCTATAGTATATTCATTTGTAGGAGCTATGTTTCTTTATATCGGCCTAGTTAATTTATTTAAGTAGACTCGGACTTTATTCCGCCAATATAACAAAATTCCCCCCCCCCCCCCCAAAATCCGATCCGACGCCACCGCGTCGCGAAACTAGAAACCGGAAAGAAACGAAAGGAAATTTTCGCGCCCAAGTGGAATTACCTTTTTGTTTTCGTGAAGCATACAAAAAATACTTAGAGGTTAGAGGAAGGTGTTTGAAATAAAATTAAAGGCGACACAAGAAAAACACATTTTCGGTCACCGCTTTCTCATTTCTGCTTCCATTTTCTTCAAGTTTAGTTTTCCTGGAAGCTGACACTCTCACCTTTAATTGGTGTGCGAATCATGAAAATCCGAGAGTATGTTTTTTGGGAAATGGTATTTTTTTGGAATTTTGAGACAATTTTCAGTGGATTTCCCGGTTCTTGCTCCACATTTTCGGCCACCACTTCCTCATTTCTGCTTCCATTTTCTTCAAGTTTCGTTTTCCTGGAAGCTGACAGTCTCATCTTTAATTGGTGTGCGAAACATGAAAATCCGAGAATATGCTTTTTCGGAAATGGTATTTTTTTGGAATTTTGAGACAAATTTCAGTGGATTTTCCGGTTCTTGCTCCACATTTTCGGCCACCACGTCCTCATTTCTGCTTCCATTTTCTTCAAGTTTCGTTTTCCTGGAAGCTGACAGTCTAACCTTTAATTAGTGTGCGAATCATGAAAATCCGAGAATATGTTTTTCGGGAAAAGCGTTTTTTCTGGAATTTTGAGATAATTTTCAGTGGATTTTCCGGTTCTTGCTCCACATTTTCGGCCACCACTTGCTCATTTCTGCTTCAATTTTCTTCAAAATTAATTTTCATGGAAGCTGACAGTCTCACCTTTAATTAGTGTGCGAATCATGAAAATCCGAGAATATGTTTTTCGGGAAAAGCGTTTTTTCTGGAATTTTGAGACAATTTTCAGTGGATTTTCCGGTTTTTACTCCACATTTTCGGCCACCACATCCTCATTTCTGCTTCCATTTTCTTCAAGTTTAGTTTTCCTGTAAGATGACACTCTCACCTTTAATTGGTGTGCGAATCATGAAAATCCGAGAGTATGTTTTTTCGGGAAAAGTGTTTTTTCTGGAATTTTGAGACAATTTTCAGTGGATTTTCCGGTTCTTACTCCACATTTTCGACCACCACTTCCTCATTTCAGCTTTTATTTTTTTCAAATTTTGTTTTCCTGGAAGCTGACAGTCTCACCTTTAATTAGTGTGCGAATTATGAAAATCCGAGAATATGTTTTTCGGGAAAAGCGTTTTTTCTGTCATTTTTAGACAATTTTCAGTGGATTTTCCGGTTCTTGCTCCACATTTCTGCCACCACTTCCTCATTTCTGCTTCCATTTTCTTCAAGTTTAGTTTTCCAAAAAGCTGACACTCTCACCTTTAGTTGAAGTGCGAATCATGAAAATCCGAGAGGATGTTTTTTAGGAAATGGGTTTTTTTGGAATTTTGAGACACTTTTCAGTGGATTTTCCGGTTCTTACTCCACATCGGCCACCACTTCCTCATTTCTGCTTCCATTTTCTTCAAGTTTCGTTTTCCTAAAAGCTGACTGTCTCAGCTTTAATTGGTGTGCGAATCATGAAAATTCGAGAGTACATTTTTCGGGAAAAGCGTTTTTTCTGGAATTTTGAGACAATTTTCAGTGGATTTTCCGGTTCTTACTCCACATTTTCGGCCACCACTTCCTCATTTCTGCTTCCATTTTCTTCAAGTTTCGTTTTCCTGGAAGCTGACAGTCTCACCTTTAATTGGTGTGCGAATCATGTAAATCCGAGAATATGTTTTTCGGGAAAGGCGTTTTTTCTGTCATTTTTAGACAATTTTCAGTGGATTTTCCGGTTCTTGCTCCACATTTTCGGCCACCGCTTTCTTAATTCTGCTTCCATTTTCTTCAAGATTAAATTTCCTGGAAGCTGACAGTTTTACCTTTAATTAGTGTGCGAATCATGAAAATCCGAGAATATGTTTTTCGGGAAAAGTGTTTTTTTCTGGAATTTTGAGATAATTTTCAGTGGATTTTCCGGTTCTTACTCCACATTTTCGGCCACCACTTCCTCATTTCTGCTTCCATTTTCTTCAAGTTTAGTTTTCCTGGAAGCTGACACTCTCACCTTTAATTGGTGTGCGAATCATGAAAATCCGAGAGTACGTTTTTAAGGAAATGGGTTTTTTTGGAATTTTGAGACACTTTTCAGTGGATTTTCCGGTTCTTGCTCCACATGTTCGGCCACCACTTCCTCATTTCAGCTTCCATTTTCTTCAAGTTTAGTTTTCCCGGAAGCTAACAGTCTCCCCTTTAGTTTGGTGTTAGAATTATGAAAATCCGAGAATATGTTTTTTAGGAAATGGTATTTTTTTGGAATTTTGGGACAATTTTCAGTGGATTTTCCGGTTCTTACTCCACATTTTCGGCCACCACTTCCTCATTTCTGCTTCCATTTTCTTCAAGTTTCGTTTTCCTAGAAGCTGACAGTCTCACCTTTAATTGGTGTGCGAGTCATGAAAATCCGAGATTATGTTTTTTAGGAAATGGTATTTTTCTGGAATTTTGAGACAATTTTCAGTGGATTTTCCGGTTCTTACTCCACATTTTCGGCCACTACTTCCTCATTTCTGCTTCCATTTTCTTCAAGTTTCGTTTTCCTAGAAGCTGACAGTCTCACCTTTAATTGGTGTGCGAGTCATGAAAATCCGAGATTATGTTTTTTAGGAAATGGTATTTTTCTGGAATTTTGAGACAATTTTCAGTGGATTTTCCGGTTCTTACTCCACATTTTCGGCCACCACTTCCTCATTTCTGCTTCCATTTTCTTCAAGTTTAGTTTTCCCGGAAGCTGACAGTCTCACCTTTAATTGGTGTGCGAGTCATGAAAATCCGAGATTATGTTTTTTAGGAAATGGTATTTTTCTGGAATTTTGAGACAATTTTCAGTGGATTTTCCGGTTCTTACTCCACATTTTCGGCCACCACTTGCTCATTTCTGCTTCCATTTTCTTCAAGTTTAGTTTTCCTGGAAGCTGACACCTTTACCTTTAATTGGTGTGCGAATCATGAAAATCCGAGAGTATGTTTTTTAGGAAATGGTATTTTTTTGGAATTTTTAGACAATTTTCAGTGGATTTTCCGGTTCTTACTCCACATTTTCGGCCACCACTTCCTCATTTCTGCTTCCATTTTCTTCAAGTTTCGTTTTCCTGGAAGCTGACAGTTTTACCTTTAATTAGTGTGCGAATCATGAAAATCCGAGAATATGTTTTTCGGGAAAAGTGTTTTTTCTGGAATTTTGAGACAATTTTCAGTGGATTTTCCGGTTCTCGCTCCACATTTTCGGCCACCACTTCCTCATTTCTGCTTCCATTTTTTCCAAGCTAAGTTTTCCCGGGAGCTGACAGTCTCCTCTTTAGTTTGGTGTGCGAATCATGAAAATCCGAGAATATGTTTTTTAGGAAATGGTATTTTTTTGGAATTTTGAGACAATTTTCAGTGGATTTTCCGGTTCTTACTCCACATTTTCGGCCACCACTTCCTCATTTCTGCTTCCATTTTCTTCAAGTTTTGTTTTCCCGGAAGCTGACAGTCTTCCCTTTAGTTTGGTGTTAGAATCATGAAAATCTGAGAATATGTTTTTTAGGAAATGGTATTTTTTTGGAATTTTGAAACAATTTTCAGTGGATTTTCCGGTTCTTACTCCACATTTTCGGCCACCACTTGCTCATTTCTGCTTCTATTTCCTTCAAGTTTCGTTTTCCTGGAAGCTGACAGTCTCACCTTTAATTGGTGTGCGAATTATGAAAATCCGAGAATATGTTTTTCGGGAAAAGCGTTTTTTCTGTAATTTTTAGACAATTTTCAGTGGATTTTCCGGTTCTTGCTCCACATTTCTGCCACCACTTCCTCATTTCTGCTTCCATTTTCTTCAAGCTTAGTTTTCCCGGAAGCAGACAGTCTCCCCTTTATTTGGGTGTTAGAATCATGAAAATCCGAGAATATGTTTTTTAGGAAATGGTATTTTTTTGGAATTTTGAAACAATTTTCAGTGGATTTTCCGGTTCTTGCTCCACATTTTCGGCCACCACTTGCTCATTTCTGCTTTCATTTCCTTCAAGTTTCGTTTTCCTGGAAGCTGACAGTCTCACCTTTAATTGGTGTGCGAATCATGAAAATACGAGAATATTTTTTTCGGGAAAAGCGTTTTTTCTGTAATTTTTAGACAATTTTCAGTGGATTTTCCGGTTCTTGCTCCACATTTCTGCCACCACTTCCTCATTTCTGCTTCCATTTTCTTCAAGTTTAATTTAAGCGTTTTTTCTGTAATTTTTAGACAATTTTCAGTGGATTTTCCGGTTCTTGCTCCACATTTCTGCCACCACTTCCTCATTTCTGCTTCCATTTTCTTCAAGCTTAGTTTTCCCGGAAGCAGACAGTCTCCCCTTTATTTGGGTGTTAGAATCATGAAAATCCGAGAATATGTTTTTTAGGAAATGGTATTTTTTTGGAATTTTGAAACAATTTTCAGTGGATTTTCCGGTTCTTGCTCCACATTTTCGGCCACCACTTGCTCATTTCTGCTTCCATTTCCTTCAAGTTTCGTTTTCCTGGAAGCTGACAGTCTCACCTTTAATTAGTGTGCGAATCATGAAAATCCGAGAATTTGTTTTTCGGGAAAAGTGTTTTTTTCTGGAATTTTGAGACAATTTTCAGTGGATTTTCCGGTTCTTGCTCCACATTTTCGGCCACCACTTCCTCATTTCTGCTTCCATTTCCTTCAAGTTTCGTTTTCCTGGAAGCTGACAGTCTCACCTTTAATTGTAGTGCGAATCATGAAAATCCGAGAATATGTTTTTCGGGAAAAGCGTTTTTTCTGTCATTTTTAGACAATTTTCAGTGGATTTTCCGGTTCTTGCTCCACATTTTCGGCCACCACTTCCTCATTTCTGCTTCCATTTTCTTCAAGTTTAGTTTTCCCGGAAGCAGACGGTCTCACTTTTAATTGGTGTGCGAATTATGAAAATCCGAGAATATTTTTTTCGGGGAAAGCGTTTTATATTATTTTTTATGAAATTTTTAGACAATTTTCAGTGGATTTTCCGGTTCTTGCTACACATTTTCGGCCACCACTTCCTCATTTCTGCTTCCATTTTCTTCAAGTTTCGTTTTCCTGGAAGCTGACAGTCTCACCTTTAATTGGTGTGCGAATCATGAAAATCCGAGAATGTGTTTTTTAGGAAATGGTATTTTTTTCGAATTTTGAAACAATTTTCAGTGGATTTTCCGGTTCTTACTCCACATTTTCGGCCACCACTTCCTCATTTCTGCTTCCATTTTTTTCAAGTTTCGTTTTCCTGGAAGCTGACGGTCTCACCTTTAATTGGTGTGCGAATCATGAAAATCCGAGAATATGTTTTTCGGGAAGTGTTTTTTCTGGAATTTTTAGACAATTTTCAGTGGATTTTCCGGTTCTTGCTCCACATTTTCGGCCACCACTTCCTCATTTCTGCTTCCATTTCCTTCAAGTTTCGTTTTGCTGGAAGCTGACAGTCTCACCTTTAATTCTTGTGCGAATTATGAAAATCCGAGAATATGTTTTTCGGGAAAAGCGTTTTTTCTGTCATTTTTAGACAATTTTCAGTGGATTTTCCGGTTCTTGCTCCACATTTTCGGCCACCACTTCCTCATTTCTGCTTCCATTTTCTTCAAGTTTCGTTTTCCTGGAAGCTGACAATCTCATCTTTATTTAATGTGCGAATCATGAAAATCCGAGAATATATTTTTTTAGGAAATGGTATTTTTTTGGAATTTTGAGACAATTTTCAGTGGATTTTCCGGTTCTTGCTCCACATTTTCGGCCACCACGTCCTCATTTCTGCTTCCATTTTCTTCAAGTTTCGTTTTCCTGGAAGCTGACAGTCTCACCTTTATTTGGTGTGCGAATCATGAAAATCCGAGAATAGGTTTTTCGGGAAAAGCGTTTTTTCTGGAATTTTGAGACAATTTTCAGTGGATTTTCCGGTTCTTGCTCCACATTTTCGGCCACCGCTTTCTCATTTCTGCTTCCATTTTCTTCAAGTTTAGTTTTCCTGGAAGCTGACAGTCTAACCTTTAATTAGTGTGCGAATCATGAAAATCCGAGAACATGTTTTTCGGCAAAAGTGTTTTTTCTGGAATTTTGAGACAATTTTCAGTGGATTTTCCGGTTCTTAATCCACATTTTCGGCCACCACTTCCTCATTTCTGCTTCCATTTTCTTCAAGTTTCGTTTTCCTGGAAGCTGACACTCTCATCTTTAATTGGTGTGCGAATCATGAAAATTCGAGAATATGTTTTTCGGGAAAAGCGTTTTTTCTGTCATTTTTAGACAATTTTCAGTGGATTTTCCGGTTCTTGCTCCACATTTTCGGCCACCACTTACTCATTTCTGCTTCCATTTTCTTCAAATTTAATTTTCCCGGAAGCTGACAGTCTCCTCTTTAGTTTGGTGTTAGAATCATGAAAATCCGAGAATATGTTTTTTAGGAAATGGTATTTTTTTGGAATTTTGAGACAATTTTCAGTGGGTTTTCCGGTTCTTGCTCTACATTTTCGGCCACCACTTCCTCATTTCTGCTTCCATTTTCTTCAAGTTTCGTTTTCCTGGAAGCTGACTGTTTTACCTTTAATTATTGTGCGAATCATGAAAATCCGAGAATATGTTTTTCGGGAAAAGCGTTTTTTCTGGAATTTTGAGACAATTTTCAGTGGATTTTCCGGTTCTTACTCCACATTTTCGGCCACCACTTCCTCATTTCTGCTTCCATTTTCTTCAAGTTTAGTTTTCCCGGAAGCTGACAGTCTCCCCTTTAGTTTGGTGTTAGAATCATGAAATCCGAGAATATGTTTTTTAGGAAATGGTATTTTTTCTGGAATTTTGAGACAATTTTTAGTGGATTTTCCGGTTCTTGCTCCACATTTCTGCCACCACTTCCTCATTTCTGCTTCCATTTTCTTCAAGTTTCGTTTTCCTGGAAGCTGACAGTCTCACCTTTAATTAGTGTGCGAATCATGAAAATCCGAGAATATGTTTTTCGGGAAAAGTGTTTTTTCTGGAATTTTGAGACAATTTTCAGTGGATTTTCCGGTTCTTACTCCACATTTTCGGCCACCACTTCCTCATTTCTGCTTCCATTTTCTTCAAGTTTCGTTTTCCTGGAAGCTGACAGTCTCACCTTTAATTGGTGTGCGAATCATGAAAATCCGAGAATATTTTTTTCGGGAAAAGCGTTTTTTCTGTAATTTTTTGACAATTTTCAGTGGATTTTCCGGTTCTTGCTCCACATTTTCGGCCACCACTTCCTCATTTCTGCTTCCATTTTCTTCAAGTTTAGTTTTCCCGGAAGCTGACAGTCTCCCCTTTAGTTTGGTGTTAGACTCATGAAAATCCGAGAATATGTTTTTTAGGAAATTGTATTTTTTTGGAATTTTGAGACAACTCTATTCCTTTGATACCACATGAACGTTTTCAGCGAAGAGTGGAAAAATCAAAAGCTTATTTAGGTTGAGGATGGGAGCTTTAAATAAAACAATAATCACTCGGGTAGTATTTTTTTGTTAAAGGAAAAAACGCAATTTATGCGTCAGGTTGGCATTTTCTGGGATATCCCTCATATCTTGACTTCATATCCATACGTAATCCGTATTACCCGAACAAATTTTTAACAGGCACCCGGACTATTAGCACGTATTTACTTGTTGGTGTACAAATCTAATGGATTTTTATTGCAAGAAACTGATCCAATACAAAATTATTTAAAATATCAATCATCCGATAATATTAGGGAGTGTCCAAACGCTGTATCGACTCACTGTATTTATGCTTACATAATGCATTACATTTGAAATTCTATGAATAAACATTTTTAATAAGTTCTCTAAGAATACATATGTACACGAGCATATTTCCAATTAATAAATAATCATTAAAATTTCACTTTATTTACATACACATACATGTGTACAGATATCATAATAAAGAACATTACATAAGCCGTACTAACCTTGAGAACCGAATTCTTTTTTAGTTAAAAACTAAGTGGCATTGCTGGACTTTCAGTGTTCACAAGGTAGACTCACTTGCATAGCAACGGAATTAAATACAGAGGTAAGCGGGACTGGAGTAACTGTGTGGATAGATACTCTCTGCTGCACTAGAGGTTAGGTAGATTAGAAGCAGCCGGTGCACACTTACTAGTTAAGCGCAAGCGATTCATCGTAAGACCAGTTTGCAACGAAAAGTTCACTGCAAAGAGTTATCTTGCAAATCCTACTTTTGTGATGAATTGGCGTAGATTCTGTAGATATGGTACATTGAAAGCTTCACCTCTGATTGATTCGTTGCATTCCTGTAGTTATTGAACCGTAATGATTTTATACGGGCAGTAACAGGGCTTTTAAGGATTTCTGAATGTGTCAAATATATTTATTCCTTGGACCACAGCTAAGAAACCCTGATTCGAACCCACAACCTCAGTCCTCAAGGGCGCCCATACAACATTTTGTAGAGATGGGAGATGAAAACTATGGCTATGATTCAGGAACATTTGAAAAAGAACAATTGTGCATAAAAACCAACCTACAGCATCTCAGCACAAAACGCGTTCCCAAAAAACCTGGAAACCCTGCAACCGAGCCTGTTCGTTTTGTTAGTAATTATCGCTAAGAAACTAATATTTTATAAAATAAACAAGGGCTAATTTTGAGGACTACCAGTTATCATGTTTCTAAAGCCTAATAAATTACTAATGACATCCCATCATCAACATAATTTGCTGTGCTCACGTTTTAATTGGTCTCTTTTCCATCAATTATAAACATATTTACCTCTTGGCTTTTTTACCAATACATTCCTTGAAAAATAATCTTACGGATAACGAAAAAAAAATATATTAAATTGCTTGTACATTTGGTGGACGAAGCTATAAATATTATTCTGTATAGATATGATTGGATCGGAATATATGTTCATATACGGTTTTATTTAATCGTTTTATTCACTTGTCATAGTTTTATAATTCATAGATTTTGTAATAATCGCGTTGAAGCCTTTGAAGTATCTTCAAGTGGATAAGAAGTTTGCAACGAGATAAGATTAATCTTGAGAACGTCAGATTGAGATAAGATTACTTTAGCGCCGTATTTAATCAATAATTTCTTGAAGCAGACTCTCTACATTTATTAAAGACAGTAAAAACTGCGACCTGATCACAAATTTTAGGTTTCGTAATAGTGTACTTACTCATGTTATGATTATCCTTCTTTTGTCTGTCCTTAGCCAAAGCGTGCATTTCGGCATCGGTTAAAGTTTGTGGCTCCTGCTTTATATCCAAATCATTGGAATAAGATGGATCTAACTTAAGCGAATCTGAGAGTGCTGAAGATTCAAATGCTATGATGTCATCTAGCATGTCTTCGGTCTGAAAAAGCAATAAAAAACAATAAGATAAATACGAGCATTTATTACGCACAACGATTATTTATGAAAACATGTCCACTGTCAAACGCATACCTAGATATATTTAATATAGTTATGGAATTACTAGTAAGTTTATGTTTGAGAAGGAAACAATGCGTATATAACCGGTGGACAGGAGGGAAATCAGAGTCTTTTTTATGTAGGTTTTGTTGTTTTATTCCGTAAACTCGAACCTAATTTTCACTCAAAACTAATTTTTACAAACTCCGAATTCGTGGCTGAACGATTTCTTGAGTTAGAGTGATTTCCGTTAATTGAGTGAGGACAATATTAAGGCGTTTCGAAGTCTAACCCGCCAACAAACTTAACCTTAACCGATTGCTTGGCTGCGGTCTTTTGTAAATGTGCCATTTTTCATTTTATTCAACGCCTGATTACCTGTAATCCATTGCAGGTCCAAGGCCGCATCAAACCGTTGGCTAAGCCCTTCGACATCATTACTTAGCATCACACATTCAAATAGAATTCAGCCGTTCATCTAGAGTATCTTATATTTTCCTTCGGCTAAAGGCCGAAGTCACCAATTAACGTGGTTTCAATTTCGTTAAAGTCATATTGGTCAGGTGGACACAACTAATTATCGTAAGTTCATTGTGTATCACGAATTTCAGCGCTGTTGAGCAAAAATAGGATTCGAGCGTAACCGAAATCACGATAAACGGCTTAATACGTTAAAAGACAAAAACACAATAATGAACTGGGTAAACGCATGTGAAAAACATCTCCAATAAGAAATACTGAAGCTTCCGTGCCGAGGTCTGAGACACGTTAAAGACGTGGACGCATAATATGGCCGTGGCAATATAAATACCTACTAATGGTAAATGGTAATGTAGAAATTCAAAATCTTACGTCCAACTAATTTATATTACAAATATTGGGTGCGAGTAGAACACAATCAGCAGAATCAACGTCTGCTTGGAGTTAATAGAAACTACAAGATTCTGTACAATGGTACGCGGTAGCGATACGGTCCGGACTTACATTGATCAGACAAACAGAAATTGCATCGATAAAAATTAATTAGTTGCTTTCAGGCAACACAAAGTCCCTTGGAAGTTTAATAGAAAGTCAAGTCTCAAGTTAGACGAAGATGGAACTCGACGTTAGACAAATTGCCAATTTATGAGATAATTTTTATAATTTTTTTTTTACTGTCACGAGTGTTATGATGATGAAAGGTGCCGCCATAAGTGTGGGAAGGGAATCGGGGCAAACAAACAGCCACATTGTACCACTCTGTTCCATTGAGAATTTTAAATGTGCTCATGCACTTTCTCAAGTCCAGGCTTTTTGATTTCTTGAGAAGTTCGTATTCTTAATAAGTACTGATTATACACTCCTTCTTTATGAGAATGAAGACAATCCTGCAGTTTCCTAAACTGGACTAACCACTTAGCGGATGTAAACGTAAAAGGTGCGAAGAAGGTTTCATTGTTACCCAAGCCTTAGAAGGAAAAAGGGAAAACTATACTTTTTTCTTAATCTATTAATGATTTCGGATTCGTATAATGATAATAAGAAGAAACTCGATCTGAGGCGATTCGGAAACCCTTCGAATTCCGATATCGGAATTAGTTTTGAGTACGTCTGTTGCTTTCGTGAGGATGATTAAGATTACATTTTCTAAACAATTTGATAGCATTGTAATTATTGCTGTATTATGTCAATGTAATAAAACGTGCCGTAAGATGAAGAGGGAGCTCGTATACAGATAGAGAGCTCTACAGTTTAAAAATTAATACCAGACATAACGAAACAAAACAGTCGCACTTGTACGTGGTTTTTAATTCGTAATGATATGGATGGTTGGTTGTTGGCTCTATGCGTCAACGTAAAATTAATAATAAAAAAAAAGAAAAAAAAAATAGGTTAAGGTCGTAAAATTTAAAAATAAAATAAAATATAATACACAGGTAAATCAGACTCGGAACGTGTATAGGCTATTTGAACTTTTTACTTTGCTGCTGGCTTAGCACACCTTGAATTCATCAATTACCGTGTGTTTATCTAAAATTGTCTTTCCACCGACGGATCAGAGAAAAATAAAATAAAATCTGGTTGGCACCAGACTTTCGGCTCTTTAAAGCGTTTCGGATAGCCCGCGGCAAAGTTGGATGTATACAAGCCCAAAACGGTGTGCAGCAAAGAGCTAATTACATTTTTAACAGTTTCGCTTATTAACGAGAGCGTCCAGAAAGATCACACAACCTGTATTTTAAAGAACTACAGGGTGTTCAAATTCTCAACACTTCAGAACTACTAACAGGTAATGAAAAAAATTACCATTCAACGGAATCTTCACACAAACCCCCTGTATTCGTTTTACGCGACCGTTCAAATTCAAACTTGACCCACATATCATTCGCGTGACGTCCACGTACCAAGTACGTAATGCGCGCACTACTATCGATTTCTCTATTTCGCGAAGCAAAGCGTAACACAATCATAAAGACAAATTTATTACGCTCATAGTTTTGTACGGCCGGTTTCTTTTATCTGCACCATTCGATTGATTAAAGTTGAAAGATAACGATGAAACGGTGTCGTGACTGCGATCAGATCTGAAGATACATGGTTTCTGGATCGCGGCACTCGGGGATGCACGCAAGTGATCTGGAAAACAGGATCGCAACAGGGAGGGCTTAGATATGCGAGTACTCCGAGTTAAAATTAAGACATCGATCAGACATGACGGCTTAAGTTTCCGGCCATCGTAATCCGCATGAAGCGCTCTCCAGCTCTGATTGAGCGTGACAGCATCACGCAGCCAGGATAGATTCATCATTCTTCACATATCTTGGATTAAGAAGAACAGATTAATTTCCGGGTAGGATGCTACAGTGAATAACGTAGTAACTAGATATCTGTCTTTGCGACTCCAGAGATTATAGAACCGAATTTTATAACCATTAAACACGTTTCATAGTTCACCCCAAGTTGTAAATTAAACTGTAGACTTTTCTGGTTCGCCGTATAACACACTTCACCGGCATCTTGTATTCGATTCTTTCCTTCTCGTGAATACTTCCAGACATTCCTTTCATAAATTGTGTAATTTCCTTATCATTTATGAGGTAGCTACTATTTAACTTAGTATGACTTGGTTAATGTTTTTAATGATCTTTATTAGGTTTGTTTTGCGGAAGAGATTATACTCGTTGACGAAGATATGACAAGATTTAGTTTACGCAAAGTTTATACACTCTTTCCATACTGATAACAAATAGACTGCGATAAATTCTTATGAAAGGTAGTATTTCTTTACCATTTCGTGGAGTGTATGGACAATGGAAAATTTGAAGTAGACAACTGCTATAGAGAAACGTTTTACGCTTTTACTGTCTGAAAGGAAAAGCGTTGAGAATCGGAGGACACGTGACGCCCGTACGTAAAGCGTAATTATCTCTTGAGCTTTCAATGAAGCATTGGAATCTCGTAACTTCTTTTTCCTATACAACAAATCGCGTGCAAAATTGTCTTTCTTTTAAAGTTGCAACTAATTTTACATTTTTTAATCTCAGGGTATGATTAATGAATCAAGACGAATCCGTAGAGCAAGAAAGATGCCTCAGTTTCGAAACAAAGCCTACTTATTCATTACAAGAAATATCTGGTTGGAACTCAAATATCTGATACCGGCAGATGAGAACCAGTTAATGACATTCTTGCGTAACTAGGGCTTTCTTGATAACTTGGCGTTCTGTTAATTAAAGCAAAATTAAGCCGACTGAAACATCAAAAGACAAACAAACGTTGTCACTTCGCTTGGGAATAGTAGAAGCACTTTAAATATCAAAACGTCTACGATCTACGCCTTCATAAATTGATTGACGATTAAACCAATCGCCAAGAGGGAAGGGTGCTCCAGACGCCATCTGACTCATAAGCGTACTCTAGATTGCTAATTACATACTTTATTGAACGATAAAAAAATGTATCAGAGCCGTAAAAAAATATTTTATAATTTTCACTCGACGTTTATCTAGAAAGCCGTACTGTAAAATGTAAATAACAACTAAATAAATATTGGTAAATCCTTATGCAAATAAAAATCTGTCCTAAACGCTTAATATTATTCAATTATAATCTTAAAATCTGATACTTTTATTTTTCGATTTAATATGGAATCAGATAAGGCTTCTTATGGACACTATGAACAGCCGAGGAACACAGACTGGGACTGGTTAATGCCACAACTTCCTTCTGTACATCTGAGACTCTCACCCAACTATTACTAAAGAATTGGAGGATAGCGTCGAAGATCTTTACACCAAATATCCCTGGAGTATTTTAATTTTATGAAGTCAAGAAAATACATCTAATTCTACTCGTAGGTATTACACTGCTAAAAAACCTTTCAATCAGTTAAGGGCTGTTTTTACAACGACGATCAGTTACGGTCTACCTGGAACTTTAACTGAACATTATTGTAACTGAAAGTACCGGTTAAAGCATCAATTTGTTTGAAGATCGTAATAATGACAACTATTAAGATTTTCAGAGACACCTTCTTCTACCACTACATACATTCTTTGAGCTTTCTAAGATCGCCAATAACTTTAAATTTTATTAAGCCTACTAGGTTATCCCGTTCTACATAAAAGACTTTACATTGGATAAAGTTATAGCGAAGCCACTGTGACAATCAACGGTCCAATCTAAATCGCCGTTTGCCTTCATTAAGAAATAGTGTGTTGCCTTTTGATCTTTCATCTCGATCACTTTTCTAATAACGGCTACTTGAATCCGACTTTCTTATCTTGTTATTTTTCTATCAACTGATATCTTTAGTTTAATTCCTTTGACGTAATATTAAAGTTCATATTTGTTTGAGACTGTTGATGGCACCGGACTGAAGTGTTTACTCGTTGATGTAATTAATTTCTCCACTTTTGTAGTCTGATGTTTAGCAGTGTAATTCGTAAATTGCAAAATTATGCTATGCAACGTTTGCTCCGTATTGGATCCACTTCGGGACGAATTTCTTTATTCTATTGTATGCAATTTTTTTATAATAACTACAAATTTTGCCGAACACTATGCAGTAGTAATTTCATAATTTCAGTCAGTGTTTTTCCTTATCTTAAAAACTTTTATTCTGCAATCTCGGTTCATTGAGTCAGGTCTATAGTTTAAGATTCGTTCATGGATTCACGATAATCGTCAGATACTCACTGCTTTCCTAAAATCACAACCGGGCAACCTCTGACTCGGCTTTTCGGTGACTGTAACAAATTGACCTCAATGTTAACCAAGTTTGATCATAGGTACACCATTCCATTGTGTATTATGAATCTATATTATTAGTAATTGCATAGACGTGTAATCAAGATTATAGAAAATTGACGCAAGTTGTGAAAAACATGAAATATGACTACGGTTTTTGGTCACATATCATTTTACTTACGACCTCTGCGCGAAATTTGAATATGTTTCATTTTGCAACCATTCCAGATTGATGTTCACAATGAAGAAGCTCGTTGTGTAATCGCTTCGACAGCGTTTCATATCCAGACAGATTCCTTTGTTCAAGCCAAATTCCCTGCAGTCAATAACACCTTGAGCGAAGCTTCGCAATTCTTTACTATAGGACTCATCATTGAGACAAAGAATGCAGTATTCTTAAATATAGAAAAGAAGCTAATTAATTTACCACACTGCTCTCTACAATACTACGAGTCTACTTATGATGTTTTTCATAATTAAAATTATTTCCTAAATATGTACTTCAGTCTCATCGCGATTAAACTCAGTACAGAACTGTCTGGTATCATTAACCAGGAGCGAAGAATGCGGCGATATTGAAAGTTGGAGGTCGACAATTACAAGCATGCGTGAAATACATAGCTAAAACTGATAAAATACTGGCAGGGTAGAATAATTTTTGTCAGACTTGTCTTTAAGCAAATTTTAGACATTTTTTAAAATTGAATTAGCGTTAACAAAATGCATAAAATTACATATTTTATGGATCTTGCCTTGTCGCGTATTGCAAGGCAATTATCGCAAAGAATGCTGGCTCTATTATTGCAATTGCTTCAATTTTAACTTTTTTTTAAGTATGAGCAATTAAGCAGATATTCACTAACTAACGTATAGCGCGTTAAGATAAAAATACAACGGGCTCCAAAACCCCCTGCTGATATGACTGAAATCAAGCTAACCTCACTCCAGTCTATTCATCATTTAAATTAGGTTGTCTCAGTAGCCTTGTCTTGCAGTTTTTGCACCATCTCAGGTTCGAATTCGAATCCCTTTCATGACAACGTTCTGAACTTTCCAGTAATCCAATTACCATTCCTACTGTGAGTGGGGGAGGGATCAACTGACACTGTAACACCACTTATAAAAATAACTCAGATCAGATGATGTCCCTAAACAGGAAAGGATATAACAATCAAATTTTGTTGATAAATGAATTCATACAAATGGGGTATCGCTCAATGAAAATTTCTTCGACTTTTTCGTTACTCTTTTCGATTTACCCATCACCAGAATTAATGGACGGTTATTTATTACAGTAATGTATATTTGCATCGATCCGAAACGACTTAAACCTGCATTAGCAGAACGTATTGTTTCATTTGTCATAATTACGGTCAGTGCAGATATGTATTTACAATGATCAAAAATGAACAAAATTTTATGCTCCAAACATGACGTGTTCTCCAGTAATCGAACAATAGATATGACCACTTGTTAAAATAATAGGAATTTTGATTTTTGGCTTTTATTAAAAATATAATTTAATACTAAACTTGATAGCAGAGCACATCTTGTCATTTTAGTATCTAATGAATTTCTTATCACACTAAAAGTTTTAAATTATTATGAGTATCCCAATTCCAAATAACAAGTTGATAAAATAAAAATGAATTTTTGTATGTATGTACAAACGAAGTCTATGCATTCTTATTTATCTTCATATTGTATACATACACCTCTCAAATTTACAATCAACCACGACTAATTTTAAACTTTTTTCCTGAACGCGTAAATGGGTAAAAAGTTCATAGATAACAGCTAGGAAATATTATATTAAGCTTGAATGCAATTATTATCGTGGCATGAAATTAAGAAAATTAAAAAATATATACCTATATATGTGCATATAATAAAATAAATTGAATCACTTAACATTAATTATTGAGATATTATTCACAGATATTAAAATTTATCAATGAAATGATTGTTACAAAACCTATAAAAAATACATAAAATAGTAGTATGTTCTTGAAATGCAAATGTAGGAATTTTTTCAGATTTAACGTAATTATCACAAAAGTGATCAGGCCAATACAATGTTTAAAGGACTTTTGCATGGAATACATTCGAAGATGTAGAACGATTTCGACGGTTAGCGAACTAAGAGTTCTACTTAACCTAATTTCAGAGTAATCCGTTCGGACAGACGAACGATCAGCAATAACTAAACCGTTCGAGGAGTGAAAACCTGTTGGACTGGATTAAATAAACTTAGTGGACTCAAACCGATTTCATCTGAAGATACTCCAAAAAGTACAGCAATGACCTGTACTTCCTTAAACACGTCTTTTGAGAGAATGATAATTTTCCGAATGGTGAAAATTAATTGAAATTCATCATACAAATCTTGAAGCAATGTGAAGGAGTTCCCATTAAAACCCCGCTTAAAAACACGGTACCTACGTTTTTATTAATTTTTGGTTGTCTCCTTGCTATAATATTAAACACCGGCATTATTCCTTTTTTGCTTTTGTATTAATACTCTTGGCATTCCTTAATCGTAGTTACTGCGGTACTTCGTTCACCTTAAAAAATCGTTTTCGTTTTCAATTTCTGCTACACACCACAATACTAAGTACAACAAATATTACAATTTAAATTGTTGTGTATCTTAATTGCATTTGCATCTTATATAAATCACTGTCTCAACTTCACACTTTTATTTGGTACAGTAACGTTACGAAAGATAACGTTTTTTTTATATGAGCCCTACATAAACTCGGAGATTTAAGATAGCAGATTTCAAGAAATTTACACTTTACGTTACGCAAATCTTGAGTTATGAATTTATAAAACTTTTTTTAGTTTTCCTTCGAATTTTGGTTAAATGAATCCAATTCCTATTTTGAAGTGCCGTTTCTTGATATTAGGACAATACTGACACACTTTCCACTTAACCGCGGGCGAAGCGCCATTCTAAGCTCTAAAACTAACTACTACGCGTTGTAAATAATACAAAATTATAGAAATATCGTCGATGCGATTATTATCGAAAGCGTTCTGCGTACCAACGAAATCGAATTAAACAAGTCGAAACCTAATTGCGAAAGGATCGCGTAAAGCATCTTAATTACGCGTCGTGTACTTAACAAGTATATCGCGACCACGGCATTACGCGATGTGAACAAACGGCACCGGCCCTCCGAGCACACTGAGTCGAGTAGTAAAACGCAGCACAGTTGTACGTACGGCGGTACGATTTTTTATCTTTCTCGATTCGGTTCCGTGTTTTATTAAACAAACCGAATTGTGACATTTACTTTCTTTTTTGTCTGTGATTTCAGTTAAAAAAAAAAAATATTAAAATGTCGACTGGCTCACTGTTACTGCCCGCAGAAATCGTTACTTGGTCAATGGATAAAAAAAAAACTGATGTTCTTTTTTGAATTGTTAACGCAAGTGTGCAGAATGCAAGCTTTGGTTGGCTTTTGGTAGGCACGACGATTTTTCATATTTTAAAAGTTGCGTTGCGATGTGCAGTAGAGACCAGCAATATCCATCCGTCCGTACAACGCTATTACTGCTAAGTGGCGTACTAAACTTAATGTCAAACAAAAACAATTTGACCGAAAGCGTAAGCTAGTTACTTCGGCTCATGCCCATGCCGACTGTGCGCCTTACAGATGGAGAAAACCACATGTATGTAGGCTTTATTTTAAAAATACAGGGTGTTTGGACGAACTTCATTACTTCTCTCAACGGTTATCTAAACGACCGGTTTTGCATCACCCCTGGAACCGGGGGTGAATTAACCGTACTTTAGGTTACAAATTTTAAGTGTGACTTCTATTTAATAAATAATAGTGACTGGCTATACGTTTTTATTTTTATTTTGTTTATATCTAGCAGTTGAAACCAACTAACACTGAACAACCCAACTAAAAATTGCGTAGAGTATTGTGATCGATTTGAAAAAAATTGCTACCCTAATATTTGGAGTTTTCACGGTTTTGGACTAGTAGTTTCCTCAAACCGTTTTGAGATATTACACTTTATTACTTTCTCTTTCGGTCGAGAGGGTCGGAGCAATCCAACGCCTCGACGATTACCTCCTTTCGAGGTGGGAAGTCCACCAGCACTGAATGAGTTTGGGGAAAAGTATAATAGGTATGTCAAATTTACAAGGAGGAAGTCTTTAGTGCTAGAAGTAAGAGTGCGTGTGTTGATTCCTGAGGGCATATGAAATACATAGCCTCAAAAATGCGTTACGTTTAAAACCATTTTTATTATTACGTATCATCGGCCTCATTGTAACCCAGTTACGTCAATATCAAGCATTTCTAGTTATCACATCTTTTGGACTCACACTTGAGTGTGAATCAAATAAAGTCAGCCTTGATGAAAAAGTAATTTAGTTAGTACGAACGGGTAAAATAAATAAATCTGAGAGTTTCAACGTCCTTGAAGCTTTTATGACAAGCCACATAGTTACCCACAACGTTTAAAAATTATTCTTCGTTAACAGCACCGTGAGGAATTACAGTATATGTGTATGTTTCATCTGTTAACTAAGAAAGTAAGAAGTTTTGTGGATTGGCGGAAAAAAAATCGATTTCAAATTGAACCAGCTTAGACGAAATACGCCTCTTCGTTAATATTTCTCCAATCGGATTTGGAGACATTGCGGTCCAAACTGAATTGGTTTTTTCCAGGGATGGCTCGATTGGCCTATTGTCTTTAATGTGCAGCATTAAGGACAATAAAAGCAAGTTTTTATTAAACAATTTGGCGTATGTTGCTATTGTACGTACCTCCCGATTTCAAGTAGAATTCTCAAAATTCGAGCAAATTAAAAAATCATAGAGATAAGAAAATCATTGAAATCAAAAGAAAGCGATCAGAAGATCAGCTCGATATCAGGAGTCGGATTTTCATCAAGCCCATGCTTATAAAAAATGTCGTTTAGTTCAACTTAATCAACTTAAATTTTAAGTATAGGGACAAACAAGCATTGATTTTTTTCATTCAACATCAATTGTTTCTTTTGACAGGTGTATATAATCTGTTAATTCTCCTTGTCATAATTTACACATAGTACATTCCTCCTTAAATTCAATTGATTTTTTTCTAAGCTCTTTCATCACTTTTTATGTCACTTTCCGTTAAGCCAGTTTAAAAGTAATTGTCATTTAGTCGTTTTAACGAAAATGAATGATTACATTTGATCGATCGTATCGCATAATTTCATGTATATAAATGGAGCCAACGAAAATATCTAGGTCCAATCAAATGTTTTTTTATCGATTAGTGTGGCCATTTTCTGACCCATTTATTTTACAATAATTTTCACGTAGCATTTGCATAACTCCTTTACGTACAACGAAATAATTGTGCATCTTGATCACTTTTTCTAACACGTGTACGTTGTTAGGACACAGAGATACAGTCCCCCCGCCCACACGTGCCACTTTAATATCGTTCAATTTACTTGTATGTATGATATCAAAAATTTTAACCTGAATTATATAATTGCCCATTTTGGGGATGAAATCCCTTGGAAGCCGGTCGTCAAGGAACTCAGGGTGCAATTAGACAAGAAGCTGACTTTTGTTATTAGAATAATAAAATTGAGGCTTTTCGAACGACTGGCCAAATTCAGATAATGAATATTTTCCATCTTACGTAGTGTACAGCAGTAAAATGTTATTTTTCATCAAAAACGGACTTGGCAATTCGCATCAGTGACGGACCTTAATTGTCTGCAGATTAGTTAGATATGTGTAAATTACTTTTCATTAACTCGGGGGAACAAAAAACTACACACGAGTATATAATCTTCACAGAAATTATTTTTAAAATAACGTTTCAAACTGTGTCGGCGGCAATCGGGTCTTGAAGTATGTAAAATAATGCGGTAACGTTCGTTTGAAATATCGAATTAGAACATGTATTCATATGTACATTGCCCTTCATTCACTCTTCACTCTTTTTTTGTTTGGGAACTATGTATCATCTGAATCTAAAGCTACTTGAAGAATTCTCAAAGTATTTCCAATCACAATGAGTAGTTACGATACTAACTATAATAACCCTACAGCAAATTACAACTGAAATAACATGAATTACAATGAGAAGCCTGTACTTACGATTCTCTGTCCATTTAAAGGGCTCTAATCGTTTCGATGCGTTTTTTCTTCTTCAAAAGATGGATCTGTTCGACTCGATGTAATGAAGCAGAACCAACATAGCACGTCGCCGTCTTGCCCTCGGTTCCCCTACATTATAATTAATAATCATGACATTGATTTATAACATAAACTATTCGTCGATACGACCTGTACGTAGCGAATGTATTAGATATGCCAAGGTCTTATCGTACCGCATGCGAGTATCTAAACGGATATGTAAAAGTAATTAGTGGATATTCTCAGCAAATATCCATTATTATTTACAAACTGTGCAAAATACAATCTACGGATGTGATGCAATCGAAGTGTTTAGTTTGAATATTAAATCATATCGCATAAATGAAAAATAATTAAAAGATCGAGCCTCCGATGTCGGAAAAATTTTGCGAAGAGTTTGTAAATTGCCGTAGGTTATGGGAAAAATAATATTGCAAATTAAGTCCCTGTTATTCTGGAATGAATTGCAACGAGTGTTTTCTTTATTCTGTCACTTGAATTCGACATCGCGCCATGAAAGTGGATTGCTGTTCAAACGCATTGAACATTATTTTCCAATCAAATTGATGAGATTAGTCAGCTCCTACTTGAACGAAAGATCCCTCAAAATATTGCTGAACGGGAAGAGATCAGACTTCGCATTTCGGGCACCAATTTGTACATAGGCGTAATTGGCCCTTAAATGCGATAGAAAAGTGTATCACAACTCTGAAGATTTTTGGTGTTGACTAATGATACGACTTGTTTTTTTTTAATTTCATTTAACAACTTCCAATGTTATTTTATGAGTTAGGCAGCCCATTTACGTCTTAGACCGACGATTCGGATTAGAAACATCGCTCAGGTTTCACCTTACGTAACGAACACTATTATTTCAAAATATGAATCAAAAAATACCGCTGTAGTCGGGCATGCGAGTAGTACATTAAAAGTTTCGACTAATATTTGTGGAGCTTATTGTAGTCCAGGTGAACTAATTTTTCCAAAACACGAATCGCTCGGCTCTCGGTTTCTAAACAGATCAGTATTAGTGGAAAATTGTAGCCGCATACCAAGCAAATTTGAAATTCACATTCAACCATGAATTATTCTGGTAAACAAATGATGGAACTAATTGTTGTAAGGTAGATATATGTTAATAAATGTTGTAAACTGAGTAAAGCAAAGCGCAGTTTTTTTTATCAGCAGCGTGTTGATTAGACTCAACCCTCATCTTCTCTACACATTTCTAGTTTATGTGATTTCTCTTTTATAAGCATTTGATCCTTAAATCAACGGATTTAGATTACAAAGTCTAAAGGAAAACTTCGTGATTTGGTTCATTCCAATAGTTCTACTTCCCATTTCTCACTACATTTATTTAAAGACGTAGACGCTATTGCTACAAAATTGATATTTTTAAGGTCGAATATAAATATTATCTGACTAGAATGTTTATCAATCGAAATCAATTTAAAATATAGCTTTTTTATAATAGATGAATGTATTGTATACTGCTTATTGTCGATGATAATCAAGCCAGGGTTATACCAAATCCTAGACGGCTAAATTCCCCACCACTTAATTTCCGTTACATCTTAACAACAATGCACATTATTTAATTATTTAAAAAAAAAATTGAATTGAAACGATTGACATAAAAAAACCTGTTATCGTAATTATTAAATTTTGCGCAAGTTGCCGTTTCGTGATAACAAAAACCGAGACCGTAAATTTTTTTGATAACGCGAACTTGCGTCGTTTCGAAAAAATAATAAAAATGATCGATCTAATAAATAAACGTGCGTGATTAATCGTTGTCTTTAGATTACAAGTTTAGGAAGTCCATTCTATTCTTGTTGCGGGAAATTTTCATGACGACGTTCAAGACGCTCAACAATATTTCGAATTTTGTTTATTGTTCATAAGTATGAATGGTACGAATTGTAAAAATTTCACGCGGTTTCCCCTATTAGATAGGCGCTTTGAAAAACAAAGCAGTCTTCAATCGGAAACTTGGAAGCGCATTGTCAATGGGCGAATGGCGTTAAAAAACGTGCACATTAGTTATCTTTTGAGTGTAAGCCGTTTACGCTTTGACGCCATTCTTTTGACCGTTTAATATCATTTGAAACCCAATTTTCAACTCTTATAAACTACACTACAATATAGTGGATATTAGTACAATTTAGCATGAGTTTAGTACAATTTGAGAAACGTTTATTTTACAATTCTCGCTTTCAAATCGAGATATTTCGCTTTTCCGCACATGGGAACGCGCCGGTAAATATGCTATTTAAAAAAAAATTGTGTACAAAAATATAGCAACTCGACCGGTTTAAGAGAGTTTCTTATCGTCAGAAGATTGGAGTATCTGTAAAGACGTGGCAACACAATTCATCACCATCAATCAGTGAAGCATTCTTTTTTCGTTTGTTTGTTCACTTCTGCTAAGCACCATAAACTTCCACCAAAAATAAATGGGAAGTATGTACGCTATGCAAATTATCTGATCATCCAAACGATCGTGAAGTGCAGGCGACTTCTTTTCTTCCTGATGGCTTATTTTGTATTTGTTTATCAACACTGGGGTTGTGGGTTCAAGTCCCACCTTAAGCCTAGTACTGTGCTCCGAGCGAAACGAAACAAACTGTCAAAGTTCATATAAAAAAAATGGAATTTTCGTTGACATTTCACCGACGAAATATTTCGTTCGTTTTGCAGTACTGTGTTCGGGGACGGAATGGACATTTGCCGTAGTCACTAATAGATGGCGCTCGTGGCGATTTCGTTTCGTTTTTAATGGTACCGGAGGCTTTTTGACAAGCGAAATAATTGACAACTCAAAATTTTCAATAGTTCGCTGTCAATTCAGTGAGTTGGTGCTCGGGAAATTTTGTGTGAGCCATATTTTGTTGTGTTATGTGCCGGAATAGTAATTACTTGACATTTTTTTAATATTTTCAAATTTCGCGCGTGTTTTTATCAATGACATCTAGTAGCGAACGGTGTAGAATATTTCACTCCGCTTCGAAGGTGACTTTTTCGTTAGTGTTCGTTTCGCTGAACACAGTACTAGGCTTTAGCACGGAATTATCTTTCGTCGTTTGATTAAAAGAAAAAACAGAATAGCGGTAAGCCCTTAAATGGAAGTGATTCGAAACTGGTATGGGAAAGATCGTAATGTCCACATTTCCGATCAGTTGAAACAAAGTTCAACAAATAGTTTACCCTATATGTAGAGTAGACGCGGCGTTAAAGGAGTAAATACAAATAGACTTCGAATTTTAAACATAAGGCACTCACCTCTGAATTGCTTGTTGCTACCGAGCTTAGACTTGGTGACAGTGCAGCATCCGGGCTAGCTGTCAAGGCACAAGGATACCGATTTTGAAAATATGATGCAACCGGAGCTGGTCCTGGTGCGCCATTATTTATGGTATTTAAATTGTTTTTCTTTTTCACACTTCCACCACTTAATCCACAACTAGTATTGTTATTACTACCGCTGACACTTGAATTATCGATTCCAGTTCCCGAGAGACTAGCACTTCTCGGAGTTAATGATGGTCCGGCAGTTGGTGCTCCGTCAGATTGTCCATAATTTGTGCCGCATTGATTGGACTGCTGTTGACCGAACGGTGATTGTATGCGAGCATCAGTCAAACCTCCATATGCACTGCTGGTGAATGGAGTTGATGAACATTCAGCATTTTTGTTCTTGAAACGGTAGAGTTTTGTTAGTTTTGATCATGTTTTTTTATGTTACGTGGTCACACTTACTACTGAAGAATATTTCGGATCCTTTTCACAACCAAGACGACCAGAAAATAGTTGACTATCCCAATCTGATTGTTTGAAGGATTCGCTCAAATATTGACGCACTTGATTCTTTTGCTTCTGAATGACGTGATACCGTGTGGGATTCTCAAGAACAGTCCGAACCTAAGGGAGATGATATAGTTTGTTCAAATAAATTTACAAAGAACAGCATGCAAATGATCCAACATACCTGCAAAACTTGTGGAGGCACATCGACACCAATGCTCTGCAGGGGAACCTTCAAAGCTGCACTATGCCCGGAGAGAGATGATTGCTGTTGTAAATGTTGGTGCTGTTGAAATGGTGATGACGATGCCGACGAAGATGTTGATGTTTGCGGAAATTGTTGCTGTTGCGATTGTTGCTTCAGTTGTGACTGTTCGATCGCACGTTTCTCAGCTTCGCGTCGTTCTAGTTCTTGAAGCTGTTCGCGTTGCAGTTGTTGTTTGAGTTGAGTTCGATTTGTTGGTGTAGCGGTTTTGAAAGTTGGCCTAAATGAAAAACAATTTTTTTTATATATTTGAGTACAGCTTTATGCTATTGAATACATTTTCTTATGAACCATATGTGGAAGTCGATAAATCAAATCAAGACAAGTTCTAGATAACAAAAATTGTCGAGAAACTTATGAAAAAAAGCCATTGAAGACGAAGTGATGAGATGAGCCCTACCACCACTAAGTCTTAAATTATCCAATATTCGATTTGAAAAATCACTTGAACATTTTTGGTACACAGTGTAAACACCAACGAGCGAAACCTTGAAGCTCTTCGGTTCATGGCACACACATAAGAAACATGGACGGATTGTTTTCGTATACAAAATATTCATGAGAAAATTCTAAATTTAGAACGGCTGGGGATTAACAATATAAGAAACATTTCAGTTATCAGGTAAATACATAAGGGTGAGAGTTAAATTTAAATAGCATATCCGATCGTTTCGTCTACTGTAAACTAATGCAGTCTCGCATCGATCACTCCAAGCACCGAATTACTTAGCTCTTACTTAGCTCTTGAAAAAGTTAAAAAAATTAGCACGATCAACACACAAACAAGCAAAAAGCACTGTCGTTGTAGGTTGGTTGCATTCACGTACCGAGAACACCCAGAGAACATGTTAAAATTCAAAAATTTAAGTTACCCGCCAGTTAACGGAGGCAGTCCGAATACTTTTGGCTCTTCGACAACAGCCGTGTCACCCAGATCAACAATGCTTGGATCCATATCGAGGATCATCCGAAGATCTTCGTCAATACCAACGGTTACAAGAATGTTGGTCATGTGTTGTTGTTGTTGTTGTCGCTCCTGGTGCGGTTGGTGTGAATTTTCGCTAATGTCGATGGATCGCGATCGTTCATCAACACAACAACTCGCCGTGTCGCTGTCGGCTCGATGTTTTCGCTTGCCAGAATGTTCGGTTTCGGCGGCGCTAGCCTGGCTCAAATTCGATTGATAAAAATCGAACGATGGCTGGACATTGTTGAAATCGCCGAGGGTGTTGTAATTTGCCGGAATGGTGGCTCCGGCTTGAAGTGCAGGCGATTTGAATTGATTCAGGGTCGTCCCTTCGTTCTCAACAACGTAACACTCGTTTCTGCGATTCTCACCGGCGGTGCACATTCGAAGCGATTCTACGCGCTTGACGACATCGTAAAAATCGTCCGGCGACGACTGTTGATGTTTTGCCAAGGTCCGAGTCTGCGGTTCGTTGTTGCTCGTCATTTTTACTTTGTTTTAATTTCGCTTTAATTTTCGATTATTATTTTTACCAACACTTTCCACTTAGGATTTTAAACTGCACAAACATACGGATGGTACCATGCCCGTTTTTCATTTGACTACCGACTTGCAGTTCTTGGTTTTTTTTTTTTCTCGATTATATAAAACCGATTCAGCTGAATAATATTCCAATAATTTTCGAGTGAAAAGATCGAGTCCAATTCCGCATGTTGTGCTAGTGAAACTGATTTTTACGGGCTTAAAAATAAACCAAAATTGAGTCAACTCCGAATTGGAATTTCGCAGCTCCAACTGTAGATACAAACATCAATTAAATCGAATTATAGCACAATAACGAAAAAGCATAAGCAATTAAATCAAATAGACTAATTCTTGCTTGTGATAAATCACGAGATCTTGTTTCTCGGTGAAGTAGTTTCGACAAAAATTTAATAAATAAATACTGAACGCCATGGTAACAAAATCTAGAAAAATGTACGGCAGAAAGTCCAAATAAATAAATTTCCCAAATAAAAAGTGTGGCAGAGACGTGCGCAGGCGCCCTTGTCTCAAGTGCGATCCATTTTCACGTTTTCTATCAAAATTTTGCTATTGATGATCGCGCAACGAAGCTTTTTGCGAATCTGTCCGCATTTTCGACGCTCGGCAGTGGCTGGGTATAGAACAAGTCTTCAAATGTGGTACGTACGTACATGCGCCTTCAATTGAAGCGTCTTGAAGACTACGCAAAAACAAATGGAGAAGCTTTCGTATTATGCAAAATTTAAAATCGCTGAATTCACTCTACTGTTCGCCGTCCGTCTAACAGTAGGGACTACGTAGATAAAATCTGTCAGGTGCCAAGTATAATCGGAAAGCGGAACGCTCATCGGAGCCCTGGGTGGCAGACATCATATCACTAATTTAGAAAAAACCCAAAAAAAATGTGGTATTAAGGAAACAACCACATAACTGCGACTAAAGAAAATCGACAACGCAGATAAAATGTCCCATTTAATTGGTATGTGTGGCATAGATCTTTTCAAGATCATCAAATCAGTTATTTCGCCGAAAACAGTGGAAGGAGTATCTCTCGAGCAGAAGTCTTGAAGTTTGTTGCAGGCTACTAAGCATATTTAGCTTATTGACAAAGCCACTAAGCCAAAAATAAGCATCATCGCTGAAGATGATTTTTCGATAAAATTGAGAGTTTTTTTTTCAAACATTTGCAGAGCCCAATCCAGGAAGTTTGGGCGCTTAAAATGATCAAAAGATTTCAATTCTTGAGTTAATTGTAACGGTGAGCCGGAGATTTACTTTAATGTCTCACTAGCAGAGTGACATTCAAAAGACTGAAAATTGGAGTAAGCACTCTTAAAGTTGCGACCACACACTCAGAATTTCGGTAGTCATTTTTAATAATTTGCAAACGTTGATCGTGTGTGAACTTCACCATGATAAAAATGTAAACCTTGACTGAGGTTTTGATCTTGACCGAATTTATACCGTCATATTATTTCGACTGTGAAACGATTTTTGCTTTAAGAAATCTTGTCAACCGCATACTTTTCACATGTTCCGCTAGTATTTTTATTTACTTACGTTTCTTCGGACACCGTCTTCGACTTTAATTCGTAGAACATGACGTCTTGTTGTTTGTCCAGACCGCACAGGTCGTCGAAAACGCTGTAATCGAAGTCGAAATCAAAGTTTAAATCGATGCCGGATTCAGCCATGTTGTTTGAATGTTTTCAATTGATTTTGATTCACTGGTAACTAGTTGGGCCTCTTCCGACACCTGCACACGATCACACTACACGAATAATTCAATTGAATTGGGTTCTTGACTTACGCAGGCAAAGAGGGCGGGGGAGCTCACAAATGGGCATTGAGGCAGGCGGTGGCCAAGCACCTGAACTTCACAAACTCGCGCACTGTTGGTTTCATTTAACTGCTGTCGACGGGTGGAAGATTCCTCGCGTTCACTTCAAATTTTCGAACAAGCTTCACAATACACACGAATTTTACTTAGTACGGCTGATTTCGATTTGATGTTTGTTTAAGACAGTAGAATTACGCATGATTAGCGAGCTAGTACTTCGTGTCTACCGAACTGCTACGACTTTCCGAAGTAAAAGAAGTAGTTTTTGAAGAAGTTTTTATTGAGCACCAACTTGTTGGTAAGAATTAGCTCGATGGGGATTTTACCGATCATTATTCCAGCTATTTTATCGGTCGCGTTACGTAACCTTTTTAATTTCGCCCATACGCAACTTCCGCGTTCCGTGTAATCGATCCCGAATCGAGTTTTCACGTACACGACCCTTCGAACTTAACTATTCAAAATAAAAAGCGAAAGCGACCACCTAGCGCAACTCGCGCCACACAAAAAAATTCACTGTGGCGGTCACGAGTATCGTTGTGATCCGACAAAGCTTTTACATGACTCGCGCCGAAGCTGACTTTTTCCGGCTTGAAAACTGTCCGTACGCGAATTTCTACACAATTACCGCCACACTTTTTCGCATAAAAACTGGATCCCTGCGTCCGACTTCGAACGGATGTTACGCTTCACTTATGCGCGGGCGGCAGGATGTGCGAAAAACAACTCAGGCACACCAATTTTCCCGCAAGTCAAACACAAAACACCACAAATAAGCCGGAGCAAAGTTCGGATTCGTTTCGACACGACAAATAAAACGCCACATAATCGCAAAAAGCAACTGATCGTATTGTTGCTATAGCAGTACTGCCTCAATAGTAGCTTTTTTCAACAATATACCATGTCCTCTGGCGGGAAATTTCGGAACCTTCAACACACTGAATTAGGCTGTTGGACGTTATTTTCAAAGTTGAAAGCTCAAAAGGGTTTGGACCTACGAGTGTGGAAACGAACTTCCGTCTAACGGTCGTTAACAGACGGACCGTTTTTTTAGGTCAAACGCCCAAAACATGAAAAAAAAATTAGTGTAGCAAATTTTTATTTTAAATCGTATTTAGTATTCTGTAACTAATCCGAAGTTGAAGCAGAGCGAGCAATAGAAAAAGGAATTGTAGTGAGGAACTGAATTTATTAGCACGTCTTTAACCAATAACACGTTCCTCACATGACCGCTTGTCTTTGGAATAAATTGTGTTGTAACTTAGGACTAGCTTGTTCGCTGTAGAAACATTGTGTGGGAGTGTCAATCGCAATGGGATTTGATGTTTTTTTATAGTAAATCTCACTTCCCATTGAAGAGGTCACGAAGTTCAATAACAAATGTACGGAAAAACCGGAAAGACTGGAAAGAAATAAAAACCTGGATCAAAGAGGAGGTTGGATAGGAACCTTAACATAATAAGTTCCTTTTCGGTTTTAAAAATACCTTATTAAGAAAATGCGGCAGAAAATTGTTTAAATCTGCGAAAAGAAATTCTGCGTGCCAAGTAAATTGTTCCAAGCAAACAATGACCATTTTCAAGGACACATTGCAATGATTACTTTGCCTTTTTCTGTCTAGTGAAACATAAAGGCCGAAGTATTTTTTTGTTTGAGTTAAGAATAATGCTCCTGATGGAGAGCAAGTCTCCAGCTCAACAAAGGGAAACACGTACATACAGTGATAATTGGAGAAAAACTCAGAAAAGTCAATATGATCTCTTTCATTATACGTTTCTATACGTACATACGTATGTCTACATTTTGTTTCTTTTGATTGTCTCGCCCTAGCACCAACATGCACGCTTACAATTCCGACTCTTTTATAAGATGCTTTTAACACCAGTTATTCATAAGTCCATACGCGAGCTTCACGTGTGCTAATAAGAATGGTTGCTATGGCAGTGCATTCATTTGCATAACTGCACATCTCAGTGCAGACTGGCAATGCATATGAAGTCGCTTGCAAGTCAGAGGAATGGACCCGGTTTGGTAGCCCGCACGCTAATTATTGCCATACATACATAGGTATGCATACAACTTCTTGATTTTCCCTAGTTCCTCCATCACTTCTCCATTGAGAATGCATTCTAAGTGTTTCTACAGTTTATTTTACTTAAATTTAAGAGTGCTCTAAAAAAGGATGTAATTTCGAGAAGACCTTGCCGATTTTCTACGTACATCGAAAATTAAATACAATTATGAAATGTACCTAATCGAGTAAATGGAAGTCCTACAAACCTTGACCGGATATCAGTACCCACTATTCTGTTCTTCCATCGAAAACTGCATTTGCCCTTATTCTCTGTGGCACAGAAATGTACATATGTACATATTTGATGACGCGGTGTAAATCCGGTCCCGAATTTTATACTCGAAATAAAATGAATTCCAAACTATGAGCTCACCTTTCAAAACTGATTTTTATTTTACAAATTGCGTCACGAAGTTCAGTTCTGATTTAAGAGGTATGCTTCTACATTTGCCGCTGCCAATGAGCAATGACTTATTAGATCACGGCCGCTGGCCGCACAAATTGCGTCATTGATCGTAATTTGAAATGCGATGATCGTGGGCGCGTACCAGCAATTCCATTATCTCCATCATCTCGCGATTAAGGTGGCAAGAACTTAATGCGCAAGATTTCAGTCATAGGTGAGGATGAGTTCGGTTCAATCCAACGCACATTTCCGTGCGTCTGGGTACTCGGTTTAAGTACGGACTCAGAAAAAAAAGATGCCGATTAATTTGGGCGCCTAATTGTTTATTGACTCAAAGCTAAGAAAAAATTCGAAGGCAGTTAAAAAACAAACATTCTTCGACTTCGGCTCTTGCACAAGAGAAAAGTGCGTGGCGGCAAAAATGTATGAAATACGTTGGAACGGACCGTGCTCGGTCTAGATCCGTCCTGTCCTCGCAAGGTGTCGACAAAAAATCTTAGCACTTAATTTGCCCTATTCGATAGTCCCCCGAACCGCATGATTTGGAAATAACTCGCTGTGGTGCGAAATCCGTGCGGAAATTCCCAAGAACTATGGCGATTTGAAAAGTGTGACAAGATGACAAGGCAAAAAACCCATCAAGACGCTTCCTAATAAGTTCAGCACATAAGACACGGCCCGCCTCGACGAAGAGGCATCCCGGAACCCGGATTTCACATTTTCAGCAAAAATCTATCGGTCTATCGGCACGCTACCACCTCACCTGTCACCTGCCATTCGCATTCCAAACAAGTGTAAAGAAGGTAGGGAAGCGGGTACTGGCCGAATTGGGTGCTGCATGTAAGCACGATGTAGGCAGATTAGAAGAGCAAAAAAAAAACACAGGTGACACGATGACGTGAGTCCATCTTTACACAACCTCAAGTATCACCTTGGCAGTTTAAAGGTGATTCCCAGAACTGTACAAGAAATTTTGTTGTTGTTTGCGATGACTATCGGCCGTATATTCAGTGTGCGAATTTACTTTAAGTTGTTCGCCGGGGTTCAATTAATTTCTGATTGCTGTGGGAACGAAAATGGCAGGTTTTCCCCAAACAAAACGGTGTTTTCCCAGAGATAACGACAGTGAAAAACTGCCCGAAAAATCATTCGATCTAAATCCCCGCTGGAACATTTTAATTGCCGATATCGTTACAACCTGCAATATTTTAATTAGGGTTAAATTGCTGCACTGAGTAACTGTATCACACCTTTACGAACGGAAGGAGCCATGTCGCACGATCTTTACCACTGACGAATCTTCGCCCATATGGTGGTTGGTGCGGTTCTGGATATGAGATAGTGTAACTATTGCCTCATCTAAGGAACGAGGATGAGGAATGAGGTAGTCCGGCGGTGATTCAGATTCAGACCTAAGAGCTCGTGGGAAATTTCGATGGCATGGTGCCAGGTCAATTTAAATGAAGTGCGAAGCATGTAATAAGAATTTTGGCCAATAAAACTGTGTGGGTCAGGTAAAGTATATGGCGCCTGGTAGGTGTGTCGTTCTATGACTAATTGCTAATTGTTTACACTTCGAATCAGATGTTCTCTTCAGGTTAAGAGCGGGGGCGCGATCTCAGTGCTCCAATTATCGACAATTTTATAAGAAATTTGAAAATATCTAATAAATTTTATGAAGTCGATATTTATTCGCATGGTCACCACCAAAGGCCTAAATAGCACACCCCAGTCGATAGTACATCTGTAATATTATCGATACATCCTGGCATTAAATTCTTAGTATACGAACCAAGGTGGGTGATACATAGAACGTATGGTACTCGTAAATAAATAGATACTTAAAAGATAGACTAGCAGTTGTAACACATATTTAACAGCGCGATTTCAAAATCGCTGTGCTTATTTATTGAATGAGATCATCTAACATAAATAAAAACCTTAATTTAGTTACTGTCGGCATCACCAACTGGCGAAATGGCACTGCCATCAGTAAAATGAATTGTGGCATCATCAATGGCGGAGCAGCCCCAAATGGGCCCTAGCCTCCTGATGTCGTCGCCTTCAATCAGTGGCATATCTAGTTATGATTTTTTAGAGAAATTCTTATCGATACACTTCCATAATCCATCGACACATAAAAAATGTCCATCAAACTCCGTTTGTCGAAATTGCAGATGTGTTTTTACCTTAACTAATCAACCTATCCCTCCCCGCGTCCTATATTAGAGCTCTGGGAATACCTATCGTGTGAGAATTCGTAATAACAAAAATAAACATAACATTCAGAAAATTTTCTAATGAGCTAAGAGCTAACTCGCAATTAGGCTTATACGTATTTGTGACTCGTGTATTCTTAAAGAAATGCAACGGCGCAGTCTGCGGCTGAAGACGGAGTTGTGTTCATACCTTTATACTGTTGCTTTTCGCACGATTTTTTCGTTTTATTTTGTTATGGTGGGAATGAAATTTTGTGGTGTTTTATATTTTAAAACAGAATTTTTTTGAAAAATCTTCAACAGTTTGTTTTCGTGTTTCACTTGGTGAGAACGTCTTGACTGGTCGCTGCCGAAAAATCCGGGTTGAGTAACGTTGAAGTGCCTGTGACTGTAGGTAGAATTAATTAATGAGACAGCCGTGTCGTGTGAAAGTTGCACAATTTGTTGTTCGTTTGTATTTTACAGTCTAAGCAATTAATTCGCGTCTTAGTGTTTTCTGTATTCCTCCCGAGTTTTTTTAATAATTTAGTTAACGAGTGCAGTTCGAAAGGTTTGTCGAGTGTCGCGTCTTGTTCTTCTTTGTTTCTTTTCTTTTTCTTTTTAAAGTCCCTGAACCGGCGGAGTACACGTGCTCGTCACAAAAACAAAACCGGCCGATTAATCCAAGTGCCAACTCCGTAGCACAAAGAAAAAATTTTAAGAAAATATGGGAAGTTTTCTAAAGAACTTCAAAACCCATAAGAAATTTAATTTGTTCAAATGTCCGAAATTTTATCGAACTAATTGTGACCTGATGGTTCTGGTCTTCTTACAAATTTTCTTATTGCTAGTGACTGTAATAAATTGTAGTGAATTTAATTTAATTAGTGGTAAGCTTAGCGATAGTTTTGATAATAAAGTAGTGAATAAGAGTATTAGTGAAGTTAATAATAATAATAATAGTAAAAGACTGATAGTTTTTAGTGATAATCGCGATGGAGTGGATAATTTTAGTGAAAGTGCGAGGCTAAGTAATTTTAATGATAAAGTTAAAGCGGTGGAGACTAACGAAACCGCGACGCCAGAGCAGCCAAGTCTGGAGGAGGACGAGGAAGATATGGACGAAGTTAAATTACAACAAATTATAATGCAGGGATTAGGATTAAAATCGTTACCTGATGTAACAAAGGTGAGCGGTTGCACAACTTTATTTATTTATTCTACAACTTTTCAATGCTGTTATAGTTGTGTGGAGAAGACAGTGCAGCTTACTGACTACGAAAACCTCAATTAGTTTTGAAATAATTCAAAAACCTCAAAAAAATTAAGTTAGTTGTTTGTTTTTGAATTAAAGTAATTTTTGTGGGACAGACCCACTTTCTCGATCAGGATCAGGGCCGGTCCTAGAGTAAACAAAATAGGCGCCTCTTGATAATCATCTTTGACAAATTGTAAAAACTCTGATGATGTCAGTAGCGATGATGAGAAAGTATCAGAATTTTCACACAGAAAATATGACTACTTTCTGGTTACGAATTTAATGAAAAATTCGTGTGAGTCGATACTGAAATGAATCGCATTATGCGTTATAAGAAAATTTCCGTTTTTTCATTAAAATCGCTATTCATATTTATTGACTGATAGTATCTGACTTAAATAAGAAACGTTATTTAGTTACTCAACTCAAACACTTTGTGAGTGTATTTTTAACATATGACTGAACTCCAGAACCGATGCTCTCTTCAATGAAAACAAAAACAAGGAATCATATTCGTTGATTGTAGCTGGAAACTAATGAAAATTCATTGCAATAAAAAGTGAAAAAAAACAATACCGAGCAAATTCTTTTTACGCCTGAACTCCTACACAATTCAAAAACGAGAATATATCGAGAACAATATTGTGTTAACCAGAATGTCTGAATTTGATTCTATTAACGGAAAATTTTACTTAAGAAGGTGCTTAAGACTGTTGACCTGCACGTGCAACCACACGGTAACAACATACTTCATACGCTTCACACTTCCGCATGTGATTCTAAGGAGAAATAATTGTTCACGTTATTGATTTATGCATGTTCATACTACCGACTTTTTCCACCTAAGGTCTTTTCACCTTTTCACGTTTTCACATATCAACATTTTACTGTGTCATGTATTCATTATGTGTTCAATCGAGTTTTCTTTAATTTACAAGTGCTTATTTCATTCGTAATAATTGTTACCTACCACATATTATGCTCATGGGTGAGTGTAGTAGCTTCATTTTTAATAAGATTTTTTCTAAAGAGGACCAAGAGTTGATCGCTGTTGAACGGTTAGCGTGAAAGTACACGATTCGACACCGTGGAAAACCTTAAACTTATGATACGCAGAATAAAGCGCAAACCAGTTTAAAAAACGAGAATCTAAGCCCATAGATTCTTTTTTCGAGAGTAAAAAATATTAAGAGATTCTTTCCGACTATAATGGCCAGAAGACAGGCTTTTATTAAAAATAGGGCAAGTGCAAGAGAGATAGTAGCTTCCAGATTCACGACGAAGATAGTTTGGGCGAATTTTGACCTAAGAAGGTTTGGTGTGATACCAGAGGGTCTTAAAATGCGGTCTTGCTCGCGGAACTAGTGGGATCTTTCAATGATCCTTCACTTCAGTATCGACAAGGTCACATACCATTGAAGATGTCTCGGAGGTGCGATGAAGAACCGTCTCCACCTCTTCATCTATAAGCTTCTATAAAAACCACCAGTCGTATGTACGCCTTTTCTTTTTCCATTAAGGTGATTGGATTTTATTGATTTCTATCGGCTAACATAAAATTTACTTTTGCATATTTCATTAGGTTTTCTTGTCTTGTTTTGAGATATAATAAATATTTAGTTTTTTGAATTCTTATCGGTTCTGGTTAATTGGTCTTTGTGTAGTTATGATTTTACTGTCCTTTTCCTTTGGGTTCTTTGGGATTCTTTTTTCGTTAATAAGCTTGTCTTTTTCTTCTGACTCACTGCGGTTTATCTTAATTCGTGGTAATGCACTTGTGATTACATGCACTAGAATTCTAAGCTGTAGATACTAATTGTTTCCGTGTAATTAATTTTTCGAGCGTGGTAACTTGGAATTCGGTGTGTCAAGATTTTTTAACGTATTTTTAACGTATTAATGTAAGGACAAGGCAGACCCGGATAAAAGATTATTCAGAACAATTAGACTTGAAACTGGAAACTGCATAAAAAAGTCCTCTTTAAATTTATTTTACCGATTTTATAAGTGAACCTTAAAATATTGATAGTTAAATTTGTTTAGTTTTTTTTTTAAATATACAGGGTGTCCGGAGCTTAGTTATACAATTTTTAAGAATTGATTCCTTTCTGTATTGTGAGGAAAAAAAATTCCTCGATTGACCGAAGACCTATATTTCTACAGCGGCGTTTTTAATAGATTGTATATTTTAAAACTTTGTATGTACATCGAGGGGGCGATTATTTAAATGATTGGCTCGGTAGTTTTAAATAGCTGCTGCATATGGCTGAGCTAGAACTAGAGTAGAAGAGGATAAACATATTCTGCTGTCTCTGTCAAAAATGTCAACAAACCGAATAACCACAACAAATCGAAAATACAAATACCCTAGTCGTTGTACAGTAACAGAATCAATCTAAAAATAGAACCAACTAATTATGCGGACAGATGACGATATTAAGGAAGCTCCGAGTAGCACACACGTGATACGTGGATAGAAAAACGACCGCGTGTAATTTGGAGTAGAGCTGCGTGAATCCTTTAATGACCGGCCTCGAATAATTCAATCCGAAGGATTCAATTGTCGAACCCTTCAATTTCGTTTCTCCGATCAAACAGAGTTTGGAGACGAGTGCACTTTCTCTAAGGCGTTGTTGCACCGAAACATTCTTTCTTAATGACAGATTAAATATGTGCTCAGAAGTACAACACCAATAACAATGACGCGAGACTAGTCTAACCCAGGCCAGACTGAGGTCAGGGAAGTATCCGTGATGAAGGTCGGCCTGTCGGGACAAAATATAAAAGAAAATCGACGAATAATGTCAATTAGCGGTTATATGCCTAAACAAATCTACCCGCACAGTTACCGAAGAAGACGATGAATCTTCGTCGAGATTAAACAAATCAGACTCTTTTAGCTTGTAACTCTATGCAAACTGTAGAGCTGCTTTGTTCTACGTGTAGATGTTTACCTGTTCTGTTTGGTTAACTATTTAGCATTCTTCAAAGACTGAATTTTCCCTGCGTGTTTTTCGGAGTACCTCGTAACCGGAGGTAACCATTAACGAAATTTCTTCTTTTTTTTTCTTTTTTGTTGATGTTTGTTTGATTGGTATTAGCGCCATGCCATGTTGCGTACAAAAAATTGAAGAAAAAAAATATAACGTTAACATTGCACAAAAAAACAGTTCTTCTATTATGTCGCCGGTTGATGGGACATATCTTTGATGAAATGCCGATAGTGGCGGCAACGAGTAGTGAATTTTGGCAATTTCCAGTAGGAGCATACTCAAGTCAATAGCCAAGCAATATTCAACTTCCTGTCTCTCCGGCCGGCTAATCTTTATTATTTTCTGTACTCTTCGGAGAGACCATTTCCCAGGAGATTGCTCAATTTAGAATGGAACTATTAGGAACAGTAGATAACTGTGTTTCCGAAGGTGATTTCACGGAAATATGAAAGGCAAAACAAAAAACATATCAGTCACGATAGGCATCAAAAAATCGTAGTATACCCTAGTCGAAATATTGAACTCCGACTTATGTCGTAGTTGGACCTCCTCGACTGAACTCAAATCCAGAACTTTTTGTCCCACTATGACGAAATTTTTGTTATCGGTATTCTCCTTCGAAAGTATGCATTCAAAGTTTTTAGAAATACCAATGGGCGGGGGGTTGTATTATTATTATAAGATGCGTTGGAGAAGAATCTCGCATGCTTTCGTATGTACAAAAGAGGCTGACAGATGAGCCCTCGTAAAAAATTTTATTGAAGTGTTTAAATTCCCAAGACGAAAATAGCGACAAGCGATCTTTTAAGTGCAAATTTCACCATAGTTAGTTTTTTGATGACGCCGATCATCCGGTAATTATATCTGATAAATAGTTTACTTTATCGACAGCACACTGTCATTGAGCGATAATTTGGTTTTGAAGATCCAAGATCAAAATAATAATAAAAGGAATGAGCGACACCTACTCACAAATTAAACTTAGATTTTCGCGCCATATCTACTTAGTGGAAGTTCGATCCCACGTCTGCTCGTACATCACATGTAAACTTTCTATACGCCTGTCCCGAGTTATTATTATTTTGGATCTAAATTAAGAGTGAGAGGAATGCTCCAATGGAAATAATCTTGGCGGGTATTAAAATAATAATATTATATACAAAACTAAACTCATATGGTCTATGTAATCCTTGATGCGCTGATTACTTCCAGGTGGGTAGGTACTTAATTATAAACCTCCACTTCTGTGAAGTAGCCTATAATTCTTTCCGTCTTAATTCATATTGAAATATAACGCCTCGTAAGTGAATATTTCTGCTTATTGGGATTATAAGAAAATAAGTGGATCGTATAAAGAGCGGCTTACGTGTAAAGCAAGATGCTGATTTGCGTGAGAATTCAGTGGAAGGGATCAAATTGCAATTAACTGTGTTACCTTTATTCGAAGCATCCTTCTGGATCGCGTTCGATCGTTCGAATCACGCGGGCAATTCATCGCAATGTGCAAAGTGCTACTCAATTTTCTGTCCCCCATCGGCCATAAAGATACACTTTTCTATTGCTCTTCTAAATATTTTGAAATTAGGCTGGCCACCTACAGTGAGGTCCGATAGAGAAATATACTACATTTGCTTATTGTAAACACTCGCGGAAATGAGCAGCTTGAAGTTCAAGGAGCCGGCAGTGAGTAGGTGGAACTGAATCTTCAATCTCCTCTTTACATTTAATTCCTAAAATTATTTTCTGAAAATAAAATCCTTTCATTTCTCCGAGGAAATTTCATTTCATTAAAAATAAATAGTAGAAATTTTTTTTAGTTCTATCAAAAAATCTGCTCGGTTAAAAATAGCATTTTTTTTGATAGATCTATTGATCTACTCCGTTCGATTTATTTTTAGATAAATTCCGTGGTCTAGGTGATTTCGCTGCGTATGACAGAGAAATTGGATAAAATACTGTTTTTTGATTTGAATTTTTATTCCGGTTCCCGACACTGACGACGGTCCTTTTTACTTTTAAGTAATTTTTCTTCTCTTGATTTCGTGGCATAAAATAATCCAGATGTTCTTTTGCTTTCAGATGAACATCAGCCAGAAAGAGTATACAACCAAATACAACGAGTACTTGTCTCGTGTACTAGAGCGGAAGAAGCGTGAAATGCTCGAACACAACAGCGTGGAATATCAGGAAGACATTTTGGACCCTGTTCGCCTGTACAGTGTCGCACATAATGCTAGTCTTACGGAACTGTACAAACAATTCAGCGGTCGTCGCAGGAGACGATCTACCGGATCAAACCACGACATAGTTTTCGTGCGGTTTCCAATTGATTTTGAAAATTCAGACGTACCAGCGGACATTCAGGAAGCGACCCTGAGGCTTCTTTTGGTGGCACGAAAACGGCACCACCATCAGCATCATTCAAAAAGTGTGACCACTGCTGCCAATGCCGGGAAGAGTATAGTGGTCAACCTTAAAGTGTACCAACTGATTGAGCCCTACGGTCGCGTGTGGCTGGACACTAGAAAAATTGAATTTGACGGAGACGAGGAGCCATCAAGTAGTCGATGGGTTGAGTTTGATGTAACGAAAGCCACAGTCAATTGGCTAGTTGGTAAGCAATCCAATCTAGGATTGGAACTGCTGTGTGATGGATGTCATGATTTCGGCGTGCACGTAATGGATGATACATCGCTCAATTCCGATCCTGACTCGAGCCCGATGCTGAATATAATTGGCCGTCTGGGTGCGCATCGAGAAAAGCGCTCTCGAACGCATCACAATTTTATGCAAGCCGCGCGTCGTAAGCCTCGCAAGACCGATTGCGTTCAGGAGAACAACAAATGCTGTCGCCACAAAATGGAGGTTGTGTTCAGCGAAATAAAGGGCTACGACTTTATTATTCAGCCAAAGACTTTTGACGCTGGCTACTGTCGGGGAAAATGCCCGCCACGATACAATCCAGCGCATCAGCACGCATTTTTTCAGAGTCTGATTTGGAAACAGGATAAAAATAAGGCACCGCGACCTTGTTGCGCCCCATCGAAACTGGCCGAATTAGAAGTGTTGCACGTCGACGAGAAAAATAGAACCCGATTGAAGGTGTCCACGTGGAAGGACATGAGAGTGCAAGAGTGTGCATGCTCTTAGGATTCGGTGTGAAAGGATATTATTTATTTTTTTGTATTTAGCAGCATTCCATTGAGTTTTATTTCCGGACAATCACAAAAGTGGCTCCCGCAATGAGGGCTGGAAGTGACTATTCTTAAATGTAAATATTCCAATTGGCTTTTCCAAATAAAATCAGTTTATTTAAGAGATCAATTCCAATACATTCGCTTTGTAATAATTTACCGTATTGTATAAATTCAGCAAATGTTTACATAGTTTACAGCTTCAGTCTTTTGATCCAACTCAGCAGTCTATGTATTATTATTATTTTTTTTTGTATGACCAATTGCAGTGAAGTTGAGAAAACCAAAAGAGAAAATTGTCAAATTTATTAATTTATTGCACTTAAGAAGTTTTTATTTATATTTATATTGTATTTTGTAACTTTTTTATTTTGTGAAAGAAAATATAAATTATGATGTATATATGCCAAAGAGAAAGTAACAAAATTGAAATTTGAGAGAAAAAAGAAAATGAGGAATTTGAGAGAAATTTTGAATAGAATTTTATTTATTATATAAAAATGCAAGTGTTTATATTACAAATATTGAAGAAGTAAGTTTTGTTGCATTTGCCAGCCCCTTGCAGCCTACCGACATAGCGCATGTCACGATGGACATTCTGCACGAGTTGACGGCATCGAACGAAACTATTCGATGTAACGATGTTATTTCTATTTGGCGGCAAATATATTCGATGCGCTTAATTTGCAGGTCACTCAATAGTGATTGTTTATGTTAGTGCGAGTTATACAAAGCTGTACAGTTATGACATGTCGGCTGACCATTATTCTCGATTTAATTACGGTTGTAATGGTGCAAATATTCAGACTCTTGAGGAAGACTGAGAATTCCATTTGTAATTGTATTCCAAAGTTGTTCACTATAGTCAATAGCCTGGTACGCGTAGATCGGAAATTAAATCGGTTTTTCATACCACTAAAATTTAAGCATGCACAAAGTACCCATGAAAACAATCAAATTTCTAATGTTATTTTAGGTTTGTACTGTTGAGCCCTTTTCTTTCATCTCAAACATGAAGCAAATTATTTTTAGATCGAATTTGAAATTTTGAACAGGTGCATCGAGTTGAACAGGCCATAGATTACAAATTTACTGAACGCCTACTGATCTGTTCTATATCCTGCTTGTTTCGTCGGTCGTATGTCACGTTCTTGTGCGTTTAATAAACATTGAACGTTTCTCGAAGGAATGTCGTTAATTTCAGGGACATAAAGTCCTTTTAATCTATTTCCTATTTTAGTTTTAGTTGGAGCTATTTAATTTGGAATAAACTTTAAAAACAAAATACTGGATATTCGAGATAATTTTACTCCATAATGTCGAAGCCTAGCGCTATCAGCGCACGTATTCAATAAAGTGATGACGAAAACGAGATTAAGAAATCTGTGCAATCATTTTTGATATAAAATTATCGGTAATAAAACCCTCCAGTTAGCCTAAGATAGCAACATAGCTACAGTTGCTAATATCAATTACTTTCAGTTGGATCGTGTAAGAGTTAGTGTCTTTGAATCTATATCCTAAATAAAAAAAAAAATTTAAATCTAGTAAGTGTTAGTTAAGTAGTAAGTAGTTAGTGCTAATGTGCAGAACATTTTGGTGCGTGTGTTTCGATAGATTTCGGTATGTTGTTTAATGTGTATTCTTTTTTTTTGTGTAATATTGAGGATTTGGAACGACTATCTATTTATTTCATTATACCGCATGCTTATCCAAAAACTTTTCATTGAACGTTCACTCTATAATTGGAAAGCCTCATGGGTGAAATTAATTAGATACTAAGAACATAATACAGGAAACGTCAATACTTTCACGCGTACCCACAAATCTAATAGCAATAACGATTAAAAATTAACAATGAAAAAAGTTTCGCAGACAATGGGGATTCCCTACATGAAATCAAGATTTGTGAAGACAATTTTTCCTTGGGAGAAGAACAAGAAACTGTTAGGTTTGCCGTCACAGATGATGTGAAAAGAGCCCATATAAACGACAAAATTCACACTTTGCCGAAAATAAAGAAGCCGGCATAGACGCCTCTTCTCGTCCATACGTCACCGTTACTACAGCAACGTGTTGCTTCGGTGCATAGGTACTTCAACTACGACGCGACATTCGGCTCTTCTACCGTGAACCGTGGAATGTACTGCCGCAGAATCGTAGATCGCCACCTGCCGAGAAAAAAGCGAATGATCATTGAGTCCTTGAGCATTTGCTTGTTGTTGTTTGGTACAGAGATGTCGCTGTACGTAAAACATCACTTTTTGTCAATTTTCCTTGAAACACTTCCCATCCTGTTCCCGCTACAGTCAACGTCACGATTTTGATGTATGTACGTAGGTACTGCAGCACTATTGGATAAATATTCAAAGTACCAAAAAATCTGTTTGCATTTTTGCATACTGGCCTTGAAACCGAACCGAACTTCTTATACAAAAACATTTACGCATTGTTATTGTTAGGTTAAAGAGGAAAAATTTACGATATCACTAATTAGAAATGATGAAATGATCATCTGAAGCTGTAAAAACTCTACTTTGTTGAACTCTGGCGTCATGAAACGGTTGCTAATCAATCAATGTTTGCAGTTTTTTTTTCTGTAAATAGAATTTCTAGGTCAAAGTGACTATTTTTAGTTCACTGCGTTGCTTTTATCTGAAATTATGACGAAAAATTGAAAGAAAGAATTACTTCAAGCGACTCAAATTTTTAGTTTTCTAACCTTTGTGGTTTTTGTGAGATTGGAAATTAGAATAGAATTTTCCTTTCCATCCGCTCTAACCATCGACTTTTATTATTCTGTCCCCTTCTTCTCTTGACAATGGACGCGAACAATTTTAACGAATCCCGCAGCATCTCAATTCGACTCTAGTTTATTATTCCTCTTTCTTCTTCTCTTGAAAAATTACGCTCATGTACACGAATTTTACACCTTTTACCAACGCTTGTTCATACAAAATCAATTTGGTTTCGATGCTTTCAACGTACAGTATACGAAACTTGCCGCATGGGTCTGTGACGTCAGGCATCTCGTTTGCGTTTAATGTCGATGCCATCGCTCGAATTGTGTTTCGACGTAACGCTTTCCGAAGCTATTGATTTAATCAAACTGGGTGGATCCAATGATTTCTTAATAGCTGTTATCATGTAATGAGATTGGCAAACACCTGTCCATACTCTAAAAGGTGCTTCTTATCACCAGTTGTCTGTTTTTTCGTTAATTCTTAATTTTCTTATAATTGCTCTGCACACAACACCATCTGTCCTGCCACGCGAGACTGGCAATGATGGCAGCGGACGTCACGTTTACGTGTACGTCGCACATTAGCGAGATGATATGTACATGACTATGAGCTAAGAAAGTATACTATCAGGTAGTATTACCAACTCAAAATTGAGCCCAAAATTCCTCTATTTCCCCATTATTCATAATTGAATTCCCACAGTTTTACCATAAAGCGTAATTCTACAGCAGTAATAGGTTTTTATTAATCATGAAACAAAATACACTTTTTATTATTTGTATTACGTGAAAAAAGGATTATAAAATGAAAAACAGATAAAGAAAAGTAGTTACTTGATTAAATAAAGATATAGATATTTCAGCACAACTTTCTTGCGAACTTGTATTCTTAATTTCTAAAAAATGACTGTAAAAGATGAAGTAGTTATTTGTGACTTGGTAATGAGTAACGTGGTGGTCAGATGGGCTCAGATGTGACTCCTACAATTCGATGTTGAAATAAAATTTGTACTGAAACTCTTCACGAAAAGGGGAAATCGCTACGATTTATTATCACTGATGTAGGATACTTCCGAGATGACGTATGACTGTAAACTAGAAAAAGTGTACGGCTGGCAGGCAGTAAATGGTTTGTTTGCTTCTAAAGAATTTCTTTTAAGAAAATTGCTTTTGCTTGTTCGCGCGGTGAAGGTTAATTTTTTTAAAAGTTCGGATCAGTTCGATTTGTAGCGATTGGGGCGAATGGTGTAGTTGCTGCCTGTGTGTTTAGTGCAATTTTATGCTAGTGGTTCTGCGTACATATTTAGCTTTTAAGTTCATGTTAATTTATTTACATTAGATTTATTTTTTTTGTAATTGCGGTAACGAAACTATAAGGCCAACGTCGAATCCCACTGTCCTGAGGAGTGTTCGAATGAGAGTGGTGCGTATTTGGGAAGGAACGAATGTAATTTGGGTACGAATCGAGCAATAACAAAAATAAAATTCGAGTAGGAGTCGGTGGTGCCCGTGTGTTCTTCGCCAGTGCGAAGTGAATATCTATAAGCGTTCTAGTGCCTCGTTAGCAACTACATTGCAGTTGAACTATAGCCGGAAAAACATGCGGCAGGTAAACGTACCTGCACTGGTGCCTTCAACGGCCTGCTGATGCTTGCATTATATAAATCGATCCCGTTCCCGTGACGGCCGAATTCTCGTACCAGTTCCCAACCCTCCAAATGAAACTTATCTTATTTGCAAGAAGTTCATAGCGTCATATGAAAACAAAAGATTGCCTCAGTATTTGTATCTGGTTCTGGCCAGGGTTACCACTCTACTTCGATTTTTCGGAAAATGATTTCTAGTGCACAGTAAACGATTTCTACTTCACTTTTATATTTTCTACTTCATTTTAATTATTATTATAAGTTTTGGACACTTTTTAGGAATGGTAGAGCTAAAGAACTCAGATGCTTCGGAAATATTTAATATAATTCAGAACCATTTGAATATATTAAAAATACCGCTTAATAATGTGATTGGCTTAGTATCCGACAACGCATCCGTAATGGTAGGATCGTTGACTGGCGGCGCGGCATTAAAACCAGATTTGAAACCATGATTCCAAATATTTTTTTCGTGGGATGCAATTGTCATTCATTGTATTTGTTTGCATCAGCCGCAACAAAAGTTTTACCGGAAGGTATCGAAAAAAACATTAAAAACATATGCCCACTTTTCTCATAGCCCGAAGCAACTAGGTGCTTATAAAGATTTAAAAAAAATTTGAACGTTAAAATCCATAAAATATTAAATCTCAGTAAATCGCGATGGCTTCCTTCAAAAAAGAATTTTTTTTTCGATGTGACTTACTCAGTTCAAGAAATGAAATTAAACACTGAATATTGCCTTTTAGGTTTGAGTAGCAATCAAATGGGCGTCCGTAATAAAGGACATACAACACGCACACATGTAATTATAGATACTTTATCCCCAACTACAATATAAATCGGAGTTCAGTATTCATCTAGAGTTTTATACGATTGGCTTGCAGACAATCGTGACTGCAGTATGTTTTATTAATGAATTTTTCATGGTAAGTTACCATAGAAGTAAATTTGATTAAATGTTTGTTGATTTCCGGCGTCAGTGAAATGAAATCCCCCTTTTTTAATAATAATAAATAATAATCAATGGCGCAACAGCCCAAATCGGGCCTAGGCCTTTAAGTAATGCTAGAGTTAGAGTTCATTGCGAGACCAACGGAACAATAGGAGGTGAAGTGAAGTTTTTTTAGTAATAATATCGATGTTTGAATATATAAAATATTTTGTATGTATTATATGGGTTAATAGGAAGCCATGTACAAAAACCTTGAGTTAATTTTCAGTATTTCAAAAAATGTATTACCATAATCTTGTAAGGAAATTTAATAGAAAAATAATGCTACAAAGTCTGTCTATGCCATACACAGATTTTATGGCATTATTTTTCTATGAAAGTCCATACAAAATCATTTTAATACATTACATATAAATAAAAAAATAAAAAATAAAATGTCGCTTCGTTCCATTACACCAAGCCCTTCAATTTATTATATAGACCATTTTGTTATGGTTTCCGTTTATATACATTTATGCATAAATAATTAAACAAGGTCGAAGAAATTTGTAATGGATATTATTCTATAAAGACTAAACTAGTATTAGTAAGTTAAATATGACAAAAGTCGAAAAACGTAAAAAACTAAAAAATTTATTTTTTTAACTTTTAATGCAAGAGTGCAATTTAGGACATGTACCTACAGCTAGATTTTTTTTTTGTTGATATTGATATTGTGTAATATTTGTGTTAAAAAACCGATTATTGATTTCTAAATACGACTTTTTTTATATTTAGTATATTATAAATATTTTAATATTATTTCTAAGAATTTTTCAAATTTAATTCCCGCTCACCAAAATTCTAAAAATCTACTTCGAAAAATTCAGATCTACTTCGATTTGTCCGCTCGACCGTCTTCGAATTTAAAGAGTCCAAGTGGTAACCCTGGTTCTGGCTAATTCGTTTGTTATTTCCGACTATCGTCGTAGCATCAAACAGATCTAATCGCATGAACATACTACAGAAATGATCTTGTGAAGGTATTTTAAAATACCCAGGAATTTTTTTTTACTTCCTCAAGTTAAAATATTCATTCCTTGGCCTCAACCACAACAAAATGGGACTGAGTGGACCGGGCTTAATGTTTTTGTCTTTACCGTCCTTGCTACTTTTTCACTTTACAATTTTGCGCACAACAGCTGAACTTACTCCTTATTGAAACTATTTCACTTTATCTTTTCAGATGCTAGAAGCCGTCAAAGCTAATGTAAATAATAAAACTCTTGTACATTTCGTTCCCGATAAATTTTAAGTGTAGCATAAACGCCTTAAAATGTCATCGTTACTTTTTTCAACCAAATGGCGTCGGCTCCAACTGCGTGGAAGCAGAAACTATACATTCTTTTTGATAGTAGTGATTATATTCATTTGTTGCACACAATTTTGCCGCGGTGACACTGAACCGAAGCCAAACTACGAGGATATGTCCACACCACTTGCTGTTAGTACATACCTTTAAATTACACCGACTAGTTTACTAAATTTATTTTATAATTTTTTTTAGAAACCACCGGATGATGGGAAACTAATGAACGCCGCAGGAGGCGGTGTGGCCCCCAAAACGGCCACAAAGAGTTCCGTACCATTAAGTAATCTAGGATTTATTCATGCTTTCGTTGCTTCAATATCAGTTATTTTGGTTAGTGAATTGGGCGATAAAACATTTTTCATAGCCGCGATAATGGCGATGCGCCATCCTCGCGTTACAGTATTTGTGGGTGCGATATCAGCACTGGCACTCATGACAGTTTTGTCAGCGGTTTTTGGTATGGCCGCAACAATTATACCACGTGTTTATACTTATTATATCTCGACGTTCTTGTTCGCTGTTTTTGGCCTGAAGATGCTTAAGGAGGGCTACTACATGAAAAGTACGGATGCTCAGGAGGAGTTAGAAGAGGTGCAGTCCGATCTTAGAAAGAGAGAAGATGAGGTAGGTGGCATTTTTTTTTGTTTAGTCGTCAAAGAAATCATGCGTTAAATATACTGCGAACGAATTTATGAAGAAAATTCTAGTTTTTAGTCTGTAAGGACTAAATGATTACCCAACTGTGAGGAGCTTGAGTTCCTTCTAAACGAATGTATGTTATTAACTTTTTCATCTTTTTAAACTTGCTGAAAAAACGATTTTATCATGAGAAACTGAAAAATGATTAACAAATATTTGCAGAACCCTTCATATGTTTTCCACATGGTACCTAACCTTTTAAAAACATTAATTATTAAATTATGTCTTATATACACTATTCCCCGCATTTGTATCCCTGCACCTTTCTATATAGTGCATGAAACGACAGACTTAACTAACATTGGTATGGCTCTCATTAAGTTTCAAAACACTTTTTGCATTACTATTTAGTAACTAAGGCCTTGATATCTTTCTAATGGTGGTTCTTAAGATGGAATGTGATTCATATCAAATATATATCTAATATTTTGGATGCTTTTATTGAATATGATTAGAGGTTGGAAGAAAATTTACGGTAGGCTTGTTTTTTTACTTTACTATTTATAATATATTATTTACAAAATAAATAAAACTAATATGATGTTTTTCTGTTTTGTTTTGCACTGATTATGGTGAATTTGGTTTTGAAAGCACTCGTTTTAAAAACTATGAACTCAAAAAAATCTTGTTTCTCGTAGATGAAGTTACTAGTGTTGGGTCTTTTCCGTTTCCTCAGTTACAACCTTGTCGTATTTACATCGTCCTTTATAATAATCAGGTTTAGTAACTATTTACGGGATTGTTTAATGCGAAGATATTGTGCATGTTTTTCTGTGCAAACCCCACGATCAATGTGAGCAGGTTAAAATTTACTAGTTAGCTTAAAGATCTTGAGTCTGCTGGTATTTTTTGTGCTAGTACGCGAATCATCTAACGTATTAAACGATCCGCATATAACTCAGGGATGGGGATGTAAGTCGAACCTCGTGTGGCTAACACTTTCCGGATAGGCGAGAACGGATTCTATTTCTTATAGAGTCCTTCGTTGCCCGAGCAACAAAACTAACAATTTCTTCTTAACCACTGCAAGCAGAGTTTTACATAAAATGAATCACTTAGGAATCCGAAAGATTAAAAAGTTTATACTCGTATATTATTAACGTTCTCTTAATTAGTTTATAAATTTTATTTATTTATTTTCGTGTTGCGTGTGTTTTCTTTCTCGCTCTCTATCACTTGCAATCTGTCGACCTGTCTGATTTCCAAACAAACAAAACAATTAATCGAATTCGATGCGCTCAAAGCTGATGAAAACAATAAATGGTGATATTGATCGGAATCCAGCCAGTAACAATCGGGGATCGACGACATCCGTACGCATCCACCGAATCAAGGAAGATTACGACAGCGACGAAGATCAAATTCGAGCGATGCTACCCACCGGTGGTGAGGTTGGTAGCAACGCCAATGACAAGAGCAATGCATTGGTCAATGGCGGTCCGAGCAGTGCCGGGCGTCGATCGGTTTCCGCCATGAACTTGTCGCACATTGACAACAACTCGAATAACAATCGCTACTCACTTGATATGAACAACGTTAATTCGAATTTAGATGGCGTTGTTTTGCACAAGTCCGCAACATCGCAATCGATGACAACGGGATCGGCGACCGTTTTGAATAAAGCAGACCTAACTTCGAACGGAATGATGGAATTGAAACAGTTCGGGAGCAAAAAATCGGTCAGAACCAAATTATGAGCATTTCTAATTTAGTTTCTAATTTATTTTGGTTTGCTTCAAAATATGTCGTTAACTCGCACTAATCTGCATCAAACATTTTACATTATATTCTCATTATAATTTTAGTTTTCTGTGTAATTGCATTTTCTCTTATCACATTAGATCATGTGGGCACATTCGCACTTATTTCATTGTGTTTCGGCTCGGGAATCAGAATGGCGAACGCTTTGTGCATTTTGTGTTTAGCGAAAAGCAGTTTGTTAGCAGTCTGCATGTTTCGCGTCAGTCCATCCATTCGTAATGTCTTCATGTTGTTCATAATTGTTTTATTAGACTTAGGATTACTTACGCCAAATAACCTGAAGCGAGATCCTGGCGTGAAGCGTTGAAAATGCGACGGTTTGTAAAATATCTATAGGTACAGTAGATCTTCAAGGGTGGTCAGTTTATTCCAAGTTATTTATTCTTAAGTTCTTGAGTTGAGACCTTGCAAATCGTCCATTATAAACGAATATCCATTTAAAGTGAATACTCACCTGTACTTTGTAAGCTACTAACAATTTACAGTTTTGATTATTGATGTTGGTGATCAAGAATGCTCTGGCGCGCCGAAAAGTTGAAAACGAAGAGTTGGAAGTAGCAAAAAATTGATACGTTTTTATCAGCCTTTTTTCTGTGTGGCTTCACCATACAATTAAAATGAAAAATTCCTCTTCTTTTGATTTTGGTGAACGAATTTAAAAAAACCAAAAAACTTTCGTCACAAACTTTTATGTTTTTGTGTTATAAATTAAGCTGTTTTTCTATCAAATACCGATTTAATGTTCTTGGCCTCTAAGTACGTATTGCTGGGTGGAGGAATGGTCTGTCTAAGGTGCTTTGTGTTTTCTTTCTCTGGGCAAATCGACAAACTTAATAGTCACATCGCTTCTCCCGTTCATAATATTGTTTAAGAATTTTAAAACTTCTCCATTCCTTTAACATTATTTTCACATTTTCATTTAACGAATTGTTTTCTTTTTTATTTTAAATACTTTTATTCAAGTTTTCCTGTTTTTGATTTATCTTTTTAACAAAAAAAACCCAAACTAATTTGCAGCGAATATTTTCATCAATTGTTTTTGATTTACTTTTTCTCCTCTATGCTATGGCTGGCGTGTATTGCTGCAGTTGGAGAAAGAGGCGTCGGCTACCTCGATTCAAGACCCCGAAAGTGGTGTCATTCGACGCACAAAACAACGCAGCGCTGCCTACATTGCGTCGCGTATATTCATGCAAGCCTTTACTATGACATTCCTGGCGGAATGGGGTGATCGCTCGCAACTGACTACCATAATTTTGTCCGCTAGGGAGGTAAGTTTCGATTATCTTGCTAAAAGAAACCATCTTTTGGTATAGAAATATCAATTTTTTCTTTCTTTTTCTTTCAGGACGTTTATGGTGTTATCGTTGGCGGCGTACTCGGACACTCTATATGCACTGGACTGGCCGTGATTGGTGGTCGCATGATTGCTCAGCGTATTTCCGTACGAACAGTCACACTTGTTGGTGGTGTCGTCTTCATTTTATTCGCAATCAGTGCGTTATTTTTCAACCCCAACGAAGAATGAGAACACGAGATACCTGATCAAATAGTCCGACCAATCAACGTTGTCTGCAGAATACAAAATTGAATCTAAACAGTGTACATTTTTGTTGATATTTTATATGTTAGTCGAAAAAAACGAACTTAATTAACTTTGATCCTTTTGATACTCGAACATTTTTAGAATAAGCAAACTTGGACAAAAAAGTTTCACATACGAAATTAAATGAAGGTAAGTTCCTCTCCCCTCCTTGAACAAAAATAAACATGTCTGGAGAAAAAGATAAAGCGAAATTCGCACGCAGGCTTCTGTTAATTTTTTCAACTTCGACTCCTTTTAAAAAAAGAGCTGCTGAAAAACCGAAGAAAACTATAATCCAATGAAAAATTAGGAAATGATGGCCAAAAACGTATCAAGAAATTGGTAGCTCGTCACACCCCATCCAAACTTTTCAAAAAATTGCGAATAACGGTCACGGTACCCTTAATTGCCTGGCTTGCCCTTTCTCCTAGCCACCCTCACAATCATCCCCCGGAAGACCGGCGCTATCCGTGCGCTTCCTTGACTATGGAAAGGGGTTTAGGGACTCCCTACTGTGTGGATATGACTGCGGCTTTAGCGCATCGAACTTTCAACTCGAAAATACGGGAAAGTTTGTCCGGCGATTAACGGAAAGCTTACCTTCGTTACCCTCCCCGTAGCATCCCCTCACCTCCACCGCCCATGAACACAGTAAATACATTTACGTCGCGTGTTTATGTTTTTGCTGAAGTTTTGGTTTGGTGATTTCTTGGCTTTTTTCAGTTTATGATTTGAATCGGGGCTCTTTTTTTTGGTTTTGTGGACCGCTGCTAACTTAGGCGACCGAAAAGCTTTACAGCCGGAATCAAAGAGTTGCGACTATTTCGAACGATAAGACTCACATGGCGAATCGAGTTTGTTGGGGGCGAGAGAATTTGTTGCTTATGTGAAAAAATTTCTGTTTTGTTTGTTTTTTTTATTTAATTTAAATTACGAATTTCGGTAAATGGAAAGTTGTTTTCGGGAAGTGATGGTGTACGAAATTTTTTTTTAGAAAAAAAAATACGTTGAAACAGTTTCTTTAAAGTGTAAAGTGTACGCAGCAATAAAAATTAACAACTTGATAACGCGAAGGTTTTAAGGCAGAATTATCGCGTGTTTATTGCTGTTTTTTTTTATTAATTTGTTTTTATTGTTTTGATATCGCTTTTACGCGCGATAACCTCCAAAACACTAACGCGGCTAATTTATTTAACGTTTCCGTTAATAGACTCAGTAGATTTACCAGCGGACTAATCGGTTCGATTTTTATTGGATTTTGACCAGCGGTTACAAAAGGAGCTAACGTAGACAAAATCAATACGCGACAGACGAAGTCTTTTTGAAGGGTTTCTTCGCGGGGATAGAGCCCGAGTATTTTAACGCAGTAGTGTGACGTATCCGTTCGAGCATAGCGATGAGTGGGCAATGATTTCGAAACAACAACAATAGTTCCGGTGCGGTAGAATTAGTTTTCTTTTAGGTTGTTATTTTTTTTGTTGATTCCAGCAAAACTACGTAACAATGACATCGAAAAATTATTTAAGTGTTACGAAAAATCCTGTTCGGTCAGCGTCACCGTCGCTTGTTGTCGGCGGCAGTGCAATATCCGGTACGTCGTCGTCATTATCGCCGCAACATTCCGCTTGTGTTAACGTTAACACGGACAACGAAGACGATGAGGTACGTATCTGGACGTAATGTCAGTCCAGGAGTCAGGACTTCAAAATTAGGTGGAAGGAGGGTGAAATGAATGGCATCACGTGGTTGATTTCAATGAAACTGTGGAAAACTGTCGACAGTGGGGAACCATCGCCTGTTAGCTTATTATTATTCAAAAACTAAATTAATTCCAACCCCCTGCCTGGCTTGTCCGCTTCCAGGTAATTACAATTTCCGACTTTTGACGCGAAATATTAAAATAATCCTCAGAAGCGGGGGCGGAGAGCGACGGTAAAGGAATTCATCAGGTGGATTAATTTCGCTTACCTACAAAGAAAATCGAATATTTTCTCATCGTCCGTCGTTCTTTTGCTCTTTAAACTGTAAACAGAAAGTGAATGGGGGATGTAGGAGGAGGGGTGTGGGTGGCATTAATTTGGCTTCATCAGTCGTTCGCTTATCCTCTCACCCTATTTCCAATTATTTTCCATCAGTTTCCACTCGAGAACAACGACGCCTACGATAAAATAATTTGTATACTCTAGATGAACATATAGAGTATTATAAGTTAAATCCAGCCCGAAAAGTTTGTAACGCATAGAACCGAGCCTCGGACGAGAAAAAGTTATATATTATTTTGTGTTTATTTTTGGCCAAAACCCCCAAACCCATTTGTTGTCCGTCCGTTTGCACGATAACTCAAGAACGCGTTGACCTAGGAAGTTGAAATTTTGAAATATTTTCAAGCAGGAATTTAAAATTTTACAGGAATTAGTTTTATACCAAAACCAAGACGGAGTTCATTAATTAGCGCCATCCGTTCACTCCTTCGGGTAGCTGTCATACAAAAGTCCTTAATAAACATATTCACCAATATTGAACGATAACTTTAGAACGCTTTAAGTTACGACTTTGAAATTTTATACACATTAATTTTATAATAGTCGCAGCTGAAACTATTAATATGAAAAATATCCCATAAGTCCTTCATGTAGTTGCCATACAAAAATTCTGTAAAATGTCCCAACTTACTTTATGGAACTCACTATAAATCAAAAAATCGAGTAGCCACTATACAATAGTTTCTACCTGTAAGTAAAAGGTCATCTAATAATTGCTTGTGCACTCCTCATCCTTTTGATATATTTCCAACTAAAAAATAAATCGGAGTTCAGTATTTCATCTAGAGTATCATACGATTGGCTTGCAGCCGATCGTGACTGTGTTATGTTTCCTTGTTTATTTTATTGTCTGCGGTTTGGCTTCTTTTTCCATCGAAATCTCGAATTTCCTTTCAAGCGACACCGGCAAAATTAAATTTGGGGGTGATGGTGGGTGGCTGTTCAAAGGAAATCAATTTCGTAATCATAAATTGCCCGGAAAATGTCACACACAGCTTATTCGATTTGATCAAAGTTGAAATGGGCGCGGAAAATTCTACTTATTTTCGTTCAGAATAAGAGTTTGTGGTCAGGAGGCGTCGGGGGCGGAAGGGAGTTATTGTCGTGTGCGTCCCTTTAATATTTTACCTTCTCTAGCAGTTTGGAATCGGACAATCGAGGAACTTTTGTTTGTTTTTAAGCGATTAAAGAGGACAGCCTTGGACTTGTACTTGAAGACATTTGACTGACCGTTTAACGGCTGGTGAAAAATCAAAAGACGTCGATAATATTGGAGTCGATCGATGCCCTTTTACCCTTGTTACAGTAATTTTTCGCACTTAGATTTAATCGCGGTACACGTCAAGCCAACTAAAGCGGAACTCAATTAACGCAAGCGATATTTCTTCGTTTATTGGAGCGGAACATAAGCTCACTGTAGCGCGAGTTGAAAAACAAAAGAAAAACCTTAACGCGGTCACGTTCGGCTGAAAGTCAATAGTTAAAATACTGAACTCTGAATAATGTTGTGGTTGGGGATATAACAAAATAGTGACGCAAACACTCGAATAGTGTCGTTTACCTTTAACATTTTTTCTATCTTTTCAGTTTCAAGATGCATGCGATCAGGAGATGGGGTAGGCGTAGGATTAGCAACTCTGGTTGCTGTTGTTCATATTGCTATTATTTTTTTTATTTTTTAGAACATCGATGGATCTGGACACGGCCTTGTCCGAAGCAAAGCTAGCGATCAATTACTTTTTCAATAATAAATTCGTAGAAGCACGAAATCTAATGAAACCGTGGGCTCACACCAGCATGTATCATTCCGTTGGAAATTGTGTCTTTTCGTTTCTGGAAGCGATCCTAACGTTCGAACAGCAACACATTGCCGAAGCTTCCGAAGCGTTAAAGTTATGTCTGAACGTTTGCAATCGTCATCGAAGGAAAAACACAATAACCGAAACGATCGGGAAAACTTTTAAGCGGGTAAATTATCGGATCGATCGTAAATTAGTCGAGACACATTTCAATCGAGGATTTGATACGTTTTGGTTGAAATGGCGTCCTTTCTTCCTTCTTCTTTTCTGAACCTTTGCTTAAATTTAGCCGAACTACGAACAGTATACGGAGGTGGAAGCTCATGCTGAACTTTGTTCGGCCGAAGCATTGCTCCTCAAGGCCATGCTCACGTTTATCGAGGACGAAACTTTAAGCAGTTTGATAAAAGGCGGCATGAAGATTCGTCACTGCTTCAATAGCTACAAGTAAGTACAGGTGACGAGATGTTCCGACACGATCGTTTGTTGAGAAAAAAATAGGTCCTGGTCCCTTGTCACGATTAAGTCCTGTGGACAGAAGCAAGAAACAGTTCCTTTAGTCGCTCTCAGACATTTAGTGCTCTATGTGTACACGGTTATGAGAACGTTTCTCTGAGGTTTCTTTTGAACGCGGCTCTATCGTAAATTCAAAAAAAATCGATTATTGAATCACCTCTTTTCCTATCCTCTTTTACCGTTCCTACCACGTTTCCTTCCGTTTCTTTTTTCTTCTAGAGAATGTGCGACAATCCTAGCGCAAAGGAAATGGAAATCGGAAAGTTCAAAGGCACATTTCGAAAGTGGCGTACGAATGGGAATGGGTACGTTCAATTTAATGATATCCTTGCTACCAGGACGTGTCATTCGATTGCTTGAATTTATCGGATTCTCTGGAAACAAGGTAAGATCTGACAACTTGTTGTTGTATTGATTTTTGGCGTTGTAGGCGTCGTAGTTTAAAAAAAATTTAAAGTTACGAAAGTACGGCCAAGGCGTTATGCGAAAAGTCGGAGGTGAAAGCAAATCAGGGCCTCAGACTGAAGAATTCTAACACCTTAAGCAGCAACGTTCGAAATTTGATGCCACTTTCTTTAATTTAAAAAAAGTTTAGTTAAGTTTGTTTTTTTCTAACCCCTCCACTCCTCCCTCCCCTCACACAAACAGCAAATCGGCATGCAAGACTTAATCTCTGGCTATCGGATGTCGGGAATACGACAAGTTCTCTGCGTCATGACCTTGCTCGGCTATCATTTGATTGTGTGCTACGTGCTCAGTCATCAGGAAGGCGATCTGGAATTTTGCGATGAGATTCTAAACCAGCAGCTAAAATTGTATCCGGAAGGAGTTTGGTTTCTTTTCTTTAAGGCCCGTTTAGAGTTTATGAAGGGCAACCTGAACGACGCACAGACCTGGTATAAAAAATCGTGGCATTCGCAAGAAGTTTGGCCACAATTTCATCACTTGTGCTTTTGGGAATTGTTGTGGGTGAATTGGTAAGTTGAAGAGGGGGCGGTCTGTTGTTTTTTGGTATTGAGAACGAATTTTCAAAAAATGTCCTCCACTCGGAAATTTGTTTCCGATAGCTTGCAGTTAAATTGGCGCGAATCGAGTATCTACGCAACGCATTTAGTCGACGGCAGCAAATGGTCGCGAACAATTTACTCGTATCAAAAGGCCGCCGTACTCCTAATGCTCGACGAAAATAAATTAACGGCCGACGATCGACAAACGATCGATACTTTAATGCGCGACGCGCCATCTTTTAAACAACGAATTGCCGGCAAATCGCTTCCGATGGAGAAGTTCATTTGTAAGAAGACCGAACGGTATTTTACGCAGAACCGTTACCTTACGTTGCCCGCCATCGAACTCATGTACGTGTGGAATACGTTCAAGGTTATGGGCAAACACTTTTCGATTGCCGACGGAATCTACAAGCTAATCGAACGGAAATATCTGGAACTAAATGATCAACCGACAACAGATAGCGGTAGTAGCAAGTACGATGCGGACAACAAAGCGCTTGTTTTGCTATTGAAGGGTGCTTGTTTGCGACAAATGAAAAGTCCGTTACAGGCGTTAAAGTAAGTGTTTCGTTTCGATTTTGGATTTGATCGTTTTCACTGTTTTTATTTTGTCTAGGTGCCTTGAATCGGTTATTGCACTGCACAAGGACATCAAAGACGATCATTACTTAGTTCCGTACGCGATAGTCGAAATCGGACTACTCTACGCCGAACAGGGTAAGAAGGAGAGCGCCATTGCTGCTCTCGAAGATGCCAAGTAAGTTGACTGCCGATGGAGCGCATTTTAGCGGCGAGTAACTCGTTTTTTTGCTTCTTTCTTTTTTAGGAAAAATTTCACCGGCTATTCACTCGAATCACGACTACATTTTCGAATTCACACCGGACTAACCGAATTAAAGGGGAAAACCAACGAAAATATTAATCCGGCGATGGAATAAAAACGGATATTAACAAGTTTTATAATCAAAAACCTACCGACACTCACCCAACTCACGTTTACTCATAATTTGAAACGAATTGTTTTTCTTTGTGCTACCGGAATTCAACACTGTTTTGTATTTTTTTGGGGGCGCGCCAGTGTACGTGTATCGGGATTAGGATACCAGTTTATTTTGTGCAAATTGAATTTTTAGTTGTTAATTTTATTGCAGCGAATTGTGATGTTTTTTTTTTGTTTGGAGTTTTCGGACTTTACCATTTAAAGATAATTTTTGAGAAGAAAAAAAATGTGTTTTATTTAAAAGCGACCTTCACTAGAAAAAGCCGTTACCCTTATAAAAAACCAACACGCGAATTGTCATACAGTCCCTTAATTAACACTAAAGTCCATTGAAGTTGTTGTCGTGGTAGTAGACGAGGCAAAGCAGTGTCAGGGCGGCGGGGCAGAGCTAACGTATTGAAACAACGCAATCTTTCAAGACTAAATTGTTGGTTATCCTTCCAACCATTGTTTTTTTTTTGTAGAATTTATTTATTGATGTTATTAAAGTGTCTTGTATCAATTACACGTTTTTTACATCATTAATTAATTTCGGTTATCAATAATTAAAATGCTTTTTTCTATTAGTAAAATGTTGTAGGTACTTATCTAAATAAAAAATTGAATTATTAGCAATAGTTACACCAAGTAAAGAGGGGAATAGAAAGGTGGGTGGAAGATTATTGCAGTCTGGGTTTTGTTTTTAATTTCTTAGATTACTTTTTTGTTTCTGGATTTAATAACTATGTATATAAATTCATTGACAGTTGTCATTTTTTCGAAATAGATTTGTGTTACTATTTCCGTTCCTTTTCTTCTATTGTTTTTTTTTTTTTTATATAAAACGCGAAAAGCACGCGTGAACAAATTTTAAAGACTTATTTAAAGTTTAATTTTGAATTTTTTTGGTATTTGTCAATAGTTTTTGCTTTTTTTTAATTTTTCAAAATAAAGAAAGACTCATGGTAATTGCCAGCAAAACATTGGCCGCTACTCACAGACTTCAAAAAGTTGGCTTTGAGTTGAGCTGACTTTAGTGTCGTATAATTTATATGACACTATAGTCAGCTCTAACTTAAAGCCTACTTTATGACGACTGTGAATAGCGGCCATTGTCTCTAACGGTACATGAGACGAGCAGGACTGCGTCTAACGCGATTTCGGAAATTAACTGGACGAGCCAATGACGCTGTCTGTCGCGCTGTAAATCAGGTTACTCGCTTAAGTCTTTCGTTTCATATTCTTTCGTATGTAAGATATTCGAGTGACATACGAAACGACAGTAGCGCTACTTGTACGCTGTTTTGAGTGTGAACTTGGGGAAAATGACGAAAAAGCCTTTTCTTACTACTCAAGTAAGTGTGTCCTACATAGAGAGCCAAACAGCTACCAGGCCTCGGGTAACAAGAAAATTGTTCATAGTATCTTGTCGAAGCTGGACAAATAAACTTGTCAGAAGAGAAAGGACACGAAAGAGCCGAACAACCATTAGGACTTTGAGTTCCAAGAATATTCGCATAAATATCGTTGAGGCTGTAGAACAAACTGCAATCCCAGTCCATACCAATGTAAAATATGGCTGATCAAGGCCAACGCACTTTTATACCGTCCTAGAGACAACCTATGATTCGCTGCCTTCGAATGATCGCAGAAACCAGCCAAAGTGCAATTCGATTAAAAGCAAAAAGATATATAATATTAGTTTATTTTTTATATTTTGTATAATGTTAGTAGGTATATTTAGTTTTTATGAAATTCTAGCGGTTTTTTTTACTATAATTTAATTTGTTTGTCTTTTTTCATAATAAAGTTGTTATTTGGTAGTAGAGTTATATTTTGTTTTTAGAGTTTTTCGTTAAGTTAAAAAATCTTAGATAATAATGTTATTTGTTTTTTTTAACATTAACTAACTTTGAATTATTCCAGTTCTTCGTATTTTTTGATAATATTTTTTTTTTAAATTAAAAGCGGCTAGGTGTTGGCTCCTTCTGATAGAAAATCAGTCGAATATTTTGCCCACCTTCTGTCCGTGTGTTTAATGTGTGTAAAGGAGATCGCGATAACTTTTTAGTTTCGGCAAAAGGAGAAAGCTTGATGACAATATGAAAAACAGAAAGCTTAGTATAAGTTCGATTAGGAAGATTAATGCTTATAAACCTAATCCGATTTGTACTGATTTTCGATTGCGCGGATTAAAATTTTGTGGTTGCTTGTTAAGTGTTTTTTTTTTTAATTTTTTTTTCGGTCCTTTTTAGACCTTTGATTTGATATGCGAGTTGATGTAGTTTTTTTAAGGCAAAAAGAGCATAAAATGGTTTCCACCGACAGAGTAAAAGAGTACGAGAGAGATAGAGAGAGTTAGGATGGGAAACTGTGACGACATTAGAGGGTGACTATGCGAGAGGGATAGGGGAAAAACTGGACGTGGGAGATGGGATCACCCAAATATAAAAGAACAAGGCCCCGAAAACCATACGGTAGCCGACGGTTAGGTCCTTTGTTCCACCGAGAACACACGTAACCTCCATAGGATGCATCATAATCAACACACCCATCGTAGGTACCGGGCCTGCTGCATCACTGCTTGAACCCAGCCCATGTCGCCCCCAACCCTTCAGGAAAAAAGAGTATTAACGACAGAGAAAGAGATAGGGAGCGGGAGAAGATGAAAAGGCTAGGGAAGAATACAACAGAGCGCATAGACGAGAAGTGGAAAAAACCGATTTCGAAATTTACAATAACAATAATGATTTTAACGCGTGATGTTGGTGTTTTTAATTTGTTTTTGTTTAGATGGAGAAGCATCAGCCATTGTTGTTTCTCGCCATAGCTTAAGTACCAAAATCGTTAAATTGTTTTGCTTTAATGTTTTTTTAAGTACATAAACACCTTCAATTCAAATATCGATATATCTAACGATCGCAATCATAAATATTAAAATATAAAAAATCGGAGGAGATTTGCTGTTCACTTTGAAGGTTATGCTATGTTTTTTTTGGGTTTTTTGTTGCTTTTTTTACAATATTAAATTTCTTTTCTCTCTTCTACTATCGCATATATTTATAATAAAGTTATGTATATATAAAGTATATAATAAGAGTTATATAATTAAGTTGTATATAGTTAATAAATATTGTTACTATTTTTTTATATTTTAGTTTAATATTTTTTTGTATGGTTTTTATTGCTTTATATTGTATTTTTGTATAGTCCTAAGTGGAATTTTCAAGATGTGCGGTATGCTTACTTGGGTTTTAGCTGAATTATCGAGCTTTTAAATTTAGTTTAATTACATTATTTAGGATTTAGTTTTGTTGCTTTATTGTGCTTTTATTTACTTAGATCTTAGAATAATTTAATGAAAATTTAATTTAGCTACGATTTATTGCGGCGACCACGCCATTTTGTTTCTTCTTCACGACGGCCATTTTGAAAATTGTAGAAAAAATGGCGTGGTAAAGTAGTGTTTTGTGTGTGGTGTATGTATGTTTTATTCTTTTATGTGAGTAAAATAATGCGCAGAATGTAAGGCTAGCGCTAGCGACAGTGATGAAGGACGTAAAAGAACTGTGTAGTATTAAAATTTGGTGAAACAATTGAGGAACAGAATCTCATCAGCATAGAAACGAACAGTTCACCACACTTTCTTTCGAATTGGACAGAGAAGCACGCAGTGCAGTGTTCGTATTGAAAACAATAAGGATCTTACCTAAGCGCCCTCGTACCCTTTGGATAACACGGTACTGTTTAAATTTTAATTTTTTTAAATGCCGTTACAATTACGTAACGAAGGTCCACGTTGAAACCCGGCTGCTTTCTTGCCACTTTTTTATAAAACACAGAAGAAACGGAAAAAAAAACAAATTCGATAGAAAGTTTTATAACAGTGTATAATAGTTGTAATATAACGCATAAAGATAATAATAAAATTAATAATAAAAAAGAGATAAAAATCCAACAAAAATCATCAATATATTGCCGTATTTTATCAAATTGCAACCTTAAGTACTTTCCGTTTGTATTTTGTTTCATAACTTAATTCACATTTCTCATTATATATAATTTACTTGATATTTTCTTTGATTTTGTTATTTACAAAAAAAAACGTTTATGAAATTATGTAAAGTATGTTAAAATCTATCTAAATGGATTTAAAGTTAAAGAATAAAATAAAACAAATAAAAAAGAACACAATAAAACGAAAAGGGACATTTTATTTTAATGAAGCATTAAAAAAATGAACTTTGTTCAATGGACCTTTTTAACAAAGAAGAATAGGCGCGTTCAAGAGCGGGAATGCGACCGGTTGAGGCCAGAGAGGCAATTGTTGACTTTGTGAAAGATCTGTGATCTGTAAAGGGGATTCCCCCTCCCATCCAACAGTCAGTCACGTCGAAACAGATAGGTCCTGATTTCGAACCGCTTAAACTTTGTACTAATTTTTCACTTTCTCTTTTTTTCTTGATATGGCACAGGAAAAAATAATTGCAAAAATCCTTTTTTTTTTAATTAATTTGAACGACGTTTAAATATAGGAGCTGATGGTAATGGAGATATAAGTGTACACAAGAGAAAAGAAAAAATTAAGACGCTTGTAGGTTAATCCTTTGGTTTGAAATTATTGGCCGGAAAAAACCAAAAAACTTAGACAATAAAAAAAGAGACAATGTTTGTTGAAGGACAAACAATTCCAATAGAAAAAACCACAAAGTGAAAGTACACGAAAATAAAAGCATATAAAGGGAATCAGGAGTAAAACATGATAAAAAAAACGGGACACAAACAGGAAACAAAAGTAAAACATGAAATCAAAGAGCAAAGAAAGGAGAGAGGAGTAACAAGGGGTGAAAAAGAGGAAGAGTTTCAAAAAAATAAGAAAGATGGAAAAAAGAAAAAGTTTGTGGCTAGAAGAGGAGAGTAGAAAATCAGAAATACTAAAAAGGAAGAAGCTTATACAAAAGGGTGAGAATAGTAAAAGAGAAGTAAAAGAATTTGTTGAAAGGCAAGAACACAGAGGAAAATCAGAAAGACAGAAAGGAGGTGTGAAAAGAGTTCAGCGAAGGGAAATTACATAATTACGTTTTAATAATTGTTCGTTTGAATTTTTCTTTTTTTTTCAATTCAAATTTTATTCCAAAAGAGAAAACATACAAAATATAAATTTCAGATATAAAGAGAAAGATAGTAAGAGAGAGACAGAGAAGAAGAGAGAATGAGCGTAAAAATAAAGAAATTAATTAATTTTTTTATGTTCTTTTAAGAGGTTTAACAATATTTATTAATTTTTACTTTTTTGCGTTTGCATTCTTATGCTTAACTATGCCATTAAAATAGTTTCTCCGATCTTGTGAATCGTTCGAATTGATGAATTTCCAACAATTTTGCTGTTTTTTTTTTAAATATATTTTCATTATTTTGTTTGTTTTTTAAGATTTTTAATTTCATTTGAATTCGATAATATAAGAATTAAAAATGTGTTGGTTTTTTCTGTACTCCTTAGATAGTTTCTTGCTCTGTTGTTTTTGTTTTTTTTTATTAAGAAATTATTCTGATTATTTAAATGTTAATGTAATTTTTTATTTTTCGAAATTTAGAAATTTTTAATTTAAACTTTGTTTAGTTAGTTTTAATTTTATTTAATTATTTTTTTGTATATTTTTTACGATGAAATTCACGATGAATGATTATTTCGATTATCGTTGATTGTTGTCGCATTTGATGGTGTTGTTGATGATGTTGTAGTTGATGTTTGTTTCGGATCTTCGCTGGGAGTCGGTGGAGCATCCTTTCGTGGCGGCATCCTTTCATTGATCGCATCCAGACCCTTGGCCTCAGCAAAGGATGTGATTTTATGATTCGGTGAGAATCCTTGAAGTGCTGTAAAACGAAGAAAGTAAAATACGGGGGAAAAGGATAGAGAGAGAGAAACGCGGATGTATGCAGCTAAATACGACCTTTACCCCTTCCCCGCCCTCTACATTACTCTCTTTCGAAGAAAACGTACCGTTCTTAAGGGATGTCTTTCCACCCGATAGTGCTCCAAGGGGTAGCGCACCCGTTGGTGTCAAGCCCTTCAACTGAAGAACCGACTCTGATTCCTCTCTGTTGAACGGAAGCAAGAAGGGAAGAAGACGAAACAGATTTTAATTTAAATTTAAAGTTTACCTTATTTGTTTAACTTACCTTAGAACCGAGAAGACACGCGCCATTTTGCCAATGGCTCGGATCTTGTTCCGTATGACCTCCTTGCGTAGATTTGCTACGTTTGCTACAAATTTAAAAACGAACGCAAAAAAGAATTGTTTTTGTTTTTTATTACGCTAAACAAATTATGTGTTTTTTTTTAATTTTTAATGAAAAACGAACAATACACTCGCATTTAACCAACTTACACAGCAGCTTTACACACTTTTTTCATCACAAACAAAAATTGAACTAACTTAAGTAACTGAAAAATTTTTAATTAAAATTTTTAAAACAAAAAAGACAACAAAGTGCAAATGAACAAGCTTCTTTCAGTTTATTCATTTTTAGCAGACCTGCACCACCCAAAAGAAATTCATGTTAGTCTAACACATTTCACATGAGCCGGATTTTTTTTTAGTATAGGAAAGTAGAAGGAGTGCGTTTGAAAGTTTTTCTAATCTTCCAGATTTCCTTTTCACATCTTTCAACTTGTTCACAGCAACCGGAATATTCATTTTTGCTGCTAATTAAAAAGCTTTCATACAAAATACCAAGCCTCGTACCTTTTCACCTCTTTTACACGATAAATATAAAGCTGAGACGATCAGCGAATTTTTTTTAGCAGTCAAACAATTCATAAAAGGAAACTTGCATTCGCTCACAGTAGCCGGAAATATTTTTGTATAAGGCGAGCTCAGGCCATGAAATTTTTTGCTGATCGGAAATGAACAGGGTGGACACAAAACAATAGACTCATAAACCGTTTACACACAATTTTTGTGAAAAATTGTCAGACTCTCACTTGTAAAATTTACTTACCCCGAAAAAAATATTTTCATTATTTTTTTTTTAATATTTTGATCGAAAATTTTGATCAAAACGTAAGAAAAAAACACATAGAAAGCAGCAGCGGTGGCGGCGGCAGCAGTAGCGGCAGCAGCAACCATCAGTAGCGCAGTGCATGAGGTAGCAGTAAGAAAGGCGGTCGCAATTGAATTCCCAAGTTGTTGTTTTTTATTTCGAAATAAAAAAAAGGAAAAAACAATTCGGAAAATTATGATTTTCCCGAAGATTGTTTTGCATTTTTGTAGTAGAGTTAAGGCGGGATGCGGGCGGTTTGCACGCGCACCAACAGAACAGCGTCAAATTTTAATAATTTTTTTATTGTTATTTTTTATGAAAAAGAAAAAAGCGGAAAGAACAATTTGATGGGATTAACATTTTGATTATTAGTTTTTTGTTTGTTTATTTTTAATGATAATGTTTTATTTGCAATTTAAGAGAGAATAAAATTGTAAAAGAAAACGATGAAGTTTTTTATACAATTTGATTTTGTTTCTTATATTTAGATTTGAAAAGAGAAGAAATTTGGGTTTGGTTTAAAAAAAAAAGAAAAAACAAAACCATTAAATGAACAGGGGCGGCGGCATCCACCATACAGCAAAATTATCTAAACTATCTCAAAAAGAAATGTGATCACAAAATAAAAGAGAGCAACCCCCATTCTCCAAGAAGTCAAACGGCTCCAGCCTATCTACGCGCGCAAATAGTCCCGAGTTTAAAAGCTCAAGGAGTTAGTGAGTTACGATCTTTGAAAGGCATTTTTGCACGGCGGTCAGATGATTTAGTTTTTTTTTTCAAATAAGAGTAAAATGGACGCAAAAATAAAAAGAGTTGAATCAAACAAAAAAAGTACACACAAAATTTAAAGAAAATAAAAAACAGAGTGGGAAATTCGAAAACGAAAAAAGGGAGAAAAAAAAACGAAAAATTTAAACGACTAACTGAAACTCCTACTTTTATGATTGTGTGTGTGTTGGTGTTTTTTTTTCTGACAAAACAAAGCAAAGCCTAACTTTTATTAATTTCGCTTGTAAAAATTCAAACCAAATTAAAAAAAAATGGAAAGAAAAAATCAATTTCAAATCAAACGGCTGATTAAATTTTCAAAAAAAAAAATGGATTTGTGTTGACGCTAGCCAATCAAATCCACCCTTAAACTTACCACGTCTCACCGGAACAAGGACGATTTTTTTTCTGAGAGCTTTTCGAATTTTTTTTTTGTTTGATTGAAGTTGTTTTTTATTAAATACGTTAAAATAAAATAAAACGTTAAGTTTTTTGTTCGCACTCAATTTTTTTTTAATTTTGTTCATTTTCATCGCGTCATTTTCAGATGAATTTCAGTGCGCGTTTTTTTTATTAATTTTATTGTTGGAGTTGTTGTTGTTGTGGATGTTGGAAAGTGAAAAATAAAATATTTAAAAGAAAAGAAAAAATAAATAAAGTAGTTTAAAAAAAAAAAAATATGGATAATATATAGAAGTTGTTTTTTTCTATGAATTTATTCTAAAAATGTGCGCCGATTTTTTTTTGTGGTAACGACTCAAAAATGCAGCGAAAAAGTTTTGAATAGCAAAATTGAATTTGGTTCACTGGAAACGAGGAGAAAATTACCGTTACGTTCGGGAATTAAAACTAGTCACGAAACGACAAATCCCATAACGTTTTTAACAGGCGGCAGCATTGACCGAAACCAACCCGTTACCTTCTCGTTAATCTAAAGGGTTTGGGTGTGGAATTCTGCGTTCAGGGTCAAATCTTTTAAGGACTACAACCTACTGAGAATAACATAAAGAGTGGCGAATTTTCTTGATTTTTTTTTTGCTCGGATTCGAGTTTTGCTTGGGATATCAGTGTCTCAGAAGGCAGCTGTCCCACAACTGGTTCATACACGAACTGATTACATCCTTGAAGCGTTTTTCGTCTGAATTGAAATCGGACAGGACTGAATTTGGCCATTAGATTTCTCGAAGCACCGGTGTATACGTCTTAATTCGAGTTTGCATTAAACCCATGCGGGGCACGCCCTACTGGTTTCAATGTCACACCGGTGGCGATTTTAAAAATAAAGTAAAAAAAAACAACAGATTTCAAATCGAACCCAAAAGATCTTCTCTTCATAAATAACAACAATTAATTTCAAAACGTCGTAATAAACATTGAAAAATATTAAAAAAAAAAAAAAAAACAAACTGGTTATTCTTACCGTCAGCTGATATTCAAAAATCCGAATGTGTAAGCGCAAAATATTTTAAGAGAGAGAGAGAGAGAAAGAGAAACACGTTAAATACGTCCAAAAAAATATTTAGTAAAAATAATGACTCGAGAAAAAGAGATGGATAGAGAATACAACCCCTTTTTTGAACCAAATCGGACCAATCAGAGGTCAAACAATTGTTTTTTGTCTCACTCCAAGCTGTTTTGAATATAATTTCGTGTTTTTTTCTGTATATCGAAAAAAAAAAATTCAAAAAGGAGAACAAAATAAATCCTACCTTCTTCGAGCGCGTCGTCTCCTTCGGACATCAGTTCGTCATCCGAACAAATGTTCAAAACGTTGACAAGCATTTCGGTTACCTGAAGAATGGTTTTTTTTTTTAAATTAATTAACCCTTTTGTCAGACTTTCGACAAAAGGTTGCTTACCTTTTCGCCGACAAACGGTAACGACCACGTGAACACATCCATAAAATTTGGAAGCCAGTATGGATGCGGCGAACAGTTAAACTGTCGAATATTCATCACGTTATTTTCATATTTAAGAACTGCTGCCTGAAAATGGGAACAATCGAAAATTTATTTTTGTTGTCTCGCTTAATACATGTGAAATAGTAACATGATGAAGTCTAGTGCGTCTGGAATTTCTACACATTTCCAACAGACAAGTCCATCCCCCTTACTACCTGCAGACAAACCATTTTTTGGTTTGACAAGGCCGGCAACACGGAAAACTCATACTCAAACAACAAACCCCCCCCCCCAAAAAAAAAAAAACAAAGTAGTGCCCAGACTATTGAAATCTTTTTCTTTCAGTCAGAACTCACCTTATTATTATAAACATCCAAGTAATTTGGTGCCGAGAAAATTGTTATTAACGATGGAAACCCCGTTGTTTGACTCTTTCTATACATTCGATACCTGGAAGAAAACGTTTGAAAAATTGCATTGATTAGTTTACAGACAGGAAATTTTTTATACAAAGGTCGTGAACTGGACCTGGGAAAAATGATCAAAACTCTTTTATTTTTAACATCAATTTACTTACCCAGCGTCCTGCGCTTCGTGAGCTCGAATAATCGACAGTAAGTTATTGTTTTGTAAGAAATCACAACAGGCAGCATAACTAGAAGTGAAAGAAAAGTTTTGGCGTTCAATTAAAATGGTCAACAAATTTTTTTTAAAAAATTTTATTGTTGTACAAAACATTTAGAAAATCACCTGTAAAAGTATGAGCAACCTCGAACCGAGTTATGTGAGTAGAAATCAGCATTTTTCTCATTGCCAAAATCATCTAACGGATCGGACCATAATAAATCACACATTGGTCCAAATGCTGGTGGTTCTTTAAATCTATCAAGCTGCGAAAAGGATTGAAGAGTTAGAAAAATTTAGTTCAGGTACGGTCACCCGCAATTTTCGTTTCTCTTTCGCGACATTGATTTAATAATTGAAAATAGTGTGCAAGAGACAAAAAGAGAAAACACGTACCCTTCGTATATCGTCTAATTCATGGATTTCCGGCGATAAACCACCGTGAACGCATAAAAATTGCTGATTCATTAATGCGGCTAATGGTAAACAATCGAATGCTTCCATACAGGCATCGTAAACTCGTTCGGAATATTTTATTTTGCCTTTTTAAAAAAAAGGAGAGTATTTTTTTTTTTATTTTTAGAAATAGAAATAATTGTTCAATGTTCCCAGACGGAAAACCGACGTAGGTGGCTCCCAAATTGACACTGATAAAGACTTTTGTCCGTCTAGGAGCATTGTAACAAAAAATAACAGCAGGGCTCATACTTACATTCTTGCTTAAAAGTGAAATATTCCGTTAAATGTCGACACTCGTGATTGCCACGTAATAAAAACAGCGTATTTGGATAACATAATTTTAATGCCCATAAATAAAGAACGCACTGCAAATGTAGGGAAAACGGTTGAAATTAAAATGAGTCTTTTAATCGAAATTGAAAAGAAGCAAAAGAAAACAGTAACAGTAGCAATGGGATTAAGAAGGCTTCTTGCGGTGTGGGCAATGCGCTTCCTAAGCTCCTTGCCGGTAGTACTGTTATCGTTTTTTTCTGCCTTTCATTAAAAAAATCATTTTTTTTTTTATCAAACCTCAATGCTAAAATAACCTCGATCTACGTAGTCGCCGAGAAAAAGATATTTTGTAGTCGAGGGCGGTCCACCAACTTCAAACAATTTCATTAAGTCATAAAACTGCCCGTGAATGTCACCACAAACTGTAAAAATTCAAATCGAAACGAACGGAAAAAAAATCAGGACTAATTTTTTTTTTTTATATTTCCTAAACCTAAAATTCGTCATTTAGATAATTTTTGTGAGTCTTTACCTGTTACTGGAGCTTCAATATCAATCATAGTTTTTTCAGCCTTAAGCAATGATGCACCCTCTTGGATAATTCGTAGAGCTGCAGCCTCTTCGATTCGACCTTCGAGTATGAAATGTTGTTTAAGTACATCAGGATGTGGCTTACCAGTTCGCGAATCGAACACTTCGGACACTGTAAGTTTATGACTGGGTGGAAAGAGGACACCTGGTAAGAAAAACGGAAAGGAAAGGAAGTTTTTTAAGACAATAGAAAAAAAAATAGGACAAGAAGAGATGAGATGACCTTCTAAAAGTAAACCAGCAATCAGATGCGACGCTTAACAGACAAAGCCTGCACGAACCGATAGCCACGGTCACAAATCACCCAACAGAATTTTTGCACAAGAGGATGAGAAGGACGTGGGCTTCCGTTGATCCCGCGGGTTATTACCTCGGCAGCAGTATCGAAGACAAGGCAAATGAATGGAAAATTGTCTTAAGTAGTCCTTGCTACACAATCGACCTATCCTACTTCCGGCCCCAAGCAAGCTACGCCTTAAAAGGAAAAGTACTCCTTTTCGAGTGCGGATTCTTTTCGAATATCCACATCATCATCTTTATGTTTACCGACAAGATTCACAAGCCACCCTTCGCGTACCCCACACTCCATGATCCAACATCTTTCTGTCCGCCTGAAGGATTTTCGTTTATAGGACCCGGAGCCTCCGTCCTTCTTCCATAGCATATTCCTTGGGACCGACGATTTCTTCACGGCTCAATTATTTTCACTGAACACGGTACGACAACGGGATTTCGGTGGCTGAGAGGAGGATGGAAATCCAATCGAAATATCCTTGTCCTGGACAATGCTACACAAGAGCTTCTTCTACGTTCCTGGATTGCTCTCGATTCTGGGAACAACAGTAACAAGCCGAGCAGAATAAAACCCGATAAGCTCTCGTTCGGTTCGCTACATTATTTCAAGTATTTCTGGTGGTTGTAATGGCGTTGTTATAACCCGAAACTGGAGATTTAAGTCCTTAAAGTATCGGATGATTCGGGGGGCTACTTTATTTCGGTTCCGTCTCCTGCTTGGGACTGATGATGAGAAGCAGAAGGACGAGGAGTCGCCGCCACTGAAGAATGGATAATGGATTTTTCAGGTCATTCAGAATGATGCGAAGCAAGGTATTGGGTAATTAGTTCAATTTGTTCTCAGTTCAGTGGTCCCTGTAGGGACAGAGCGTCCATTATTTTGTTCAATAAATTAGTCATGTGGACGATTAAATCAATTTATCCATGTGAAGTGGTAACCAATGTACACAAACCAAATAAGTATATGTCTGCGACCAAAATTATAGCTTGGCGTTCCGCTCGGCACTATGTCGAGTAGCTGAATAATCGAGACTATGCAATTGCTCAGACTAAGTGCACTGTTCTTATGAAATTATCAACCCTTAGCCACCCTAACATGCACCCGCCGCCACTGTCCCTTCCAATACAACGCTGGGCGAGGAGAGGCAGTACACACTAAGAAAAAAACGGCAATTCAAACCATCCACCTATCATTAACCCCTTGAATATTCCGCCAACCCTCTCTTGATAGGATTGAACGGTGGTGGGAGGGGGGACCACCACCACACACCTTTCGCGCGCATAATACTTGTAGTCGTAGTCACTGTCCTACCACCACCACCCCTTCGTCATATGACCACCCGCTCACCTTTCCACTTGAATAGTTCGATTATTTGTGATGCGATAGTAAAATGCACGAGAATGTCTATCGAAGGGGAAAGGAACGATGGAGGAGGAGTAGGGGGGAAATAAAACAGTGTTGGGTGCGAGGGGGGGGGTAATAGTGGTTTAAGGAGGAGTTAAGCGCTATCGTTAAATTGTTGCGTGTTTGATCCACTTCTTGCACTTTTCGTGCAATAAATAAACCAAGAGAAAATCGAATTAGCAACTTAGCCCGTGGCAGAAAAAGCGATAAAAGGAAAATGTGCAGCAATTACAGGCCTGGTGAATAATTGAACAGAATCAATTCGATTCTCGTTACGCTCCTTGGTTTGTTTGTGTTTTAATGGCCACTAACAATTAGATTGTGGATGCAACATGGTGAATTTTAAATTTAACGACTGAATGTAGCTCTTTCTTGGTCTGATTCATAGAGCTATATGTCATATACATACATCTGCATGGTCTGATTCATCTTGGCTGTGGCATATACCAATAGAGCAGTTTCGACTTCATCGAATCTACTTCCTTTTCGATTGGCCAAAAATAGAATTCGCCTTGTTTTTATTAAAGAGAAATAGGAACCGATTACGAGATTATAAAGCGAGAAAGAACATGATTGCCTAATCCTTTCAACTCTTTAGACCCACACAGTTTTCTAAGATCATAGTACAGACTATGGCGATCATGCGTTTGGTCAAAAAACATGTAATGGTCGACCTTAAATTTAAAATGATTGCAAAATGAAGCAAACCAACTCTTTTCAGTACACACAAAGTTACTGTATTTGATTTGATTTTTTTTTTAATTGTCGACAATTTGTTTGATGAGCGATAGCGTGATAAGCTCTGTACCGCCTAAATTCTAAGATAAGTTCTTCTAAATCCACGATATCGAACTAAAGCTCCCCATAATTCTCATTGATAAAAAATAATAATAATAATCAGCAAACATAACGCGCAGGAAGGAGTGCCACAACGCAGGCGGGAGTAACTGAAGATCGGGATTTTATAGTTTTTTGTTTACTTTCAATTTATGATACCAAAACGGTAAGGTGAGTTCGCCTGTACAAAATACAACTATTATCTCATCAATATGCCTGGCCCGTACACACACACATATGCGAATTGGATAAGGGACGGAGGCGATGGTAGTCGAGACGAGTTGAAGGCGGATTGGAGACAAGTAAAGAACGGAACAAACAAACTGTAAGGCGATCGAATAAGCAAAATAATCCATAGGTGCTGTACGAAAAAAGATAAGGTGGCAACGATTTCTTCCAGTTTGTTTGTGGGAGTGACGGAGACAGAAGTGTTTAGGGTGGCCTTCGGGAACAATTTGCTCAGATTTTTATAATCGAAAGAAAAATCAACAAAATATTCGCCCGAATGAGGCGCGTGTAGCTTAAACAGACCGATATCACGTGGTAAAGTGACCAGAAGCTTAAAGAAACTCATGAGAATTTCGAGATCCTCTCTCTGTGGTATGCCACGACATGCATTTTTTAAGGATGATAATCGCAACACATATCCCAACAAAAAACAAATTAAACATCCAAAGGGTTTACAAGCTACGACCCTAAAAATACGTCAAAAATTGTGTTCCCATTTCAAGAGCTCTTTCAGTCCTAAAATGTGATGAAGGAAATGTTTGCAGGGTAGCGAGTTTTTGTCTTTTATTTGCTTTTAAACCGGTCACAACTTTTCTTCATTATTTAAACAACAAATAAATTAAATTAAGTTAAAAAAAATCTTTTACTCACTGTCTATAACTCGATCTGTTGTTGAAGATTTCTTTTGTTGATTCACCTGTGGCTGTTGCTGATTGGATTCTTGATTTTGTGACGGTTGAGTGGTGGTTTGAGATTGTGGCTGAGTCGTTTGATTATTTGACGACATTTTATACAATTAATTTTCTCTCGTTGTTTACCAAAAAGATTTAATTGAATTCAACTTTAAAAAATTGTTATTATATTTTGCTTTTATTTTTTTTTTTAAGTTTATTTTCTTTCAATTTATAGATTTAAATAATTTAAACTTAAACTATTTTTTTTATGAATTTTTTACACGTTGGTTTAATTTTACACGCGCGGCACACACATGAGCACAACGCGCTCGAATTTGTCGTAGATTTTTTTAGCAAAATGTGCTAAATTACACAGAAAAAGAGATCACAATCGAATTTATGTTAAACATATAACAACAACACTAAAATATAAATTAAAATCGTTCGATAGAGTTACTCTAAAATTTATAAATTTACGATGTTTTTTATGTTCTTTTATTAGTTTTTCTTAAGTTTTGAATGTTTCTTTGGTTTTCTTAGTTGGTGTTTCCGTATTTCCTCCTTTTATTTTATTACCATCCTGACTTGCCTGGCTCACCGAAACCGCGTGTTTGCTTCAAGGAAAAAAGAATGGAGAAAAGACTGAATTTAATTTTTAGGTTTCAGCTTTTGTTTAAAGTAAATCGCTCTTAAAACTACACCGGAAAAAAAACGTTTATTATTAAAAATAATACGGGTAAAATCATGAAACAGACATCGGACATTTCGCTTAAGAGGCCGCATTTAGGAGTGATATTTCGCTGTACGGACGAAAGAGATTGTGTAGGTACCAGACAACCTCAACTCCCTGATATCCCCTCGAAATTGGTTTAACGAGGAGCATTCAAATGTAAACGCGTTTAAAAAAAAAGAATCATCTTGAATATGTCGGGGGAGGAAAAAAAACGGTTGCAAGCACTTTTTCTGTCAATAGTCGATCGAAGGGTTTATTGGCGACGATATATTGCGTTCCGGTTGCCCCAATCCCAAATCTCAGTCAAGTGATTTGTGCGTGATATCACGCCAAGAAGAAAATTGATTGAATTTCAATTGTGAACCAATCACGAACCATTGTTAATGGTCATGTCAGCTGAATTTGGCACATTTAAGTGTTTTTGAGTTCATGTGCTTTTTAGACAAGAATAAAAACATGAAAAAATACATTGAATTGTAGCCTTTCCAATAAAATCTACACAATAAACATATTATTATTTATTATTATTAAACAATTCCGCACAAAGATACGTTTGAGAGAGAGAGAGAGAAATAAAGTGATAAGAAAATAATTTAACCCCTTTGCTACCCTCTGACTCCGATAAGAGCAGCGTATAAATGGGACCGACATGTGATCATAGCCCAGAGGACAGCAAGAAAAAAGCACCATATTTATACGGGGGTGTTTATTTTTAGCTTCTAAAGAACTTTAAAAAAAAAAGTTGTTTTTGAGTTGGATGATAATTAAAAGCCCCTTCTACCCCTCACCGCTTACCGCAACACTTCCCCTATTTAATTTTCATTAAAATATTTATTAAAAATTGTTTTCGATTTTCTCTTGGCAAGATGAAAATCGAAGCAGAAGGGGCTGGGGGGATTGAGGGGAATGTGGGAGAGTCTGTCCACTTTATCTTTGATTTCATATACTCGATTTTTCCGTTTTTCACGAGATGATTATTTTTAGTTACGTACAACCTATTTTGTTTTCCCCCTCTCATTTTGTCTGTTCATAACAGCCCCCTTATACCGGCCGTACCACATTTTCCTCTGATGTGTGTACACACTAGCTAGAAAATTTTTGGCAGAGAGCGAGAGAAAACCAAATCTCTTCTCAGTTTTGTCTTAAACAGCAACAGCCACTTCCTCAAACCCCCTTTCTTCACACCAACGAAATTCTTTCGATAGAGCAGTCTATTGTTTAAAAATACAGTCTTTCAAAAGAAACAAAAACAATAATAAAACGTAGCGGGGGAGGAGGAGGAGACATCATTTTCCGATTCATATTCTGGAAATCAATTAAAAATTATTTTTTTCCAGTTAACTACCCGGTAAAATCGCCGCATAAATACTCACGCGCAGCGAACTCCATGAATTAAAGTGTGTAGTAAAATTAAAGAAAGTTCATTAAGCGGAGGTGTGAAAGTCTATCGTAAATATGGGTCGGTACCTTTTAAGTTTTCCAGAAAGTTTAGATACTGGGCCAGGCTAAGTGCCGAAAATGTATTTTTCAGAAATTCCTTCGCTGTTTTCCTATTAGCCAAATTAAATTAAGAAGGCTGAATAGAACCATACCTCTTGATTTGGTGTATTTGTAATAGAATGTTGTTTTGTGTTGTATTACATGTCAGAGTTATATGTAGAGCATCAATGGATGACCAACTAATTTGAAAAGTGTTAAGAATTCAGACGAAAATTAATGGTTAGTCCTCAGACTTTTTTTGTCTTAGTGTCTTTTAAGATTTTCACCTTCCTGCACAAAAAAAAGAAAAAACTAACGCGCACTTTTATTACCCGTCGGTGTTAGGTTTCGGTTGTTTTTTGTCTACACCTTCACTCCTCCCCTCGCATTATCCCTTCACATTTAGAGGGTTAATTTCGGCCTGGACAATTTGCAATCTTTGTGCATTTTTCAAACCTAATTTTGCAAATTTTCATTCGCCCACTCGACAAAAAAAAATTAAACATACAGGACACGTTTTGGTCTCAACCACACCACAGTGGAGTGGAAAAAGGGGTGCCGAGATGGAGTGCTGCAACATTGCGACAAAAAGTGTGACGATATAGGGGTTAAGGACGAGCGGGGTGGACGCAGGAGGAGAGGAGAGGGGAGTGTGCTGTCGTAAGGAAGGGTTGTTGAAGTTGACTCCGTCCGTAGCTCGGTGTCCCTTTGGGTTTTTTTTCGATAAATGCACGATAGATTTTCCCGTTTTTCTAGGGCAGGAAGAGGGTTAAGCTGTGGACGGACGAAGGCACAATAAAAAAAATTCCAAGGACATTAGGAAACCCCCTTTTCGAGCAAAAGGTGAGGATATGTGGTGAGGCAGTGCAGGATGCAAGGGGGCTGCATCCTCAAAAGACTCTTAGAAAAGTAAACAATGCTCTCGGAAACGCGCCAATTCTATCATCAAAAAAATCTAAATTAAAAAAAAAAAAAAAACTTAGAAAATCAGTCGCGCGGGTACATTCTGCGTGTGGTCCGCGACGACGACTTGTGGCCCCTCGTCCCTCCACTCCCAACGTTTCGAGTCAACGGATGCGATGGTTGCATGCTGTATGTGAGTGAAGGTCATTCACGCAAGGAACGATTGTTGTTTTTTTTCGATTTTTTTCCCCCGATTTCTTTGCGGAAAATTCACTTTTGGGGAAAAAAAATTCTGGTTTTCCCGTGTTTCGAGATGCATCCCGAAAACCTAAAAAAGAGGCGGCAGCGACGACATTTCCACCAGAGGAGTGCGGCTGGGTCCCAGAGAATGCGTGAAAATTCCGAGAAATTTTTACGAAGCAACCGAATTTTGTTGGCAGCTGATTCTGTGCGCCCAACCACTGACCCGAACATTTTTTTTTCGCGAGTGGTAGCTTGGTATTTTTTCCTTGGTGCAGTTTATCCGGTTAGTTAACCGGTTATTGTTTTTTTTTATGAAATTTAGTTCCCACAAACGAACTAGATAGAATAGTGCGGTTTTTCTTTTTTTTTGGTTTTTTTAAAAAATAAAACTAAGGAGCAGAAATATTTTTCGATATTTCGAGTACTAAAATACTGTCGGGGAGGAGCGGTTGTTTTTTTTTACATGATTTTGTTCGGAATTTGCGCGGCGCGGGGTTGTTGTTGCTTTTTTGCTGGTTTCGTTCTTTCGGGGCGAATTTTTCCGATCGAATTTTCCCTACAATTTTCTTTTTATTTTCTTGCACTGGGAAGGAATTTGAGAAGTCGCCGCACCAACACACTTTAAACACACAGCGCTGCTCTCCCACGCGACTTTGATGACTTTCTTAGTAGCACTGACTCGACTCGAGACCCTACAAGCTTCCGACCCGCATGGGAAACACAGCGGGAAAATTTTCCCTGGTGGCGTTGTGGTTTTTCGTGTGTTTTCCCGTTTTCGTCTTATCGCGTCGCGTCTTGCTGCGCGCTCTGCCCCAGCAGCTCTAGGACAGAGACACCCCTCCATAATTTTTAGGGTGAGGGGTGAACCTGGGGTTGGGTGAGGGGTGAACCTGGGGTTGGGTGAGGGGGAAGAGGAGGTGTTGACGGTGGGGGAGGGTGTGCTGTGGGGAGAGCGCTAGTTGTAGAAAAGCAACGTAGTAGGACGGCACACACAGTACACATAACAGGGAAAATCCGTACGGTGGTGCTTCGTACGTCGTCGCAACGTAGAAAATTTTCTTAGCCCGATGTGCGAAGATGAAAATTTGTTAGCGCTGTCCTTCTCACGCCCGTTCATTTCACCCTTGAATTCGTTTCAACGGACGCAGCACTTCTCTGGCTCTAAGTTGGCGGCTTACGCTTTTCTTCTGGCTCGCGTAGCGCCCAGGGCCGTAGTCAGGCGGGGCTGCGGTGGTGAGTGCCGGGCAGGGCGTAACTCTTTATCAGGAAATTTTTGTTTGCTTTTTCCGGAGCGCAATTTTCATCGCATTTTCTGCTTTCGCTTAGCTGAAAACCGTTCCATGGCTGTGTCGGTACGATCTAATCAAATTTTTTTGACTTTTGTCCTGTTCACGAAATTGACGAAAATAAATGATGCAAATATCGAGACTAAGCAGGTCACGTGGACTACAGGCATGACGCACATCGCCAATCAGAGCTGCCACCGGCACCAGGTAAATTGAGCCGTTTCTCGTTCACAAGCCGTTGGTAAAAGTAACGGAACAGGAACAGGTCACGTGGCACCGCGTCCAAAGAAAAAAATATGCCCGGAGACTTCATGACGTACGTCGATAAGTTGGATGACTCTTACAAAAGAATTTTTCTTTAAATAGCTTTTCAGGTAGGTGTACTATCACCAAAGCCCCCAGTGGGTAACAGCATCACACACTCCCTGTTTATTTGGGGTTTGTTTGTTTTTTCCAGAGTAAAAAGTACGGTCGAGCCACTGACGAATCGATCATACTTCCGGTAGCTACCAAACAAAAGTCATTATAAAAAAAACACATTTACAGATAGATACTCGTGTGGGTCAGTAAATTTCGTTCCTTTTATATTTGGCGCCCTTCAGGCTTTCTTCGAGTCTTCACTTCTACTTTTTTTCAAGAAAATGAGCCTTCCTAGTCTTTCAACCCCACTCTTTTTATGAAATATTATTATTATTATTTGGAAGCTAACTCTACAAGCAGGCTTACGAAAAAAAAAAATCCAGAAATCCGGAAAATCCAACGGGTAGTTTCCATACAATTGTTCTTGCGTTTTGGTCAGTGTTGCGAATAGGTTGTGAGCTGTTGGCGATGGAAGTGTTTCGTTCAACAGTAAAAGCTCATAGCCACCCCAAGTAATTGCAGGTAGTGTGTGTGTGCGCGCTGTTTGAAAAGGAAAGCATGCGTACAAAATTGATGGGTGGCCACCCACTCGTGTTCATGTCCCACAAGTCCCCAAAAAATTTTTTGGTACGAACGAGGCCGGATGATCGGGAAGAGGTGGTTGTTAGGGGAGTGAGTCTGAAGGAGAGTTGAGCGAGAACGAGATGCGATAGTCCGTCCGACTCCGAAGCCATTCATGGGAGCAGTGGGCTTTCTCATACGTGCACACGTGCCCCGTATATGTCCTAGGGTGGGTGCGAAAGAGAGGAACAGGACGGACAAGCGGAAGTAGACGGAGTTGGGGTAGTTTGGCTGGTGGTTGAGTGAGAATCGGACGATTTGGCTCATGTACTTTCACACAGCAGTCAATTTCATGCGCACTACAGTTGTATGTTGCAGCACACAGCCCGCTCCCTCTCGTCGTACATCCCCGGGAGACATTAGCAGCAGAGAGACCAACCCTCGACCGTCTACGCGATTGGGGCTATTTTATTTTTGGAGGATGGGGGTTCGAAAAGCGTGTAACAAACTGACATCGAGGGCACGCGCTAAGTGTAACGTTGTGTGTGTTTGTCTTTTGTGCAAGTTCATTCACTATGCAAAAGCAGGTCATCCAGAATAAAGAGGGTTATGAGGAGCGGGATTGAGCAGGGGCGAGGGATGTTGGGTCTCGAGTATACTCGCAACTTCGTCTTATTTACAAATTAAATAAAAAAATTTATTTTCCTCTCGCTCTTTCTTGTGTCGTGTTGTTTTTTCGAAATTTCGAAAAGGGATTTTCGACTTTTGAAATATTTTTTTTTTTTATTTATTTATATAAGCTGGTATCGTGTTTGATTGCATTTGGCATTAGTGCAGTGATGTCCTCGTTGTTCCTATTTTGTGCGCAACCTTGCAATAATTTCTGTAGCCGCCGTAGACAACGTTTTCGTGGTCTAATAGTTTCAAGGATTTTACTAAAACCTTGATTCGATTAGTAGCCCCATGATAAGCCAAAACAACGCCCTCCAAACGAGAAACAACAAGCGGCACAAAGTCGCCGCAATTATCGAATATCAACAGGCTGAAATTGACTCTAAGTGGGGCTTCGACAAAAAGCTATTCCATCGCCAGGTTTCACTAATCAAATTTTGTCGCGATAATCTTATCATGTCCAATCAACACTTCGCCCTCCTCCCAGAAAAAAAGATGACTAACGAACTTTAGACAAGGTAGGCTCACACCTTATTGCCCTACATCCAAAGTCCGGCTCTGATCGGACCTTTTCCGGGCGACAGTTCCATCCTCCACACCTCGCGGCCCAACACCCCATCCTAAAGGACTTCATTCTTATCGAGATCCGATTGCATGTGTCTTTCAAGTGAGGCTCGTATGAGAGTTTTGGGCCCGGTGCGTCGTTAATGAATAGCGCAGAATAGGCAAAAAGCACACTAGAATGATGATGGGGATGAAAAGGTCAGCCAGCCTCTACCCAAAAAACAAGAAGAATCGGTGAACTTTGGACTCCCAATTAATACTGGGCGTGGGGTAGTTCAAACCATACGTTCGTTTCCTTTCTTAGAACAATGTCATGCGCATTATCAATCATTGGCGCTCTCAGTTGCAGCAGCATCTTCGTCTGCCATCCCCCCAACCCCTCAATATTCTAACTCCAACCGCACTCGTTCATTCTGGCGACTTCTTGCCCTGGATTCCTGGGACGTCGAGTGTTCATCGAACTTTTTCGGGTATCGGAACGAGCGTTACGATTACCGCGTCCGAATGAGAGGTCGATGAAAATGAGAAGGGTCTAAGGCGCTAAGGGTGGATTGGCATCACTTCGAAATTGAATTGTGTTAATTATCTCTCGCCAGACCAGTATATGTATATAATCCCGACCTCGACTACGCAAATGAGTTTGCCATGGCGGCAAGTGATAGGAGCGTAATTCGGGAGAGAAGGTAGGTAGAACAAAACTGTGAACTCGTCTTTAGTGGCTGGTATTATTATTATTAACATTATTGTAATATAGACCAGATTGTATTTTGAATGTAACCGACTAGAATCAGCCAGTTCAATCCATTCTCGCGATCATTGAATGCACCCATAAATTAACTCCGTGAAAACAGAACTGATCGGAGTGGAGTGATTCTAGTCAGAAAAGTTGTCAGTTGGAAACGAGCGCGTGCTAAGAGAAGAGCAACATCAGAGTATTACTAAAATAAAAAAAAACGAAAACTAACGAAATACTTATTGTGTTTCAAAATTAGCCCTCTACATTATCAAATAATTAGACAGGCAGCAAGAAACATTTACTGTCCATTTTATGATTTTTTTTAAAATTGGTCGTTACATAGTTTCCCCTTATCGATATCACCAAGGTCATCGAGAAGGCTCCGTCTTCTCGTTCCGGATAGGGCCGAACGATTGAAAAAAACGATGTGGATCATCCTAAAAGCTAATTTAGCAGGTTTAACAATCCTTGCTACCCCATCGAACGAACCTGTTCTACCTGCTGGGTACATGTATCTGCAACAAATGATGCTGAGTTGCAGGGCGCCATCTCTGAAAATAGTGACAATTTAAAAAAGCTTTAGAGGGGAATCTTATCCAACATTTGATCCCATTTTGTTTTGGATCATCTCTTTGTTGTTGTTTTCAATGTAAAATGAATGAAAAAAAAAACACACCTAATGTACGGAACCGGGCTAAAATGCACGGGTGGTTGTTCCCCCTTTTTTTTTTACAAAAGTTCAGTCCACGTGTGTGAGTGGAACCGATACCAAATTTTAGTTTTTCCCAAAACCAATTTTTTAAACATTATGGAGAAAATCATGCGATTTAAAATAGAATAAAAAAACAACAAAAACTTACTGTTAACGGTTTGTTGTTTTTGCAATTTTCCGTGTCGGAAGTTTCTTAAGAGATTTAGAAAATCGACCGCGTACGTACCTAAAAAATACACCACACACACTCACACTCGCTTGCTTTCTTGCTTGAAAATTGCGGAGCGCCCCGCCTCCGAACAACTAAAATACCGTGCGCGAATCTGTTCGAAAAGTCCCGACGACGAAAATAAGCAGAGATGCGATCGTATGCAAATCTGAGCGGCTGAGCGCGGAAGACGACGATGTGACGGGGAAAATTCTTCGGAAGTTACACAAAATTTACATGCGGAGTCCGAGAGCTCGTTTCGATGAATTCACAGAAGACAAAAAACAGACCCGCGTTGATCACAGGAATATTGCGGCGCGCAAATAAAAAAAACAACAACACGGAAGACCGAGTGATTTGCACAGTGAAAACCCCGCAAACGGGAAAGCGAATAATAATTTTATCAAAAGTTTTTGCAAGACACGATTTACTTGGATTGTTTTCCTTCGGCTTCGGCTATTTCTGTGCTACTGCCGAACACCGTGACACTTTTATAAGACGAGAATGAACGAGCCGAACTAACACACGACGACGGCGCTACTTTCGCGATAATTTTCACCTGCTTCTGGTTCCGTTTTTTCCAATTGGAATTCCACTTGACACTTGTTGTTTGCTTGCGGCCGCTAGGACTATGATGGAGGGCGCGGCGGGTTTGCGTTTAAATCGACGGACAAAAACCCGAAATGAAAACAAACCAATAGAAAAAGGCACACTTGCGGTGCCGCCGAGTCTTTCGACGACGAACGATTGAAAATGTAAACGGCACGACCTGTGCGAGCGGTAAAGTGTTCGTAGCGGGATCGACAGATATTTTTCGTGTCGTTGAAATCGTCGCGACTCGTTTCGAAAGACGAGATTGCGGAGAGACGAACGAGTTGTTTCAAGGCAGCGCCATTTCATGCACACGACGATGTTGTTGGATTCAATTAGCATACTGCCATCTACTCGTGGGTACCATAGGAGCTACTGGAGTCGACAACCGGTTTTGTATTGACGAATGGTAAACTTGCAAATCACCACCTAGCGGCAAAAAACACAACCAGATAAGATTTTCGTCAACTGACTGTTGTATGGCGTTTTGTGTGTAACTTTATGATTCAGAGCTCGGCGAGTAAATTCAAATTCAAATTTATTATGTCGTGAGCCATATGATTACATGTACATTAGTAGTAATAGTTTGAGATCAGGCTTGTGCCTCTACAACAATGGTTGGAAACTTAAAGCTAACAATGGCTGTATTGAATTAAAATTAGTTAGGAGCCCGGCGAGTATTCTATTCGCTTAAAATTTCATTATGAAAGACATAATAAAGATTGATGACGATCGGTTCAGTTTAGGTATCCATTTTCGGTTCAATATTCCGAAAATGTAGGGCTCAAACCCGCACAACTATCTCAGAAAACGGACTATTTTTCTCTGTGCATGGCCGGTATAAACTTCGCAATAATTTTCTGTCTTAACTTATGTAGTTTCGAAATTTGCTACCAGAGCACATGGTATATTCGTCAATTGGCTTTTATTTCCACGTGCTTTTGCTGTAACGTCTTAACATCCGTTAGAGAACGGCATTTTGCCTGCTGTGAAGTGCCAGAAATTCTCTGTGTACACGCACCCAACCAAACCGGAACCGCTGAATAGCTGGCAAAGTCACAATATCCTGTTCAGTCCCCTCTCGAAACCGACTCTTTTCCAGTCCATTCATCGTAGTGGTACGATAAACGGTTTTGTTACCGAGCGCGTCACCCAAAATCTCATTCAAGTGGAAATCGTTGAAAGATGCGGTTGTAGATTTTTTTTCACTCATTCAAACAAAAAGGAAAAAACGAATTGTCCGTAAATTAGATCACAAGATTTTGGTTTTGGTTTGTTTTTTTTTTTGTTGAGAAATAGGCGAAAGAAAACTCGAAAATTGCGAAGCTGCCAGCTGACACCCCGTCTACCAGACCCCATTGAAAACGCGGTTCTTGCCCACTTTTCAAAACTGGGTTTAAGAAATAAAAAAAAAAAAACAACGAAAAAAATGAGGCGTCGGCCGAACAAGGCCGAACGCAAAATTTAATAGAAATTTCTTGAACCAAAGCGCGACCGACAAAATGTCGGACCGACCGGATTTCGCTACGAAAATAGAAAGTTATTGTTTTTTTTCCCTACTCTTGAAAATTGCATTAAAAAATCGAAATACTCCCCCAGTGAAGTAGTAAATTTTGTTGGTGATAACGACGTAAAAAAGAAAAAAAAAACGAAAACTCAGTTTCCGTCGTGTTTCTGGAACAAGAAAAAAAAGCCAGCTGGCCGCAATTCATTCGCTAAACACGAGAAACTTCCATCGCATCTCTCAAAAGTAAACTCAGTGCGTCGCGCAATCACAAGACACAGGCAAAAGAAAAACCCGCGAGATACGGAGAAAAACTCCCTAAAAAAAAGAAAAACAAGCATAAGAACCGAAAAAAAAGAAAATACGCCAAGGTTTGCTACAAAACAAAAAAATTTTTTCTAACTTCTCTTTTTTTTATATTTTCTTTCAATGGTTACAAAATGCCCCCGATTTTAATGACCGCGTATCGTCATCGTTTCGCCGCGCGCGCACGAGGGGGGAAATTCGATCTCGCCGCATCGCATGATTCTTTGGTATTTGGACCGAGGGGGCGGAAGCTCCCAGGCACTTTGCAGACGAAAAAATTAATGTTAAAATGGTCGCTTTGCATGTGCCGCTCCCCCCTCGCCAGTCCACAAACGCTAAAAATAAAGAAAACATTTGGAAAGAAGGTCGCCTTATGGCGGAAAAAAAAGCGCGCGATCGAATTTCACCCCAACCGTCGTCGATCCTTAATTAGAAAAATCACTAGCCCGGATTTGGCCTTTTTTTTTTTTTTTTTTGTTTTTTTGCGCGCTGTATGACGAATTTTCGGGGGCATTTTCTTTCATGGCGGTGGCGCTCTCAGCGCGACCGTTTTGCATATTTTTCTTGTAGTCTTTAAGCTTATTTTCTCAGCCGCCCCAAGCTGATGTCATTTGCGAGAGAAAAATGAGAGAAACACCGAAATGGAATTTAAGTTGTATGTAGATTTCATTTTTGCAAATTCTGGGCATTTTTCTCCGCTTATTGAATCAGGACATGGCGGATTTTTCTCCTTTTGCGGTAAAGTTAGCTTTGTTGGTGTTGGTGCTCCTTTTTGCACGTCGCAATTCTCGTACGACGTAACTGGAATATTGTTTTTATTCCACTCCTTGTGGCCGATCTTCCGTTCTTTTAAAGTGTGGCGGAGAGAAAGAGAAAAAGTATATCTGCTGTCGGTTGATAGCTAATAAGAAAAATATAGCGACACGCAGTTCTCAGCGCTGGAAGAGGAGAAGTGATGCTACACTCCCCTCAAAGTTAGGCTTTGAATTTAACTTGGTTGTTATAACATGAAATTTCAAAACATTTCAAAACAACCGCACCATTCTAAATTTATTAAGTAATTTGAAATACGAGTCAATTACATCATTTTTTTTTTTCGAACACACATTCTTCAGTGTTCAAGTATCGAATGCCTGCTTCATTTTGCTAACTGATGCAGGGTGATATCCTTCTTGGGCCCCTTTTTCCCTTTTGTTTTTCATCCGTCTCGAACTTCCTTCTTCATCTCATATTAAGGCGACTAGTTTCGGGTTATTGGCAAAAACGCGAGAGGTTTAATAGCATACACCTTCATGTGCGTTTACTCACCCTTGAGAGGCTCTACCCCCATCAGGCCATTGCATACCGGTTCTCCTTGGCAATGTTCTTTGATGTGTTAAAAGCAATTTACACTCAACATGCCTCTGCGGCGCAACTTGCCCATAAGTGCAAAAGGTGCGAAACTAAAGAAATACGATGGGCTGCGAATTGTGTGGTACTACAGCTTCATGGTGTGGGTGTACCCATGGGAAAGCGGGCGTCGAAGAAAAGTCGAGAGCTGATGGACTTGTGCGACTGCACGAGCCATCTGATTGGTTAATTTTTTTGGTAGGGCTAGAGGCGCGTCTCAAACGTTGATTGTAAATGCACCATCAAAGCATTGAAATTACCCCGCCGCTTTCAACTTTCCAGGCGTTTTCTCGCATTTCGCCTGGAACGGAACGCATGCGCATCTAAACAACTCCACCCCATTTTCTTAGTGCCATTACTACCTCCACCCACATCTTCTTTATTATCAAACACTCGTCCGATCCCGCGACTTTTGATTTCGTATTGATTCACGAATTTAATCACACTCTGTAAAGATGGCGGGTAGCATGTTTTCATCTTGATTCGAAACTGCGAGCGATAAAAAACGCATTGCGCATCGTAAGGAGATCCTTCGAAATTAACTAGAAAAAAACTGGCAAATGCCGTGTACGTTCCAACGTAAATCTCTGCCAGCCCACAATCGGCTACTGTAGAATTTGAAGCAATGACCAAATAATTTAAGTGTGAAAAAAGTGCTATAAAAAAAAGGGAAATCCGCTTGAATCTGCCGTCGGGTTTTTCTCGCATTCGCGAGTCATCGACATTTTGTTTACGAGACCGTCTCATGCGTGAAAAAACCGTTTTCGGCCGTTAAGGTGTGTACTTAAGGGTGGAAGCGGTGTTATAAATTTCTTGTTGTCTGTTTGAAACTCCCGTTGCTCGTAATTTGCTAATGGTAGCCAATTTTTCGTGCGTAATGCGGGGGGTAGGTCCCTACAGACGAAACTGCACTCCGACATTGAGCTGTGTTGGGACGGGGCGCCGTTTGGGGATCGAATTAAAATTGACGGTGGGATAAACATTTTTTTTTGTTGTTTTCCAGAAAAATTGGCACCAATTTTAATTAAAAAAAAAACATGGAAATCATCGAAGCTTCACAGAAGAGCAACAAATCCGTCGAGGACAGGAAAGTTGTACAGCAGGTAGACGAAGAAGAAGACGATTTGGAGGACGGCGAAATCGAAACGGACGAGGATGACGACGAGCCGATAATTACGGCGGTCTTTCCGGCCGATCGAAATCACGACACAATTGCCATCAAGAAGAAATTGCTGACGGCATCGTCAACGATGACTGGTGGTGGCGGAGGCGATACCGTAGCGCTGATTGGTGCGACGCTATCGCCTACCGTTGAGAAGAAATCGGGAAAATTTAAGCGACCCGAAGTTGTTGATGGTAAGTTCCGGGGGGATGAGCGATGTTGTGAACTGTACACTGATTCGTCCTTTAATTCGCTTGCAGATGACTGGGCCGGTAACATTGAGAACGCAATAGCGGCAGCACTAAAGAAAGACGGCATTGAGCCGCCGATTCCCAAGCTCGATAAGCAACGGTTGTCTGCACTTCCGCTAGACGATCACGACCGAATGTCGGATCGGGCTCCTGATCATAACGACGAAATACGAAAGAAGCGTAAGCGAAGAAATCGCGATGATAAAGAAAAGAGCAGGGTAAGTGCGAAAGCGAGAGTCAGTTCAAGTACGATCTCGAATTTATTTAAATCGTTTACAGTCGAAGCGAATGAAGCACGCGGAACAGCAACACGATCATAGCAACAAACACGAACCGGTCGACTACGATGAAAGTGAAATGTTGTGCGTTCGGGGCGGTAGTCCGGAACCAATGGCTGTCGGTCCTGGTAGTCATCAAATTTCGCATCATCATCATCATCATCGCCGTTCACCGTCGCCGCCCATTCCAACTTCCGGCTTCTACGATTCGGACGATTCGTATTCGTCGTACGACAGTTACGATTCGTCCGATAATCGAAAAGCATCGCATGACGAGCGACGGCAAACGCGCCGAGCCAAAGATCGGCGTCAACAGCGAAAATTTGCAGACAGTGCAAGTGGGGGTGGCGGTGGCGGTAGAAGTGGTGGTGGTGGAGGCGGAAGCGGAACTCAAGGTGGCGGAAGCTCGGGAAAGCGTCGTAATCGCCACGATTCAGACGGAGTATGTATTCCTAACATGCGCGGTCGTTGCAACGATGTAAATTTCAAACTTTTCCTTTTTAATGTGCCTGGCAATACTGAACTATGTTTTTGTTTTTTTTTTCGTTTGCTTTACAGGGCGACGATTGTACCCGATCACACGATTCGCGCAGTCAACGTAAACTGGAACTTTGTAAATTTTATTTGATGGATTGTTGCGCAAAGAAAGATAAATGCTCGTATATGCACGGCGATTTCCCGTGCAAGTACTACTACTTGGGTATGGAGTGTGTTTATAAGGCGGCGTGTAAGTTTTCGCACGGCAAGCCACTTACCGAACAGCTCCGAAACATTCTACTCAAGCATATCGAGACGGCACCGAAAGAGATACTCGGTAATTTTCGTCGGATTAGTCGTGAACATGCGACTGGCTTGTTGTTAACAACGCATGCGAAACTTTGTGTAGAGCACGACGTTGAGAATACTATGGAACCCGCGCCGTTAACTATGTCCTTTTCGCGACAATCACGATCGCCGTCGGAACATCGAACCGGCAATCCGTTCGGAACGCCGTCTTCGTCCGCCTCGTCACTGTCACTAGATCCAGGTATAATTCCACCCTCTTTACTAGATATGCAGATTGTAAAGCCATCTTTAGTGTCGCCCCGAAAAGATGATAAAGAGAAATCGAACAGTATCGCTGCGCAATCGCATAAGAACGATAAGCCGCGAAAGTCGCGTTGGTGTGATTTTGCAGCGTCGACCGGATCTTCTGCACCGGCGTCAGCTCTATCTCATCAGCAACACCACCAACCAGTCGCTTCTCCGACGCACAACATAAGCCACTCCGGGCTCAACTTGAACTGGTCGTCGGCCACCGAACAATCCGACATACTGAGCCTGAAAAATCTTAAAGGTGTTATTACGCCCGAACAAATCGATCAACTGTCCGCCATTGGCATTGAAAATTTGGAACAGATAAGCCAATTGACGGTTGCCCAACTGAACAATGTTGGTCTTACGATCAGCCAAATCAACGAGATTCAATTAAATGCAATGAACATTCAGAAATTGGGTCTGATATCAAGCAGTGGAACGGCGAGCGGTACCGTAACTGTTCCGTCTTCGAATAGCGGTAGTAGTACGAGTGTTTCGATCTCGTCATCGTCAGTAAATGTGCCAACGTCAACAACATCATCAACTGCTGTTTTCAGCGATGACAACCAAACTCTGTAAGTAGATCGGTTGTTGCGTTCCAAGCCCGAAACTAATCGCATTTTCCTGATCATAGCAATTCAGCAGCCAGCCAAGATGTCGATATGCGATTTCTGGTCGGTGCTGTGCAGGCTTCGTCGACGCAACAACCGCAATCGTCTTCTACAGCGACGGCAAGCAGTTTGCGCGATATTGGGATCGCGTCACCCGAACCAATTTCAAATTCGGCCAAGCCGTTCACCGGTCTGCTGATCGAGCAGGAAACAGCGGCGCCCTCGAACAATGTAACCGTCGACTTTACGCAATACTTGAAAGACTCGAATTTGGACGCGGACAAAACCGACTTCAATAATTTACTGAGTAAGTTTTATTCTACATCATTTTTCCAACTATTTTGAAATAAATATTATATTATCATATTATCTATGTATATTAAGTTATTGAGTTATTAAGTCTTGTATGAGATATCTTTGTCTCATCGATTGCGATACGATTAAGTGCAGCATCAATAATTATCTCGAATCAGATGACGCTATGATATCTTTTAATAATCTTGTAAAAGACTTTCGGTATTATCTCCTATTAGAGATAGAAGGCGAAAACTGACGATATCATTACGATATTGTCATGAAGATTATCGTCAGAAATGTTTGCTGGACTGCCTAATTATTTCTTAAAAATAATAATAAGTTGCCACAGCGAAACTGCCCCTCCTTGAAAATAAATGGTTCGGTCTGTTTTCAGCGGACGATAAAGATGACGATGACGCGTTGAACGAAGATGAACCCGAGCTGCTTATTGACGAGTCGCGATGTGCAAGCGACGATGAGGTGAATATTTCATGATTAAACGTCCGATTTATTTATAAAATTTCGCTTCCCTCGTCTATTCCCACCTCCCTCTCCACGAACAGCCTGATCTTCCGAATCAGAGTCTCACTAGCGACAAGGACAGCGAAGAGCTCGAGCCGAAACCAATGCCAGCGATCTACGATCCGAAACTATTGCTCCCACCGACAACAAAATTCAACGTAAACACAACAAGCAGTGACGACTTGTGGAATAGTAACGGTCGCGGTGTGACCGATCGCGGAAGGCCTGGTGGTGGTAAAAGCGATCGATCGGAATATGGAGGCCGAAACGAAGATAAGCGTGGTGGCGACGACTATAGAAATGAAAGCCGTGAAAGCTATTACGGCAGTGGCGGTCGCAGTGACTACTATGGAAGTCGCGATGACGATTACTGCAGTGGCGGAGGAGGAGCTTCAGGCCGAAGCGAATTTAGTGGCGACTATACGTCTCTCTGTGACGAAAAGAATCGCGACAGTTACCGAAGCACTGCAAAGCCACCGACCGATCAATATCGCGATCCGCGACTTGGTGGACACTTCAGCAAGAAACCGCCTAAGAAGCCACCACCGCCGTCTGTCCCATCGGCACCGGTCGATAATTACGATGGTGACTGGGACACGGAAGAGGAAAAGGATGGTGACAACGATGACGATTACGAGCAGCAGAACCGCAAACAAGCTGAGACTATGTGTGCACCGGCTGTTCAACATCAAGTAGTCATTCCGCCGGTTATAGTTCAGGCGTCGCCGCCACCAAAATATTTTCGAGCCAGCATATACGACGGCAGGGCGCTGCGAAATGGCGGTGACGATGGCAAGGATAACGACGACGACGACAGCAGTCAGGACGACGATGAACGATACGGACGTGAAGGTAATTCGTCGTCCGATCGTGATATGCGCCTTTCGTTCTTGGACACGGGCGATATCGATCTGCGTCTTCCTTTCAAACCAGTGATGACAAACTACACGCCCGCGACCGAGATCGACGGTTCGATATCATCGCATGCGCCCATCACGTACAAGGTAAGCGGACTCAATCGAAACGAATCGCTTCGAAATTAATTTCACTATTTTCTATTTCCTGTTCATTGCCAATATTCTCTTTTTCTTTTTTGTTTTCTTCTCTTTGTCTTTTGTATTTTTTGATTGAAAACCGAAAACTAGGTCTATGACGTGGCTATTCCGAGACCTGATTACAGTGAGATTCGACGCACCGTTACAGTTACGGAAAAGACTTTAGATCCACGCCTACGACGCATCTTTTGTCTAAAGGAATCGTTAGGCGATAGTTACGGTTCGGATAGCGAACCGCTACGATCTCCGCCGCAAACTGTCTCGGGTCTGATGCTCCCTGGTGCAAAACCGTCGTCGTCGGACGCGAGCTTAATAAGTAGCCTAGGAGGAGGTGGTTCAACAGTCGGTCTTGGCAGTAGTACGGGCGGTCCTCGAATCGATCCGCGACGCCGTAAAGAGTCTCAGAGTAGCGCATCATCGCTACTGCCGCCGCCAATGTCGGCAAGAGCTGCGACCAGTACGACCGGAGTCGGGCAGAACGTCGATATTCGACTGTTGCTCCAGAAGTCGCACTGGTATAAGAATTTGAATTCGAAATTCAAAATAATGGTGAATCAACAGTTGGCACTGGTTTCGACCGAACTAAAGAAATTTCATCAGGACACGACGCCCGATAAAGTTTTCGACATGAAGTTTTTGGCGACCAACCAGTATCTGCAGCAGGTGCTTACCAATCTGGGCATTTTTATCGACGGTAACGGTCAGATTTTGCAATTGGATGGCGACGGTGACGATACGATGATGGGAGGAGGGGGAATGATGATGTCCGCCGGTGGTGGTGGTGGCGGCGGAATGATGGTTGATGCGCCTCCAATGGGCATGTCCGGAATGGATTTTATGCGACCGCAACAGCCTGGTATGGCAATTAATCCGCGATTTATGGGCGGTGGAATGATGGGCTCGTTTGGACCGCGTTTCGGTGATATTCGGCCGGGATTGTTGGGCGTTGCACCCGGCATTAATCCGTACAATCCGTTTGAAGGTGCTGGCTCGGCAACGCCAAACGATCAGTTTGGCGGTTTCAATAACGACGATTACAATAGCGGCAATAAGAGTGGAGGCAACGATCAAGGTCCAGGCTTCGGTGGCGGCGGCGGAAACAGTAATAATCCGTTCGATCAAGGACCCGGCGGAAAATTCTACAGTGGACGTCACGATGGCAACGACGGACCGGCAGATAACATCGCGGGACGGCAATCAGGTAATCGTGGCAATCGAAATTTTCGTCAGGGCAATACGCGAAATAATTCGAATGATCGATGGGGTGGTGGAGGTGGCGGACAAGGCAGAAGCGGTCCGGGACGAAATAACCGCAACTATGAAAATAATCGTGGAGGCGGCGGGAGACGAGACAAGCAAAAGTAAATTCGCGTTTGAATTTTGTCGTGAATTTGGTCGTTATCGGGACGAGGGGATGGGTTTAACTAACCTCATTTACAAATTATACATTCGATGTGATATATTTTAGTTGTAATATTTTTTTTTTTTTTGTAAATACTTCAACGTTCGCTAAACTGATCATAAGAAGTGGCTCGGTTAAATGCCACGAGCGAATGTAGTAACATTAATTTTTCGATCTTTTAAAGTCACTTCAAAACGGTTCGTTACTTTGGCTGACCGTTTCTTTTTTTATTGTAAGTGCATATTCGATCAATAGGCGTGGCCATCCACCTCAACTCTGGCAGTCACTAGGCAGGGGAGAGAGAATGTAAGACATTTTCTATTTTCGGGGAGCAGGACATTTTTATAAGGGTCTAAATCATGTGCTTAGACGGTAGGGAGAGGTTATGCTATTGCTGCATTGGCAACAGGTTAGTTTAAAACAAAGGAGACATGCTTTACCGTTATCAGTTCGGCGTTGGGTTTCGTATTGAGAAACTTAATCCTATATATTTGCATTCTAGAACTGTTTATTATTAAAATTACGTGTGTGCTAATAATCAAACGCTTATTTTAAATAACTATTTAGTAAATATATTGTAACCTTAAAAATCATTCCGTTGTGATTTAGAGCAGGCCTAGTTACCTTCGAACGGTCGTCACAAGCGACAGTTCTAAAATTCAGCGGGGAAAGCTCCACACCACCCATTTCACACACATGGCTCTGTAACCGTAGATTTAATTTTGCTCCTTGAATTAGTGCATTTCTGTGACTAGTGCCTCTTTGGTGCGATTCAATCCAAGGGCAGAGAAATTTTTCACAAATAGTTGCGTATCACTTTGTTGCCACGCAATGCACGCAAACCCAATGCATAACTTGTATATAACAAAAAATTGGACTACTAGGAACCTACTCCCAAAAAAATGAACCCTTCAACTTAAAAGTGGAAAGTAAAACGCGACAGAAGTAATTAATGTAAATAAGATAGTACTACTTAAGATTTGTTATTATAAAATTTAAGCTTAGAAATACAAGATTAATTTAGCGTAATGAAAAACGCCCAAGTACATTGAATAGCAGGGCAAAATTAACAGTTCTGTCTATGAGTCTATGAAATAATTTCCTAGTTCTTATTGTTTTTTTTTATGCAAAACAAAAATGAAATGTCGGAACTGCTCCGAACTATTGAAAAAAGGAGATACAATTTTTTTTTTTTAATTTTATAAAAAAGAAAAAAAAAGGAATAAACAAAAAAAAAAGAAAGAAACAAAAAAAAATTAAAAACAACAAAATAGATCGTGATTAATTTAAACGAAAATAAAAGAATTAAGCTTGAATTTATGCATAGAATTTCTTTCGAAAGTTCACGGGCTTAGAGTGTATGTCAACCTGTCGTTAGGAATTTAATCGGACGTTCGATTTAAAGTAAATCTTAATTCGTCTTAATCACTGTAAAATAAGAACACAACAAAAAACAAACAAGAAAAAAATCTCAATGTAAACAAAATCATGAAAATTTTTTATTAATTAAATTTTTAAGACGTGCTGTTTATTTGAAACGCGTCAAAAAAGTGTAGATGAGTATGCGGGTGTTTGTATGTAAAAAAATAAAAATAAAACAATTTTCGACAGGCGCTCGTGAATCCAAAGAAATTAATTAATTAAAATTAAGTAATGGTAAAAAAAGAAATTAACTTACTCTCCACAAAGCGAGAGAAAAATGTCAAAAATGATCACTGAGTAAATATTTTAGTCATAAAACTAGATTTCAATTTTCCCCGCCTTAAAATTGAAGAGAACAAATTAACAAAACAGGTAAAGTTGTGTCTGGGCGGGGGCAGACGGCTCACCTTGCATTACTACCCGGGAGGTTGTAATCGCCCACTGCCCAGGACGCGACAACCGCTCGACAGAAATTACACAATATTCGATCGATCGCATACCACCCCTTCCTCCAACCCATCAGTCCCAACCAATCCCGACATCCACAATCTTCTTTTTCAGCGATTTTTTTGTTTCAGTGATGCTCGACTTTTGATGCCAATGATGCTATGAATGTTATGACATTTTTACAGATTTATGCTCCTACGCCCTGCAGGTTCTTTTCTTTCAATCGATTTCATGTGACCGTAACGCCCCTGATTTTTTTTTAAAAAAATGTTCTTACTATTTTCAGACTGAAAAAGAATTTAAAAAAGTTTTGAGTCGGGATGTCGTTTTACAGCGAGGCTTGGCGAAATGATTTCAGGCGTCATCGGCGCGGTCGGAGGGGTGGTAAGACGAAGGTGCAGAAAATGTTACTCTATGGTCTGAATAGGAAAAGAACAATTTTTTCATCGGGCTAGAACAGTGCGAAACGTTAATGTCCTCTCTTAGTAGAATCGGGGGTAGGGTTGGCTACGGGTCAGGCCCGTGCGCATGGGCCTATTGCCATAGGGAAGTGAGGAACTGTTTCTTTTTTAGGTCATCACATTTAGTATGGGGAAAACCCCCCCCCCCCCCATCATACAATCCTGCGCACGGGCCTGCTACGGGTAGACGAATTAGCCAAGGAAAGGACATAATTATAACCTGGTAATCATTTACCATACATTACTTTCTAATCTTTTACTTCCAAGTTAGTTTTAAGGAGCAAGATTTTTTCTCTGTACTTATTGTATACCTATGTAGATTCATTGTTTTTTTCCTCATTGCCTAGGAAATTTTCCTCTGTTAACGCACATTGAATTATTATAAATAAATATTGTTTGGGTTTGTATATCAGGTGCCTAATTCCGCTGTGTAAATAGTTTACAAAGCAAACTATACGGCAACTTTGCCGTATAAACAAGAAACATATAAAGCCAACACAATACAGCCATGTAAATACTTGCACAGGTAATTCTACAGAAAATCGGCGAGTAATGCACGGAAAAAAAATATCATTGGTTGCATAGTCGCTATTCTTTCAATTTAAATTTAAATACATAGGCCGCTATTCACAGTCGTCATAAAGTTGGCTTTGGGTTAGAGCTGACTTTAGTGTCGTATAATTTATATGACACTAAAGTCAGCTCTAACTTAAAGCCAACTTTATGACGACTGTGAATAGCGGCCATAGTATGTTCAAATAGCTCAACATTTGCACAAAACAACTGAGAAATAGTTAAATTAAATAATTAAGATTTCTATTGTAGTTGGGGAAAAGGTAGAATACGGAGCGTACATGTAGTTTGTCCTTTATTAAGAACTCTTGTTTGGTTGCGACTTGAAACGGAAAGACAGTATCATCAGTGTTTAATTTAATATCTGGAACAAGGTGAGTTACCGAGCATTTTTTTCCCTTTTCAAGGACTTTCACATGGGAGGTGCAGGAAGAACACTCGATTTCTTCCTTCGAAGTAATTAAACAATTATTTTCCATTACACACTCGAGTTGATCACTCGGCCAGCTGCTCGTTGAATTTCAATCGGTCGAAAATTGGCCAGGAATGTCTCCAGGTACAACATACTGCAGACTTTGGTACTACAGTCGGCTAATTACCATCAAGTTTGTCGTCTTACCGCGCTTAACGCACCTCGCTATTTGCACAGGGTGGCTTGTTGTCCGATAGGTGCGTCTCGTATTTTAAAGCGCGACCGATCGATTCGACAGATGAAAACCGCTTTATTTCCATTTAAAAGTTGTTTAGAGCGACATGCGAAATATTTCCCGCATGCAAGTCATGTACGGCGCGCACTCGCTGCGTCTATCGAATCCGCGTATCCATACACACTCATCAGACCCGATTTTATACCGAGCCCATTAGACAAATTGATGGTGGCAAAAAAGAGGGTGGTGTGCGGATGAATGGGACACCTAGCAAACAACAAATAAACAATTTGTGAAACTTGAGTGAATTTTTCGAAACTAGTGTTTGAATTAATAGAGTCGAGCTGCAGCTGATCACAGAATGAATTTTAAATGCTTCCGGTATAAGATTTTCTTATTTGATGTTCCCATCTAGGAAAAGCTGCGAATAATCGCAACGAGAATAAAACATTGTTGGGTATGAGAAGGAGCTGGCGGGGGGGGGGGGAGGCATTTCAGTCAAAGTCCTCTCCACCTAGAGTTCACTCCAGAACTCTTCCTGAATAATAATAATGTTGCGTCCCGACAGGTGGACTATTTCCTCTTTTGAATTTTTTTTGCGAGTTTTGATTTCGTAAAAGAAACAAATCCGGAGAATAATTCAAGGTTTACCTTTGCTTCGAACGGTAGACTAATTTACTTTTAATGACTTTCACAGATAAAAAAAAACAAAAGAAAAAAAAATCCAGTCGTTAATTTTGCCACTGTATTTCATGAGCGCGATTAGTAAATTCAATAACAGATTACGCCACGAGCTCATTAAAGGCCCGACATCGGTGTTCTTGTTGTAATGCATTCCGAACGCTTAAAAATTTCCGCTGAATATGTGAAATCAATTTGGAAATAGTTGGTGCATATTCACGACAAGGTTACTACTGCCCTGACGCCCTTAACTCTGCGACTAGTGCAAGACATTATCCAGTCGAGTAGCAAACCGATTCTATGCAAATTGAGTATGACAATGGTGAAAAACTTTCAACGATATTCCATAATAACGGAATCGGCATTTCAGCGGAATTCGAGCGGAACTCTTTTTTCGTTCCAGCGATCGAAAACAAGCAGAACTCCAGCTGAACGTTTTCAGTAGGAACTAAATTTGAAAGGGAGGAAAGGAGCGAATATTGGTACTGAACGTGTGAGGAAAAGCTCTTTAATTTTCACAAATCGCACCACAACTAAACGCTACAGGTACCCGGAAAACTAGAGAAAATGAAAATCTAATTAAAAGCGAGTGAATAGTTACAGGCTTAAGAATGAAGCGCAAAATTTTCTTGCTGTTGTTATTTTTTTCCCGAATTTCTAACGCTCGGATTTCTCGGATGATTTTCTTTTGGCTCACGCTGGACCAGAATTTCGTGAAGTCGTCCAATCTGTTTGCAGAGTCTCAACGTACAGCAACTTTCATTGAAGAATTTTGAAAATTGAATATTTGCGAGTGGGTAAATCGTCTTTCTTGAATTTCCACAAAGAATGGGAAAGGCAATGAGAAGTTACTTTTCGTCCACCCTGTGCATATAAAATGCATTTCATAGGTTCAACGGCAGACAGGATCTTTACTGTCTAAAAAAAAAAATCTTTCGTTTCTGGGTTCGTGGTCTCGAGCGCGATACTTCCTGATATGTCGCTACTTCTTTTTAATGGTGATGCAGCGCGGGCTAGTGTGAGCAACTTGGACACTGGATATCGTCACATACGATGGACAGAAAAAAATGATGACTACAACAACAGCAAGTAGTTGGTAAACGGGGAAAAAGAATTTACGATGTGGGGGCCAAGCCTACTGGCGGACCAGCGCACCAGCAGCAACAACAATAACCTGCCATTCGGACCCATCGGATTATAATACTCGTCATTACGCTCATTAAACCGCATTTTGTAAGAGTTATTCGTGGCGCGTACACCGACCGTTTGATCCATGCAGGGCGCCCAACAAATATTCATCGACTTCTTCCTTTAAATTTTTCTCTCTTTTTTTTCTTTTTTTCTTTTTTTTTCCTTTTTTTATCTTCTTCTTTCGTATTTTCTCATTCTTCTTTTCGGAAAAATTAAAAAAAAAAGTTCAAATTTTGCCGGGAAAGTGTGCGTACTATCACCTTAACGCTGCGTTCTTTTGCGGTGTCCTCAGCGTGTCCAGAAAAACGTTTTTTCTTCTTCCATTTCTACAAATGTGTAAGGAAGCCAACGAAGCCCAAAATAAGATAAAATCGAATTTATTCGCCTTGTGATTGTAAATTTTTAGCTAAATACCGAAATTGACGAAAGTAGCGAGAGGTGTGTGTGTTTTTACCACGATCGGTAATTTTTTTAATTTTAATAATTTAAAGAAAAAAAACTTCGTCTAAGCGCGCGATTATATCAATAAATACGCAATATAAAATCGGAGAAAAAAAAGACAAAAAAAATCTCATGAAAATGGAAAGTCTTTTTGATATTTATGAAATAAAGAAGTTGATCGGTTACACGGCAAAGCTATAAGACGCGTGCGATCGTAAACGAGAAGGAAAATCTTTCTTTCTGGTCGTTTGGTCATTATCTTGAATAACGGCCAACCGCAATATGTGTGCTGTTTTTTTCAGCTTTTCCTACTCTCTTCGTTGTAAGTTACCTGTGGAGAGGGGTAGGAAAACGTAAAAGAAGAGGGGTGCGGACCAGAATTCATTCACAAATCATCACCAATTTGTCTTCTTCGCAACACACAAAACTACACATTCTTCAAGTGATCGTAAGAAAGAAAAAAAAAATCGATCAATCCCAACAGGTAGATATCACCACGCTTCTTACGTTACCTGTGCGTGCGATTTTGATATAGTTTCCGCGCGCGAATAACCAAACGCAAGAGGTGCAATTGTCTCTCGAGGAAAGAAGAAAAAAAAAATCCACGACGATCGTCACACACACTACACCTGGTGGGGAAAAATCATATTCGTACCTCCGCTGCAATAACTAAGAGATTTTAAAACCACCTGAGCTACCTGATTACCACCCTCCTCACCCCGACTGCCTACCAACTTGTGAAAAGTTTCGTGGATGTGTTTGTGTGCGAAAAAGTTTTATTAAAAATCAAACAATACGACAAAAAAAAACATCAACAACAACAACAACAATATTAAAAAGTTTTAACCACCAACTCTTGAGTTTGTGTCGTGACTTAGTCGCTTTAAACGGTTTTTATCGGAAACTTCTTACAACCAATTCGTAAAATCGTCGATTTAGACATTAAAACAAAAATAAAAATAGTAAAAAAAAAATTTAATAAATAAATCACATAGTTTTGGGTTGGTTTTATTTCCTTTTTTTAGTGTTTTTCGTTTTAATTAGTGTTTTTCGATAGTGTGCTAATTCTAACGAATTTTCCTTTTTTTCTTGTTTTTATAAACCAGCAGAAATTAAATTGCGAACTTCTCGGAAAATTCTCAAAAGCAAACAAGTTTTAGTGAAAACCTGGGAATTTTCTTTTCTGATTGCAAATAAAATTTAAAAATAAATAAAAAAAATTTTGAAACAGTTTTCCATCCGGGATAAATCGAACAACTGAATTTATAATTTTTTTATATTTTTTTATGTTAAAATTAAGATTATAAATTAAAAAAAAACTACGAAATTGCTCGGGAGTATTCTGCGATGAAAAGAAATTAACAAATTTCTAGCAAAAGCTAAACAAAGTGTTTTCTAAATAAAAACAATTAAACTGCGGTTTAAATTTGAATTTATTGAGGAAAAAAAAAGTTCGGAAAGGTGTAAGATACTTTCGGCGCTTTTATTACCATTTTTTTTATTTAAATTTAGTTAAATTTTTCTTTTTTGTCAAGGTTTTCTCATTGCAAAATATTGATATCAAGTTAAGATATTCCACTGAATTTAATTTTGTTAAATTATTTGAAACAAACTGAAACAAGTACAAAAAACCTTGCTGCCTTTTTCGCCAATTTAGGAAAAATTATCGTTTTAATAAAATCTTATGTTTTTTTTTTAATTTTCATTGTTTCTTTGTTATCAAGTCGACTTTTAACAAATTAAAAAAACCATAAATAACAAAAAGTGTTCTTATCTACACCCCAAATTCAAGTATTTGTTTAACAATATTAACGCGAATATCCCACAGAAGCCACAGCTTGACTAATCATAAATTTTAGAGAAAAACAATAAACAAAAATAACAACAAACAATAAAAGTGCGCGAGGAAACAACATGTTGCTTTTCTATTACATTAAAAGAGATCAAAATCCATTCTGATAAATTCGCCAAGAAGTTCAACAATAAACAGTGACATCAACAATAGTTTCGTCGAAAAATCGAAATAGATATCTACTTATTGTACAATTGGGAAAAAAACCGAAATACAAGTGAAAAAAAAAGTTTAAAAAAATCAACTTTGTGTCTAGGAAAATTGTTAATAAACCTACGTCACTTTTTAAACAACAAGAAAAAACGACTACAGCGAACGTAATCCATACCAAATATTAACTACAAAAAAAAAAAAACAGCAACAATCAACAAAGAAACATTTTAGTTACACAAAAGCAGAAAGAGAATAACAGCAAAAAAAAACATAACCGGTAAGTTGCATTTTTTTTTCAACAATTACAACGATTTTATTGCAAATTCATATTACGAAATTATTTTTTCCTATTATTTAATACTAAAATCACACATCTAACATAAGCCATATTGAGGCTAGTCTTTAATTAAAAATGAAAAAAAAAAAAAAAAAATTAAAGACTGGATAGAAAATGAAAATGATTTGTGCGGTGTTTTAATTAATAATTTGCTGTTTTTTTTTGTTATTATGTTTATATTATTTTTGTGCAGGTACTTAACCATTTTGTTAAAAGTTATAACGGTTTTTGAAAAGACACACAGTGGTCACATAAATTGGCAATTTACTAATTCCCGATTAAACTTTAGTTGCCAATTAGAAAGTTGCCGACAGCTTCTAGAAAATAATTGAAAAGGTAACAAGCGGGGAAAAAGTTGATCGAAAAACTTATCAGCATTGGATCGATAATTTTTGTTAATTTTTCCGACTCATTCTTAATTTTCTTGTGATTCATCGTTAGAAAGTTAAACTAAAGTTGAGTCTAAACTGTTTTGTGGCAATTGCTCGAAGGTTCAAAACAAATTGAGTCTTAAAATTAAATTTTCAGCGATTATATAAAAAGATCGAGGAAGCAATCAGACCTAAGAGCTATGACGGAATTCAGTTCAGAAAGAAACGCAGCGCTAAGAACTGTCACGCTTACTTATCCCCCTCAAGAACAATTTATATCCCCTGACCAGTTTGTCATGCCCTAATGACCTACTCGTAAAATCCTCGATCTTGTCGAAGAGATGACTACTCAACCATCCTCATTCGCATTCTAGCGACCTTGGGCATTCAGTGATGTCCTGTACAGAAATCCCGCAACTTGTCAGCCCAGCTAGAGTGTGCCACCTCTTTAAAACGTTCCCCATAGATGGTTTCGGCCAGGCACGATCCTTTTAGCGTCACAACTGCCCCTTGGCACGGCGATGTGCTCTAGTGGCTTCTGTCGTGTGGTGACAATCGGGATTGAAGTTCACCAGTGCTTCGAAAATTTGCCATCTTCAGGTCGAAATGAAGGCAAGAAAAATGCTATCAACTAACTACCTTCATCATAACCATCACATTTTTTTTACTTTCTTCCCCAACACCGAAACTTTCTTCAAATACCGTTTCAGTGCGATTGACGGCACAGTGCGCGCTACACTCATGCACAACTTCCCAACATAACACCCATACCCATACCACCCATTCGTCACAGGTATGCAATTAGGTATATTATGTGGACCCTATCATATGAAGCCATGATCCAAAAAAAAAACAGGGCTCCAGGCGTTAAAAAACCAGACCGTATCTCGGCGGCGGCGGTATTAAAGCAAAAATAGAGACAGTAAAGAAAAGACCCCCCCCCCGTCCCCCGTCTTGAATTTTTCGCCGCATAACAACATTAAAAATCCAGGTGAAAGAAAGTGCCGACTCTGCGCTTTAATCGCGTGCGGATGCATAACACGGCTTGGTGGTGTGTATGGACTATTGTTCGTTGGTATTTGTATGTCGAAAGAAATTCTATTACGACATTATTAACAAAGTGTGGCAGCAACAACAAATCGGACAACATAATTATGATAATGATGTTACGAAAGATTCCCACCTTTACACAAATCACAAATACCGGGTAATTTCGGACGCTCTAAGTTTGAATTATTATTCGGCGAGTTCAAACCCGCCTTCCCTCAATCACAAACGGCCTGCTATTCGCGTATGCACTTTCAGCCGTACCATGAATTCTTCTTTTTTTTATCGTACAAATTGTTCCGTAATCCGAGTACGATTTATTTAGGGTAAAATTACACTGTTTAGGAATTTAACGTGGCATTTTAAACGTTTTGTCTTCGCTACCCGCGTAATGAAGTTCAATTTATGAGAATTCATTTAAGAAAACCATTGATAGTTTGGACACTCGGTCCAAAGATGCAGCCATTGACTCTTCCCGTCGTACTGAATCCCTTTCCCAATCTAGACAAGTTGGAGCCATCTGTATTCCAGTCCTTTGAAGGTACTTCATGATCCCAGCTTCTTTTTGTACATACACGCGTAGAGGTGAAAGATTTATGATTACCTCAAGTGCTGCAGTACGCGTTGCCCCAGTGATAGTTGTTCCTCTGCAGTTTGGTTAATTGGGTCTGCGCAGTTATCTGTAAGGTCTTCACATGTATGCCACCATACAGATGACGTATATGTGATCACTGGTATATTGCCGAATATACGCAGTGACCCCAACTTTTACCAAGAAAGCTTCTACAGTATTCATTGTGGGGAGGGACATCATCAAAAAAAAAGTGTTTAGGGCATCAGTTGATTTCCATTCAGGTCCTGGTCCTACTCGATCTCTCTGAAAATTAATACGTTCACAACGTAAATCTTGCAGACCGATCTAATCTAAGTAACAACACCCGCCGAACTCCTGCTGAAGATAGCCCAGCCGCCAAACTCAGATTAGTCAAGCCAAATTAGGTCAATGAATATTTGTCAACTGTACTTACTACAATTGAATCACTTAGCCCATGTACTTTTTCGTGGGCTCTTCAAGTTTGGAGAAAAAAAATCTTTTGAATGATTCGGAGCACGTTTCTAGTTGGCGCGGTCCCGCATCCATGAATCTCTCGGAATTACCAATTTAAATCAATTCCGGATTTACGCTAAGATATCTAATCTGAGGTCGACATATATGTAGGTACATTGCATTTTAAAATCTAAAAAACCTAAAAGGGTCCGACCATTTAAGTAGCATCAATCGGACGAGATCTTCACCGAAATTACACTCAATTGGATTTGATCGTTATTTGGGCGCGAAATCCGAGGCTAAAGAACTGGAGAAAAAAAATCACACTAATAGCAACTTAAATGCGATAATTGCGTCTCGAATTGAACAGCAAGTGCGGCCAGCCTAGAGGAATGGGAAAATATAGTAACAGCAAGAGATATGCAGCCGATGTGTGTGTGCGTGTGTTTCCTATTTACTTATTTCCGGTAACAATGGAGAAAAATACGGCTACAATTGTGGCGGATGTTGAGGTCGATGGTTTGTTGGCGTCACCACTCCATCACACCCTCTCGCAAGAACTATCCCGAATTAATAAAAACCAAGGAAAAAAAACACATCATCACATGACGTGGCTGAGGTGAAGGGTTGAAGGATCCCTTCCTTAAAACAATAAAAACCGCGCGGTAAGCAGAAAAAAGATCGAATCAAAATTAATAAAACTATGTAGTACCGATTGATTTTGTAATAGTCATCGGGAGTTAGCGCGAAAATACGGACATAGCCTGCACAGAGAAAGTTATTTATCATAAGCTTGGAATTTTTTTCGCGATCGTCTCCATAATGATATTTTGCACGTCTGTTTATTTTCATTCTTCTTCTCATCAAATATTAAAGCATCTTGAGAGTATGGTTTTTTTTTAAATTACTTAATGTCTTGGAAGAAAAAGGTTTTTGATCATTGAGATTGTTCGTTGGTTCCAAAGAGGAACAGAATCACCTTAAAAATTTCTTAAAAATTGTTGATTTACTTTCTTTTGATTTCATCAATTGGCTAGTTTCAATCAATCCTGGTCCCGATCACCCCTGATCTCAGGATACGATCACATGCTAAGTGCGATCATCAACTGGGCGTGATCATCGGTTCTTGAATAAGAATGATCACATTCTTATCATACAATTATCAACCGAAAATTGGCAAAATATTCACCTTCTCTGAGTTGTGGCTTAATTTCGCGATCGCACATTGAACGTGTCTTGAATCAGCAATGTCAGAATACATCTTTACCACATGTCTAACTCACATGAATACCTCGATCTCCCCCGCCTTTTTATTGGCCAAGATATTGTTTCTTCAAGCAAGCATTTTTCAATTCAAATTCGAACTCTTGACGCCGCTCCACACACTGCACACTCTTCGAAATCAATTTGTTAATAGTTGAATTTGTTTTTTGTCGCTACTCTTGTTAGTTTTCCAATCATAACATTGGTTTTTTTTTTGTTCAATCCATAACCACAAGAAACACGTACACCGGGCATAAATCTGTCCTAGAGATTATCACCATTAACGTTTTAAATGTTGTTATTTTTCTTAATTAATTACATGCCAATTATGAACATCTAAAAAAAACACCAGGTACTAAGTACGCCATAAGTACTGTAATTTAATTGACAATAGAAAATTCAGACGGCATACTCTTTTTAATACCCTCGTCACGCGATGTTTAGGCATCTGTAGAATTTAATTAATAACATTTAAAGCATGAGCTTGGGGTGAATTCGCAAACACAAAGCTTGACACGCGGCTGCAGTTTGTCAGGCTGGCAAGGTTGTTTACCTGAAATAGTCTTGGCATACACGTGGGACTACAACAGACCCATTGACAGCTCCTGCGGCCACCTTACCTTACCTAACATATCTGAAGAATTTATTGAGATATGAGATGTGACTTTTAAGAAAAACTCTCACCCACTAGCCAACCCACCACCCTAATATTTTTCACGGTCCTGTTCATCTACATCTTTAAATAATAAATAGTTCGCGATTCAAAGTTTTCTTATCGTCGCGAAGATCGAACTTAAGAAGTAATCAAACAATCAATTTTCAAACATTTTTTCGACCTCGATAGAACGCCCAGCATCTCGTCAATTTGCGAAAGTTTTACATCACACGCATCTCACTACCGAATATGCACCTTATGTGCAAGTTTTCAAGGCTTTTCGTACGATTTTTTTGGTGAGGTCAGGGTAACTCGAGTGAAAATCTGAAAAAAGTGCCGATTTCCAAAGAAAAATAACCAAAAAAATCGTTTCCCCGGCAGGCATTGCCCGCCCGCCCGGCACCCACACTTATCCGCAACCGAAATTATTTCGAAAAAATGAAGCGAAATGTAAAAATGGCATTGAGAAGAAGTCGAGCCCAGTTATTAATTGTGCTTAAAAAAAATTTCTTCTAGTTACCGTCAATTAATAAGTCATAAATTCGAGCCGGTATTGTCGGGCGCAGCAATTTTACCTGACCTTGTCGAATTGCTCGAATCTCATCGATATGAGCTCGGACATATACATTACCTGTCCAAGTTACGCGAATTATGCAAGCCAACAAAATTACAATAATTTTGCCACCTCCTCCGTCACGCAATTTGCATAAATTGTAATTTGAGCTTGTTTTTTATTTTCGTTGGCCGATGAGCAAAAGAATCGAAGGCGTCGTCTGAAAATATGTGCCAAGTTTAACTACTATTTTTGTATAAATAGCGCGTAAAGGGAATGCTCTTTTTTTTAATTAATCCCTTTAAATCGATTGGTGAAAAACATTATTCCATCGGATGGATCCATCGCCTACCAGTCGCACGAGTGTCTACCTACCACCGGATGGCGTGACACTGTCCGTCCGGCCAAATGGGATACCTCAACACCTTTATTTGTCGAGCAAACAGAAAAAAAAAATTATTGCAAATTCGTCGTGATGTTTCCGAAATGGAAATGCAACAACGTAAAGTTATGAAAGAAATTGTTACGAAATTTTTTTTTTTTTTTATCGATCGTAATATAATTTTGGAGCGCGGCGGCGAACGACGGACCGGACAGTCTGCATTATACGCGGATTTTGACCGCGTTTACAATCACATCCGCTTGTTTGTTTTTTTGTTGGGGTTGTTGTGGGTGTGAGATTGGTTTCCCTTCGGTGCGATGACATGGTCAGAATGTTCCCACGGCACGCGAATTCAGTCATATCTCTTACGAGCGATTAGACTTCGAATTGGTTTTCTTTGTACATATTTATCTTACACCCCTTCCAATCAATCAATCAATCAATATTTATTAGTTTATCCACTTGTGTTTAACACCTTATACTTAATGATTTAGAGAACAGATAATTCAATATCTTAACAGTTAAATTAAACCTAGTTAGCACAGCAAAACATTTATGACAATTTTAGTTACATAAATTCAAGGAAAAGTGTGTACAAAAAACCTTATAAGCCCCTTCCAAGATTTCTGGATATTCAACCCCTAGGTATTTTCACAATTTTCGGGGTTTTTTCAATTCTGGACTACTGTGTGGCGGACAGCCGACTGAATTTGTTATTGCAGTGTTCCTTTTTTTAAGTCGACCACGTAACAATTGAATTTAACTGTTTTCTTTTCGTCCTTTAATTTCAGATAATCAAAATAACGCGATGCAAATACAAACGACAACCGAGATTAGTGGTGGCGGCGGTGGAGGTGGCGGCATTGATGGTGGAATAATTGGTGATGCTGAAAAACTAACACCCGTACAGGATTTTTACAACGGCACAAATGTTTTAGTAACGGGCGGTACTGGATTTTTGGGGAAAAGTAAAGTCCCTTTTAAGAATGTTGAATGTACTTGAAAAAACAACGGAAAACAATTTTTTTTTGCAGTTTTACTGAATAAATTATTTACATCGTGTCCGGGTATTGAAAATATTTTCCTTCTGATTCGAAATAAAAAGGGTAAAGATGTCCATTCGAGAGTTGAAGAAATTTTCGACGATCCGGTAAGTGAAAAGAACCATTGCAATTTAGTGAAGAAAAAAAAAATGAATAGAAAAACAATATTTTAATTTCTCATTTTACATTTTTTCCGTGTCCTTATCCTTCCGACTGACCGGTGAAAGATTTTCAACTCGTTAAAAAAAGCCTTGCCGAAATTTCGACATCGTGTCCAAGGAATCGCCGGCGATTGTATGTTGACCGGACTCGGTTTGAGTACGTCCGATCGTCAAATGCTGATACGTCGCGTTAATGTCGTCTTTCATATGGCCGCAACCGTACGTTTCGACGAGAAATTGAAAGTAGCGATGCAAATAAACGTCCAGGCGTGCAAAGACATCATGCAAATCTGCAGCGAAATGGCGAATTTAAAGAGTGCCGTGCACGTTTCGACGGCCTACACGCAATGTCCGCTACGCAAAATCGACGAAAAATTCTATCCGCCACCAATCGATTCCGGAAACATGCTACTGTTGACGGAATGCGCTCCGGAAAAACTACTTGAAAGCATAACACCGATGTAAGCATATTGTTCAAAATAAAAACATTTTATTTAAACAAATTTCTGGACGGACATGATTGAAATGAAAACCGCGCTTTGACGAATTCTGATCGATTTTTTCAAAAAGTGCGTCGCAATGTTAAATGAGTTTAATTTTTTTCTTTTTGTTTTCTCTCTTTTTTGGAATTTTTCCCATCCTCCTCGCTCCAAATCCACCCGCACCAACCCTACTTCTTTTAGATTATTAGACAAATGGCCAAATACTTATACATTTACAAAAGCAATAGCCGAAGATGTAATATACCAGCACGGGCGTTCCATGCCCGTCGGAATGTTTCGTCCTGGCATAGGTAAATAAATGACTCGTATTGTTATATAACGGAAAAATGTCTTCTTGTCCTTCTTTATTTTTTTTTTTAAACAAATTTTCAGTTATTTCGACATATCGAGATCCAGTTTGCGGTTGGATAGATAATTTCTATGGACCGACCGGAGCAATAGCTGGTGCTGGAACGGGCGTAATAAGGACGTTACGATGCGATCCGAGTGCCGTAGCCAATATGGTGCCGGTCGATTTATGCGTTAATAGTATCATAGCGGCCGGATGGGATATTTCCGAACGATACAACAGGTAAATTTCTAGGCTAGGTTCTTGCGAAATAGTCGGCTAATTTCTATATATTTCTTTTTCAACGCCTCTCTCTGCGACTTTTAGTAAAATTCCTGAGAAACCGGACATTCCGGTCTACAATTTTTGCACTTCGAAAGAAAACGAACTGACGTGGGGCGATTTTACAACGAAAACGACAAAATACGGCCTAATGTATCCGACGCTCAAGGCCATTTGGTATCTCTGCTACGCGAACAATCCGAACAAATTAGTGCATTTTTTAACGATTTTATTTCTACACTATGTGCCAGCCATAATTTTCGATACATTTTCGTTGTGTATAGGAAAGAAGCCACGGTAAGTACCGCTTAGCTAAGTCAATCAATATCCTCAGTTGCCTATCCCGCGCTATTTAATAAAAAAAACATTTTTCAATTTTCACGTTCAAAGCTTACTGAACACCTACAAGAAAATTCATCGTTTCATGAACGTCATCGAGTACTTTTCGATGCGACAATGGGAGTATCAAATGGATAACGTGAAGAATTTATGGCAACGTTTATCCGATCGCGACAAGGACATTTTCTTTTTCGATATGCGACAACTCGATTGGGACCTGTTTTTGCAGCACTATTTTCGCGGTATTCGGCAATTTTTGCTTAACGATCCGTTAGAAACGATACCCGAAGCGTTAATCCGATGGAATCGGTAAGTATCTTGTGTATAAAAATCAAAAACTTACTAACCGAAACTTTATCCGATTTTATTCATATTCAAATAGACTCTACTGGCTTCATCAGTCCATCAAATTTCTTGTTGCTGCTATCATTTTGAAATTGTTCTGGTCGCTTTGTTTGCTATTTTTCAATTTTATTTGATTAATTTTTTCCAGGACTTTGTTGATATTTCCAATTTAATTTTTTATTTTTTTTTTCTGGTCTATTTTTGTTAAATCGAATCGATCGTGGTGCACGGCCCATTTTTTCTATTTTTTTTATAATTCGAGTCAAGAACATTATCGCCAGGAAAAACAAATACAACAAGTCTTCAGAAAATAATTTATAGTCATAGGGTGTTTGTTTAATAAACAAAAATTATTAAAAATATTTTATAGGATTAAAAAAAAAACAAAAAAAAACTGCAGGCTACCTGTTTTTCATAATTTTCATTTTCTTTCCATTTTCTCTTCTTTTTATTTCCAAAAAGCTGTATTCGTTGTTAATAAATTTTGTTTCTTTTTTTTCACTTGTTTCAAATAAACCTTTTGCCTTTGTCATGTCGTAGATAACATTCAAATATTGTTAATAATATTTTTCATGTATTTTTTATAAATAAATTTATTATTGTTATGTATCTAGTTGAGTAGTTATAGTGCGAAAAAAGGATGCGAAATTAAAATTTCATATTATAAGTAAGCAAGGATTGTTTTTTTATACACTTTTGAGTTTTTTCTTTCTGTTAAATTGTTTTTTCCTGAATTTGTTTTTAAAATTTTTCGAATTACTTGAAAGTTCTGCCCCCGGTTTAGTTGGATTCGGTCTTAAGTGCGTATCGAACGGGACCCATAGGAACGCCTCGAGAAATCGCCGATACACGGAATAAAATTGAAATTGATTCGGAGGTTTGGCCTGTGCAAACATCGAATGAAGCTTGGGAAGCAAAAACACGCCGATAAGAAAAGACAACACACACAAGAACCGATAGCCGAAGATTGTGGCATTGACATTGAGATTGATAAACCGCGCGGTACCCGGGTTCTAATGAAACGAGATCGAACTTCTCCCGAAAGTTCAAATTCGAATGTGGTAAAGTTTTTATAAGGCACCCGGATCACATCAGATTCGAATCGAATCGAGTTAAATTTTTGGACTCCGAACCCTGGGCCGTCTATCGATCGATGACTACTTCGTTTATTTGATTTACTTTTGACCGAGAAATTGATAAGAATTTTCCTCTTCTTTTTGTCTTCAATTTGTGTTTTTTTGTTGCATTTTGGGGAATTTTTAGGAGATAACACAGAATTCGTGCGAATTATGATCAACGTAATCTTTACGCACAACAAAAAAAAAGAATTCGAATAAAAAAAAAAGTCAATGTCATCGGTGCCGCCAAATCACAAGCCACTAGAATCGTCCAACTTCTTAGTTTCACACCAGTAGTGGTTCGTTTTTCAAAAAAACTGACCAAACCATTGGAGTCGACCGGCCGCAAAATTCCTGAGGGGGGGGGGCTAGTGGGTTTTCCTTTCTCTTTCTCTAACTCTTTTTTTACCTGGGAAATCGTCGGATATAAAACAGTGCGTAAATATTTTATTTTTTGTCATTGTTATTTTCTGTTCGCGTTGTTTTCAATTTGCAAATGGGGACATGATAATTAAATCTTAAGTACACAATTTAATTAAGGGAGAAAAACACACAATGAGAAAAACCGAAACAAGGTCATTAGCCGGGATGACCGCCAACTGCAATCTGGAACCGCAAACTGCAATCTGGGGTCGCAAAATCAGAGCAGCGTTTTTCATTCGATTTTTCTTCCTCATCAATCGGCAAAATTTCCAACATGCATAACATTTTTCGGAACTGGCATTGGAAAGCGGAACAAACAAACTGGAAAAGGGTGGCAGCCCTACGGGGGCGCCTCTTCAAACATAAAATATTAAATCCCCCCCCCCCCCCTGTTGAAACTTCGCCTGCTCCCGCACTCTTTTGAAATTATCACGAAATGTGTGATTAAGTTAAAAATAAAAATTAATTGGCCAACAAAATTGCCAATTTGTAGATTTTTGTCGCGAAGGCTATAAATTTCTGGGTTTTTTTGTGTTTTCTTATTAATAAAAATTTTACAAATGAGTTTTTATGAACCACGTCGCCGCAAGGTTATCATCCAACGAATGCGACTTAGGGAGCGTGTAAAAAAGCATCAACTTTTATTTCCATCGAATTGACTAATTTTTTTAGCATTTTTCTTTCGAGGAAATCATCAAATATCTTTCGTCGAAAACAAAGCAAACAAATATCAAAAAGAATTAATTTAAAAATGAAGCAAAATAAATCCAAACAGAAAAGTAGAACAGTAACACATCCTCCACCCTCGAGATTTCTTTCTACAAAGTCGTAATGCGCGGGGCTTCCCCGTTTTTATGTCGTTGTCACATTTAAGTAATCCGGGATCTGATTAAAATCTAGGTTGCTGTTAATTAACTGCAGCATTTACTAGATTTGCAACATTTGAACAATTTTGCCCCCAATAACCCATTCGTAACAAAGCTGACGGCAGCCATTTTTTATTTTCGAGTAAAACTTGCTGATGCCTGCGCACGTGGTCGCGAGGCAGTATCCGTTTGAAAATTTCAAAAAAAGTTTCGTTTTTTTCCCTGTGGTACTGAAATCTGCTAGCTTAGCGAAAAAGTCGCGCGCACGATAGAAAAAAACAAGCAATGGAAAATTTTTCCAAGAAAAACTTAAATAAATCGGAAAAAAAGTGTACTGATAAGTGAAAAGTGCATTTTCTCACTGGCTCCTCTTCCATCCCCCTCACATCGCATCATCACGATCTTCCAGCGTCATCTAAGACTATCATGGATCTAAGAAAAAGTTAACTGGATGGGAGAGGGAGGATTACACAAATAGACTCCAAGACTGACGACGGACAATCAATTTGAAAGAAAAAAATAATTTATTTTTCTTAAGACCTCGCCTTCAGACCGCCGCAACAAAATCACTTTTACTCGCTCGCACTTAAAGATTTTATTTCTGGACGAATTTCGTTACGCGTTCAACCAAAACGAGATAACAATATAGTCGTACGCGGATCGGATCGTTAAGACCCGCAAGACAAAAAAAAAAAAATTTTAATAAAATTTCTTGTCCAGCCCCTTAAAAATCCGAACTTGCTGTCTCTGTTCGACGCCACTGAATCACATAAGGGTTCCCATCTTCTTCTTTTTTTTGTCCTCTCATTTTGATTTCTTCGAAGGTGTACAATGGGTGGAGTAGGAGGGGCGGTCCGAAAGGGAGTGAGGAGAGGGCCGAACGCGAAAAACTATAAAAGGTTCTGAATCGAACAAAATTCGACGAGTTCTTAGAACGAGCTTGGATTTTTCTGGCGAAAGGAAAAGAAATTTTAGAAGATACTACTAGAAGAAAAATTTCTTTTCTTTCCTTTTTTTCTCAAAAAAAAGAAGGAAATTCGTTAAATTTTCCTATTTCCGGTTTCCTTTTTTGTTCCGGTCTACCTGGAAAAAACTTACAAGGAGGTGGGGCCCCGTTCCTGCATGCGCCTTTTCATCAAAAATATCTACAGAAAAAATTGTACGCGTTTATTTTTGAAAAAAAGCCAAAAAATTCGTGTTTATTTCCGTGTTAATTAACGTGTTACACATAAAATTTTTACTAAAGTGTTTTGTTTGTTTGTTTCTTTTCGGTCGTGCAGAAGTCTCAAGATGGTCACGTGGGATCCTTGTCGATTTCAAAAACATTTATTAGCCGTTTTTGTGTTTTTATTGATTTTTTCCAACGGTTTAAATGCAAGCGGTAAGTTTGATTTTTATTTCACTTTTTGCCGCCCGTTTTTGGCTGCTTTACTTTTTACATATTTCACCCCCAGCCCTCCGTCCAACTAACAAGTCACCGAAAATAATTTAATAATTTCACCGAGTCAATCATATTCAAGTTTATACCCGAGCTTTGTTCTATGTCCGGTCACATTTAATTTAAATTGAGGCAAGCCCGGCTCTTTCATACGCATACAGGGTGCTGCAACTGTCGTGAACCGGCGACTAGCGTCTTATACAAGCCAATAAAAAAATAATTCAGTTCTTTAGCAATTAAATCCTCACGTTTAAAATCAATAAGTGCTCTTCATTCGAATCCAAGTGGAATAATAAAGCTTTTGATATGCATGAAATTTTTGTTTATTACGAGCTTTCTCCATGAATTTGATTCGGTTTTTGTTCGCAGAAAAGACCTTTATTTTTAAACAAAACGTTACTTTGATCGAGGAAAAAACGACAATACGAAGGGCAGATCTTATCCGCTAGAAACCTGTTGACCGCTGCGAACGGCAGCATTAACCACCCTGCTGGAATTCAATTTTGTTTTCGCTCCCATATTTTTTAAAGTGATAAACCTCCGTAACCCCTCCTAAAAAAACACCGACCACCGAACAAACTGCTTTAATTTATAAAACAAATACTAAAATTGATCATATCCGGTTACACTTCACATTAAGGTCCCCAGAAGAAGACGACAAAGAAAAGAAATGGAGCGCATTTTAAACGACGAACAATTCAAAAAAATTGTTACACGATCGTGTCCATTTCAATTAAAATGATTGGCTCTTTGTTTATTTTGATTATGGGACCGTCTTTCATTCGCATTTTCACTGAAGATCGCGCGTAAAGCACCGACTCTTTGGGATTTTCCCTTTTCCATGAAATGGAAAATTTCGGAACGGTTCGCTCGATGGAATGCAGCAATTTGTCCTTCCTAAAATCAGCATTGTAATCGTGCCATAAGTTTTCCATCCTTTTTTTGTTTTTTTCGAAGGAAATCGCCGCTGTAAGCTTTTAACCATCGCTCCTTTCACCAAGAGACGCAAGACTAACGAGCTTTCTCAATAACCAAGTAGTCGCCATCTTTCTTTTCAAAATGGCGACTGTTTTTTCACCACTTAAAAACATTAAAATGCAAAAAATTGAAGTGCTCGGAATCAACGTGTCATTTTTGATGAAAAATATTGAAAATCTGAAAAGACGAGGTCTTGAAATCCACGACCCTGTGGTCAATGCTTGATTACAAGTTATCACAACAGCAACGAAAAAAAAATGGCGGCTAATCCGAAAGATAAGACGCGCGCAACGAGAATTGCCTTGTGTTTGTTCACAGGGTTCAAGTTCAAGTTTGAACCGCACTTAAGACAATTTGTACACTCTATTGCGACGACGGGTGTGTGAGTTGTTGTTTTTTTTCGCTACTGCTGATGCGGTTGTTTGCGGTCAGGCTACGGTCCACAGGTCAAGCGATAATTCGGTGACTTCTTGATTTAAATGTGAACTGTTCCGAGCCGATGATAAACAGGAGCTGACTAATGACTTTTCTGATGGCATGCGGGTTATCACATTTGTTCGTACCACCGGATTATAAATACAACATTGTTGACAGCGCACTTCACAGAAAATGCAAAAATAAAGATTAATGGATGCAGTTCAGGGAAGTCATTTCGGCGGTGATAAAGGGTTGCTCTCTTTTCAAGCCCCGACCTTTTATCGCGCGAACCTGAGCGAACTAGCGCAAAAGCGAATGTGTTCGCAACTTTCCATGATCTGTACGCTTTACAGGACATCACTTACTGCCATGCGAATGCCCAGGGGTTGTTAGACGCAGAATGAGATGATTGAGTAGTCTTTTCTTAGAAAACATCGAGGATTTGAGGTCGTTAGGGTATGACAAACGTGTCAGGTTCTGCAGGGATATACAGTGATTTTGAGGCGAAAATTAAAAAAAAAATTATATTTTGGAAAAAAAGCAAGGGATGCTAAGGTACTACTCTCTTGGATTAGATTAGATTAGAAGATTCTCCGATTTCGGAGCTTAAATTGAATATGCAGGAGCTTCAGGTTAAGCTCCACTTACGTATTTAGTTTTTAAGTTGTAACAAGGCAAGAACGACTTGAATGTGCGAAAAAGTTTGCTTATAGCCGCAATTCATTTTATCGTGAGCAAACGAAAATGGCAGCACTCTCGCAGCCACCATAAACACGTGGAATTATTAACGGTTTTTTTTCATATTTTTTTGCAGAGTCCTGTAAGCGCGGTTGTCCAGTTTGTAAGTATCGAGGCATTGAAATGATTTGTTACGTTCAATCTAATTGATTTTTGTATTGCAGCCGATCGCGGTGGACTCCGCTACAAAGCGGGATCGATGTACGCCTACAATTTTGATAGCGTGATCACAATCGCACTATCGACTGCAAATTCGGACGAAACAAGTCTCAAAGTACAGGGACAGGCCAACATTTTCGCGGAGGGTAATTGTGGCTTGACCATCAAATTGAGCGATGTGAATGTCGTGCAGAACAAGGATGGTTCGGGTAAGGGTCTCACGCGAAAATTCACCGCCGGAGTCGATAAGCCCGTACAATTTACGATGGCCAATGGCCAACTCGAATCACAAATCTGTACGGATCCGTCCGATACCGACTATTCGATTAATTTGAAGCGTGCAATCATCTCGATGTTACAGCGTACGGTCGGTACCGAAAAGACCCACGAAACTGACGTGTTCGGCGTTTGTCCGACAATCCTGTCGTCAACGACGAATTCGGATGGTTCCGAAATCGTTACGAAAATTCGAAATTTGAATGCGTGTAAGTACCGCGAAACGCTTTCGAACGGCTTTGTTAGCGGTTTGGTTAACGAAAGGGCGGGCATTAAGTCGACACCGCTCCTGACCAGTGACTATAGTCAGGAACAGGAAATCGTCAACGGTATTATCGAACGCGTTCAACTGATCGAGGAGTACAAGTTCGTGCCGCTTTCGAATGCACAAAATGGCGGTGCAGTGCGCGCCAAAGTTCGAAGCACACTGAAACGGACAAAAACCAGTTCGATGGCAGCACCAGCTCTAAACGGTGGTGTCTCGCAGAGCATTATCTTCAAGAGTCCGCGTTCTATTGCTATCGATAATGCAGATATTGTCCGAAAAGTCCTGACCGCTACCGTTAACGATCTTCAGGATCATACGGGTCCGAAATCCGCTCAACAATTGACCGAATTGATTCGTTTGATGCGCGCAACAAGTCAGCAACACTTGACTACACTGTACCGCGACGTGCGGGCTGGTACCGTTCATCCGGATAAGAGTCTTGCGCGGAAAGTCTTTCTGGATGCTCTCTTCCGTGTCGGAACCGACGATTCCGTTTCAACGGTAGCGAAGTTCATCGAAAGCGAGCTAGACGATCGAGAGAAGCGCTTAGCTTACATGTCCTTCAACCTTGTCGACCATGTCGACGACAAGTCACTCGAAGCGATCAATGTAAGTGGAAAGAGTGACCGATACCGCAGTTGATCTCATCGTCTGTTTTTTTTCAGGGACTTCTAGGCAAGAACCCGCCAAACGAAGCATTCCTAAGTATCGGCCATCTGATCAGCAAGTACTGCAGTCAGCATTCGTGTGAACAAAATCGCATTGTTCAAAGTATTGCTGGGCGATTCGCTGCCAAACTGAATAATTGTCAGGCTCAGACGCAAAAGCAGGAAGACAGTATCGTCAACGTGCTCAAGGGGATTCGCAATGCGCGTCCTTTGGCCAGCTTTGCAGTCGATCGACTCCTCCAATGTACCGGCGAGAAGCAATCAGCTCGACTTCGAGTTGCAGCGCTCCAGGCGCTCGCTGCAACCGCTTGCGATGCTAAGGCCCAAAGCACATCGTCGACAATTCTGAAGAACCGAAACGAAGACTCCGAGATCCGAATCGAAGCGTACCTCACGTACGTCGCATGTCCCAGCTCCACCGTAGCCAATCAGATCGGCGAAATCATAAATTCTGAGCCGGTCTACCAGGTTGGTTCTTTCATTTCGACTCATCTGCGAAGCATTCGCGACTCAACTGATGCGTACCGCGAATCAGCACGCCATCATTTCGGCAACATACACGTCACGAAGAAGTTCCCGATCGATCCGCGCCGCTATTCCTTCAATCAGGAGCTCTCATACGCATTCGAATCACTCGGTTTGGGTGCCAGTGCCGACTACTCGCTCATCTACTCGCAACGTGGTTTCCTGCCTCGTTCCGTTCGCCTGAATTTGACCGCTGAAGTTTTTGGTCACGATTTTAACTTCTTTGAGTTGCAAGGACGACAGGAAAACCTCGAAATCGTCCTTGAACACTATCTCGGTCCGAAGGGATTTTTTACCGAACGATCACACGAAGCCCGGCAACGATCGAAGCGATCGACTCGCGATGAACTAAATGCAATGGCGAAAAAACTGCGCCCGTATGGCAATGCCGTCGAAAACGATATTCTGTTCGACTATTCGGTCAAGATGTTCGGCAACGAACTCGTCTTTCTAAGCCTGGGCGATGAAATTGCCCGCGATAGTGACACTCTGGCGAATAAAATTGGCACCGCTTTCGAAGATTTCCAGAATAAGGCAAAGAACTTCGAGCACGATTGCCGATCGCATTCGATCTTCCTAGATTCGGAGCTTGTCTATCCTACCGGCATGGGCTTCCCGCTTGAACTGATCGCCCAAGGTACCGGCGTCGGACGCTTCAAGATGGCCGCCAGTCTCGATCTGAAGGACCTGCCGGGAAAGTGGGAGAATAGCGAATATCGCGTAAAGCTCGTACCGTCTGTAAATATCGACGTCACCGGAATGATGAAGGTCGACGCGCAAGTTCTGAGCACCGGTCTTAAAGTACACGCGTCCGTCTACACCTCGACCGGATCTGACGTCACCCTCAAGATCATGCAAGGCAAAGAGTTCAAAATCGATATCAACGTTCCGTTCAAGAAGCAGAAAATCTTCAGCTTCGATCACGAGGTCGAATTTGTCGTCAGCGATCCGACCAAGGAGACTGTTCACGTGCCGCTCCGCGGCAAAAAAACCGACATAACCACTGACCACTGTTTCGATCAGCTCTCGCTCTTCGGACTGACCGTTTGCGGAATTATTTCGCGACCATCACCGGACGCTGCGTCTGCCGTCGTTGGTTTCCCATTGAGCGGACCGACTAGAGTTTCGCTGACTCTCGAGACCGAACAAACGATCCAATTGAGCGGCTCACATCTACACGAAGCGGGTAAAGAAACGTGGCTGTTGCGCTACGATACGCCCGGTTCGCAAATTTCGCACGCCACTGAACTCCAATTCGAATTGGGTACTGCTCCAAAATGGTACGGCCGGGCATCATTCAAAAATCCGAATAAAACCATTTCAGTCGAAGCGGGTCTAAGTAACAACGATCAGGAGTTGGCCGTCTACGGTGAATACGAACAGGACGCTGATAAATCGCTGGCCAAGATCGGCCTTACCAAATCGGGACCAAACGAGTATCGACCGCTCGTCCTTATTCAGACGCGCAACAAACCGATCGATAACATTGCCGGCTATCGGGCCGATGGCAAGATCTTCGCGGAGGACAAGGGCTCATCGAAACGCTACAAGTTCGAGAATATTCGAATTTTGGATCCGAGAAATGCGGCAACAACTTTGAACGGTTGGGTCGAATTGGGAGCGGGAAGTGTTTCGGAGACCGGCGGACCCGGTCTCAGTATGGACATGCGTGTCACCAATTCCGAAAACAAGAACTACGACATTAAGAGCAAGTTCATGATTCAGTTGAAACACTATGTTGCCTCGATGACCGTCTTGAATGATGCCAATCCGTGCTCTAGCGGTTCATTCAGCTGGGAGCTGAAACATCCGGACGGAAACGTGAGTTTTGTAATTCGCTTGGGTTTCCATTCATACGCATCGATCATGCGTCCACGTTATCGCTTTTTCCGTCCAAATCTTTAGTGCACAAAATTTTTTAGAATAATTTTTAAAATTCAATAAATTAACAGTCAAACGGAAACGACGTCGAACGGCGTTAGCACGTGACCACTTCAACTGCAACCTCATTAGGTGTTTTTTTCTTGCGATTTATCCAGGTCGAGAGTAGTGATTCAAACATTTTAAAAAATGTAAAAAAAAGGTGTCGGGTTCAACAAAAAGGGATGATATTCAAAGAGTCGGTTTTCTTTCTATTAGAATTTCCACTTACACTTGTACACAAATTTGTGATATTTTCATTTTCCCAAGGAACTCGACAATCGCTCGTAGTATGGCAAAAATAAATACTTTTTGGTTGCTTTTACTTTGGAAAATTTGGGGAGGTGGGGAGGGTTGATATTTCTCCGAGCGGTTGTCGGGTTTTTTGGTAAAATGAAAATATGGTATATAATATAAATTTGTATACAACCTTTTTTTTACATTTTTTAAAATGTTTGAATCACTACTCTCGATCTGGATAAATCGCAAAAAAAACACCTATTTTCTGATGCGAAATCGATGCGAATGAAAGCCCACGTTCGAGCCTCGGACGGGGCCATTGTGAATTAAATCCTTACTGAGCATCTGGGAATCATCTCTTTTTCTCAATTTCAGGTGAAAAGCGACCTTATCATAGCACATGGGTCTCAGCTTCGCAACAGCTACGAGCTTCACAACGACTTTTCGTTCGAACCGGACAAGAGTAAGGCACGCTTCTTAAAATTCCAGAACAGCTTTGTTTCGAAGGAGCCTTCGGCGAAGCTCAAAGTAAATGGTCAAGTCGCTCCAAATTTGCTCGAATATGACGTTGAGGGGTCCTTCCGAAAATCGAAAGTTGCTAGCTCGCTTACAATGCACCGAAATCAGAAGTCAACCGGCGACTACGATGCCGACTTATCCATCACGCTGAACCACTACAAGGCCGATTTGAAGGCAAAACGAACCATACAGGATGGCGCATCCATTCTAGATCACACGCTTTCAACTAGCTGGGGAACAAGCGGTAGCCTCAAGGGTAAGGTTTCGCATCGGTTCACTCCGACCGATGCTCACGTCGATCTCCAAGGAAGCGTACAGTTCACCGAAAAGGACGAGTCGTTCGGGTAAGTTGAGAACGTGTTTACGGCGAACAATAATTTTAATTAATTCGTCTTTTCTACTGCTCCGCAGGGCTACAGTTCTGTTCAATGCCAGTCCGAAAAATTCGCAGGGAAACATCAAGCTAACGCGTGGAGCAACCGATCTGATCATGTTCAACGGAAACTACGTACGCGGCGAAAACGCGAACGGGAAATTCGACGTTACCATTAAGGATGTGCTGACTGGCAAAGGAGAACTGAAGTCGAAAAGCGGAACTGGGGATGGGTCCTTCCTCGTCAACCTGAAGAAGCTGAATCGCAAGATCAAGTTCGAGACCAAGTATACAATCGCTGCACCCACCTACAACCTAGACACAACCGTCTTCTACGACTTCGAAAAGGACAATGCCAAGAAGGTCACGTTCAACACGAAAAATCAAATCGATCGGCACAACGTCGACTCAAACAATGCGCTTGAAATTGGTTCAGACAAGTACAGTGCGACGGTCAAAGGACACCATGATGGCGTCTTCCTTGATGGCAACGTTAACGGTCGGTTCAGCTTGAGTCTGCCGAACAGACGACAGTTGGGCGGAGAGATCGATCGAAAAATGACCAGGAAAGATGATACCGCCGATGGTTATGCCAAGGTCAAGCTGACCGATACTCTACCGGACGGTAAGCAACGATCGCTGGAAATGGACGGTAAATTTTCCGGGATCAATCCGAAAGCGCGTCTCTTCGACATCTACCACATGTTCAAGTACATCAACTTCGACGGCAAGGACGGCATTGTTGAGTCGCACTTGAAACATTTGCCCAACGGTCACTTCAAGATGGCCGAATCGACGTTTGCTTTAAAAGGATCGCTGATCGACGATCCGCTTGCATTAAGCGTGATGATCGATGAGTACTGCAAGGAGCATGCAGTCTATCGAATGAACGGAAAATACGGTGACGCACTGAACGGCAACTGGAACGGAAACTATCACGTCGGTGGACGTGCCAAGCCAGCAAAATACGAGCTCCAAATGAACTTGGACGCTCCAAAGACTGACTTCAAGACGTACAAGTGGGAAACGCATGGTAGTTTTCTTCGGCCGGAAGTCGAGAGCGACGGCATTTACGAAGCCAAGATCCATTCGAGCGAAGAATTCGGCCAGTGGTCGACGAAATTGGACGGAACAGCCAAAGGTAACGCCCAACATGGATCGTGGTCGCTGTCCTACGACTATCCGAAGGTCGGGCCCGGAAAGCTGGACGGTAGTTACGTGCGCGAGGAGCACGACGGTGCTGGAAAGTATCAGCTCAACACCGTCTACGAACAAAAGGATAAAATTATCAAAATGAACGTCGACGCTAGCCGTACCGACGACAAAGCCTTGACATTCCGCTACACGCTTACAACGCCCTACGAACAGGTCCGAAACTTTGAAGTCGTTTTCAAGGGCGAAAAGAGCGACGATCGCAGCTACGTTGCCAACTTGCAAATGATCCGTAACGAGATAGCCTATGGCCTGAACACAGCAGTCGTCCTGTCCGACATTCAAACATCTGCCGACGTGACTATCCAATACCCCGGACGTACAACGAAATTCTATGGATCTCTCGAACGTCTCGGACCGAACAAGGGTCGATCGAAGCTGAAGCTCGAAAACATTGGCGAATACGGTTTCGACGGAGCGGCCGAATGGGCTTACGTCTCCAATGACAATTTCCACCTCAAGGTCGATATGGATGCGCCCAAATTAAAACTGGACAAGGTACATATCGAAGCCAATTCGCAATCGAAATCCGGAAGTGCCAAGGGCGTCGAATTCAAAGCAATCGCCGGCGGCAAGAACATTCTCAGCGGCAGTGCCGAGTTTACACTCAAGCACGAAAAGAGCAAAACCGTTATCGAGGGTCAAGGAACCGTTCAATTGTACGATAAGCCACGGCAGGCCAAATTCGAGCTGGTCCGGCAAACGTTCGAACTAGGACATGATACCGAAATCGGCGTCTCCTACAAGTTTAACGGACTTTTCGGACCAAAGAATATCGTCTCCGAGGCAAAGATGACCAACAAGAATTTCATCTTGAAGTTGGCGTCATGCGAGGAGAAGAAACAGTGCACCAATTTCGAGATCCAATCGGTTATGATCGTGAAAAAGGATCAAATCGACTTGCAGGAACACAAACTGATGGTTCTGATCGATCTCCGCGAGCTCGGCTACCCACACGAGTTCGAGCTCCAGTCGAAATTGTCGCGCAACGGAATGAAGTTTGAGCACGAGCTCGAAATGAAAATTATGGCCAAGGGTGACAACACCTACCAGCTTCAGACGTACATCCAGCCAACAAAGAGTGGCGCCACAATGAAACTGTTGCGACGCGAAATCGTTCTCGAGAACGTCTACACAATTCCGGAAGAGATTTTCGGTCACTACGAGACCTCGACCACGCTATACCTGGACAAGAAAGGACAGCCGAATGAGAAGACAACCATTAGCTTTGTCGGCGACTTGAATCGCGTCGAAAAAACCGCCATCAATGCGCACGGTTCGGTTAAGTTCGCGCATCCGACAGTCAAACCGCTCTCGATTTCGGGAGCGATCGATTTGAATGCAGATCGCAAGCTTGCGACCAGTCGAATCGAATTCGATCTATTCCGATCTCCGAAACAGAAGATTATCGCCTCCGTCAAGTACCAGAATACTGATCAAACGGGACGTGGCGTCAATATCACAACTGAGGCCGTGCTCAAGAGCGACGGCTTCAACTTCGAGTACGGCTTCGACGGTCACACCGCCATCTCTTTCGAACGACACGAATTGAGCGCGGGCGGATCGCTGAAATCGCCGCGAAATGATCTTCGGTTCACCGGTTTCGTGGCGGCAAATTCAAATTCTTTCGAAATTGTAACGGTCGCGTTCGATGAGCCCATTTTCAACGCACATGGAACTCTTTCGCCTAAAAAGTCCGAACTTCGCGCCGAATTCAACATTCTGGGTACAAAACCGGTCGAGTTTTCTGCACAGAGCACAGGACTAACGTCCGCCAGCTTCCAGCTACAACGAAAGAACCTTTACAGCGTCGAGGGTAAGGTAAATACCGGAAAGGAGGCCACACTTGTTATGACCGGTGGCGGCAAGGAACTTTTCAGCGGAAAACTGTCTCTAGACCCGGCTCATTTAATTTCAACGCAATACAAGGTCAACGATGACGACATCAAAGAGTTTATGGTAAGTGAAACGACCGTTACAAAGCGTATTCTTTAATACGACCTAAACTAGTTGACACCACTGAATTAATATATCTTTAACGGCTTTACAGAGCAAGGTCGAGGATCAGACCCGAAAGGACATGGAACGATCACGCTCCGAAATCGACAATCGCTTCAAGAAAGTTCGCGAAAACTACGAGCATCAGTTGAGCGCGCTCAAGGGCAGCATCCCCGACTTTTCCGCGCTGCAGAGCAGCTACGAAAACAGTATGAATAAACTTATCGACGAACTATCAGCAGATCCTTCACTCCGCGATGTAATCGAGTTTTAGTAAGTAGAGGCCATTTGATTTTTCTACTGGTTCCTAATTTCAAATTTGCTTCTTTTACTTTCGCGCGTAAAACAGCAAGAGCATCTTCCAAACAATCACACGCGTCGTAAAGACCTTGTCGCAAACATTCGCCGAAAATTACCAAAAGCTGTCCGAGAGCAGTGTGGAAATATACGAGAAGCTGTCGGGAGTCGTCAAGGAAAAAATTATGCCGCTCTTCCAGAAGACAATGAAGAATATCGCGTCGATTTTATCGGAATGGTATGCGGAAACGATCAAACTGTTGACTAGTGCCTTCCAAACGGTCGCCAAAACGATGAAAACTTTTGAGGCCGACTTTAATCGCGTCGGTAAGGCTGCAGGCGAGTTCTACAAGTCATTTAGTGCTGCCTTCACGAAACTTTGGAACGTTCTGCAGAAGGAGTTCGAAGATATCGGCAAAATGGTTCGGGAGTTCTTCGAAGCGTTGCCAACTTGGGAAAATGTCAAGGCTGCCATGATGAAGGTTGGTGATGGGTGTGCATATTTTGTTTCTTATGCCTGAATTTATTTTCTTGCAGTACGTAGGCGGATTCGAAGGGTTCAAACAAGTTGCAACGGTTCTTAATGAAATGCTTAACCAGGCCAAAGAGTTCCTACCCACCGCAGAGCTGAAGGACTTCTTGCAGAAACTTCACGACTACATCGAGATGAAAATTTCGGAAACTCCTGTCGACGATGTGCACAAGATCCAGGATCTCTACGCGACCCTGTTCAATGCGATACGTGCCTTGATCATGCAATTTAGGGCGGGCGAAAAGCCATCATCGATTTTCTATCCGGTGCCATTCACGCTCGACGCAATCCGCCAAATTCCCCTCTGGACAACCTTTAAGTTCAGCCCCATTAACTACTTGCGTAACGAAAACTGGTCGACTCTAAAGGGTCTGTACACGCAGGCTAATCCACGACACGTAAGCATTCCATTCGATCTGCGCGGTCACGTGGCCGATGGCGAGCACATCTTCACGTTCGACGGCCGTCACATGACCTTCCCCGGATCGTGTGCGTACGTTCTCGTCCAGGATCTCGGCAACAAGTTCAGCGTCGTGGCCAACTTACAGGACGGCAAAATGAAGTCAATCGTTCTGACCGATAAGAGTAACTCCATCGAGATTGGAGCCAACGGACTGCTAAAATTGAACGGCAAGCCAAGCGACTATCCGGTCCATAACAAGGACATGCACGCATGGCGACGCTACTATTCGGTCTTCGCACTCACCGAATTCGGTGCTGATCTGAAATGCTCGCTCGATCTTCGGGTATGTCACGTGAACGTTAACGGTTACTACACAGGCAAGACCCGTGGTCTTCTCGGCAACGGAAACAACGAGCCGTACGACGATTTCATTCTGCCGAACGGCAAGATCACCGAGAACTACGCTGAATTCGGCAACGCATACGGATTGACGACGTCGTGCCAACAGGTTCGCGGCCATAATCATCAACATGGCAGCGCCGATCCGATTTGTAAAGAACTCTTTGATTCGGACTCGAGCCTAATGCTCGGCTACATTTTTACTGATCCGGCAAACTACCTGGAGGCATGCAATCATGCGGTCGAGAAGGCCGCCGACAAACAAGACGCTGCCTGTAACATTGCGCTGACCTACGCCTCGGCTGCACGCGATGATCACATTCCCGTAGAAATGCCGTCGCAATGCCTAAAGTGCGGACGCAACGAGCGTTCAATTGGCGATGAGTTCGAAGCGAAGACGCCGCAAAAGAAGGCCGACATTGTTTTCGTTGTCGATACGAACGTCGACGAACTGATCAACGAACTCGTTCAGAACGTGATGACCGAGTTGCGCGCTCAATTAAAATTCCGCGACATGACCGATGTTCACATCGCCGTCATCGGCTACAGCGAGGACATGCGCTACCCACAAATATACTCGACCAACGGCAAGCTCGACTTTACCGGAAAGCTGGACAAGATCGACTTGAGTACGGCACCCAACTACAACGATCGCGTCAAAACCGGACACAGGAACCTCTTCAACACCTACCTAGATCGCTTGGATAAGATCGTTGCCGACGCAATAGCGCCATCTGATGCCCGAGCCTTCAACCTGGCCATGGACTATCCTTTCCGGCCTGATGCAAATCGTGTAATTGTTGCCGTCCGAAGCGATCAGTTGGCGTACACGACCCCGGTAAGTCTCTCTGCGCGTTCACGTATGCAAATCTCATTGCTGACCTATTTTCCAGCTGAAAATCACCGGCGCTTTAGTCTCCAACGAAGTGGCCAAGTCGCGCGGCATCACGCTGCATTTAATCGGACCAGTTAAAGACTTCCAGCTTGCTGGCAAGCCCCAACAGCAGGCCAACGTTGTCGGTAAGTCCGTTACACTGCCCCCCCCCCATTTCCTCAAGCACGACTTTCACTACCAATTTTCAAATCACTCTAATCCTTCTTTTCGTTCGCCTACAGGTTTTAATTCACGCGTTGCCGTCATGGTCGGCGAATCGAAGAAGCGCAGCAATCTTGGCTCGCCCGACCTTCGAACCAACATCAAGTACTCGTCGGACATGGGAGTAGATTTTGTTCAACGCGAAGGCGGCTATATTTTCCCAACGCAAAATTTTGAAGCGAATAAGGACAAAGCTAAGGAGCGCAAGCAATTCCCGACGGCTGTCGCGAACGCGCTGGCCGATCAAATTGCTCGAACCGAGCTGATTAACGAGTGCGAATGTAGCCTACATAATGGTCTTGTTGCCGCCGACAAGTGCAAGACGACGCAGCAAAATCTGCTACCACCTCCGCAAAAGAAGCAGCCTGCTCGCGGCAGCAGCAGCTAAGACGGAATCAGGAGCCAAATGAAAAGAGTTCGCAGTATCGTCCCCATTAAAAGCGAAACTGCTCTCCCGTTGTCAAGAGTCCATTAGCTTCGCTCAAATCCATCTCCTCCCACACTCTTTCCCGTCTGCAAACTATTTGCCAGCCCACCTTGTCCGCTCTGGCGACGTTTACCAACAAACAAAACCCAAAACAAACGACGTAATCCGGGAAAATATTTTCCTACCATCCTCCTCCTCCTCCTTTTCATAAATTTATTTTTATTTTTATTACCAAATTATGTCTTGTAAAATAAACATTAAAATAAAAACTATTAAAAATTATTCGACTGCGTTTTGTTATTATTTCAAATTAAAACGGACCGAAGGACCAGCGTTGTTAGTACAAGAATCGCACTATTAGAAGCTGACGAACACAGACGAAAAACAGAATTAAAATCTGATCGGGAGACGCGGTGTCCAGATTGTGGAGAAAGAAAGCCCCCCCCCCCCCCAAGCCGTTGAATGTCACCCCTGTGCGTAATTCTGGAAAATTCTGGAATCTGTTTTCCGGCTCGAGAACAGCGGTTGAAAAGTTGTCCTTGTTTTCCTTTTTCTTGTAGCCCAAAGGTACAACCAAAAGTACAAATAAAAGGAGAGCTCAATTAGTGCGTAAAAAATCAAATGAAAATTCGATCAGAAATGAAGTGGCCAAAAAATGTGCAGAGGAACAGAGAAAGTCAAGATTCCGCGTCCCGTTTAATTTGTAGCATCCTTTTCCAAAATCGAAGAATGTTCTTTTTTCCAGAAAAATCGAAGTGCAGGAAGTGGTGGCCAAAAATGTGAAGCGAGAACTGGAAAATCCACTGAAAATTGTCATAAAATTCCAAACAAAAATCATTTCCCAAAAAACATATTCTCGGATTTTCATGATTCGCACACCAATTAAAGGTGAGAGTGTCAGCTTCCAGGAAAACTAAACTTCCAGCAAATGGAAGCATAAATGAGGAAGTGGGGGCCAAAAATGTAGAGCGAGATCAGGAAAATCCACTGAAAATTGTCATAAAATTCCGAACAAAAATCATTTCCCAAAAAACATATTCTCGGATTTTCATGATTCGCACACCAATTAAAGGTGAGAGTGTCAGCTTCAAGGAAAACTAAACTTGCAGCAAATGGAAGCAGAAATGAGGAAGTGGGGGCCAAAAATGTAGAGCGAGATCAGGAAAATCCACTGAAAATGGTCATAAAATTCCAAACAAAAATCATTTCCCAAAAAACATATTCTCGGATTTTCATGATTCGCACACCAATTAAAGGTGAGAGTGTCAGCTTCCAGGAAAACTAAACTTCCAGCAAATGGAAGCATAAATGAGGAAGTGGGGGCCAAAAATGTAGAGCGAGATCAGGAAAATCCACTGAAAATTGTCATAAAATTCCGAACAAAAATCATTTCCCAAAAAACATATTCTCGGATTTTCATGATTCGCACACCAATTAAAGGTGAGAGTGTCAGCTTCAAGGAAAACTAAACTTGCAGCAAATGGAAGCAGAAATGAGGAAGTGGGGGCCAAAAATGTAGAGCGAGATCAGGAAAATCCACTGAAAATGGTCATAAAATTCCAAACAAAAATCATTTCCCAAAAAACATATTCTCGGATTTTCATGATTCGCACACCAATTAAAGGTGAGAGTGTCAGTTTCCAGGAAAACTAAACTTCCAGCAAATGGAAGCATAAATGAGGAAGTGGGGGCCAAAAATGTAGAGCGAGATCAGGAAAATCCACTGAAAATTGTCATAAAATTCCAAACAAAAATCATTTCCCAAAAAACATATTCTCGGATTTTCATGATTCGCACACCAAACTAAAGGAGAGAGTGTCAGCTTCCAGGAAAACTTAAAGAAAATGGAAGCAGAAATGAGGAAGTATTGGCCGAAAATGTGGAGCGAGAACCGGAAAATCCACTGAAAATTGTCACAAAATTCCGAAAAAAAATCATTTCTGTTTAAAAATGGAAGCAGAAATGAGGAATTTTTAAAATCTCTTTCAGATTAAAAAAGTAGACACCTGCGGCTTTAATTTAAGGTGCCACTTGTCACTTAGCAAGTCCGAGATAGTTTAGAAAAATGCCCCAAAAATTTGGCATTTTTTTCCCAAAGTTAAAATTTTTGCTTTAAAATTTTTTTGACCTTCGTGGCCGCAAATTTATCAATTTTAGAAATATTTAATTTGTACACAAAGTAGCCCGGAGGCGTATATAAAAATATAAAAAACAAACGAGGAAATTTTAAATGAAAACTAATAATAATAGTAGTAATAAATTTAGTCCCTTCATGCAAAATGGGCGGTTCCTTCCCAACTCGAGAGTTGTAGAAGAAATCCCCATTTGTGCACACTTTCTCAGCTTAGAAAACTGGTGAAAATGCTGTCACTCAGCTCAATGAACTGGAAAAATTTTCACCTAGTCAACATACTCATGCATGTATGCCAGGCGCGAACGCAGGGGGTGGTTTTGGGGGTTCTGTTCTAGTTTTAAATGTATGTCTAATTTGTTAGTTTGTCTAAAGAGCATATAGTTTGTTTTTGCAGTATTTAATGTAAGCCTATTGCCTAATAGCCAGTTTTTAAAAATTTTAAGGTCGGAATTTATTAAGTATTCTAGTTGGTCTGGATTTTTACCTTTGTAAAGAAGTAATGTGTCATCGGCATAAGTTATATATTTGGCTTTCAGTCCAATGAACTGTAGATTGTGTATATACAGAAGATACAATGTAGGTCCAAGAATTGAACCTTGTGGAACTCCTATATTGACTGTCCTAGTTGAGCTTAGTGTGTCGAGATTTTTGGTAATGTTCTGTCGGTTAACTAAAAAGTTTTTTAATATGTCGTTGACCTTTCCTCTAATCCCAATTTCCTTTAGAACTTCGAGCAATATTTTATGGTTTACAGTGTCGAAGGCTTTTTTTAAATCTACAAATATCGCAGTAACGTAGGAACCTTTATCGAGACCTTCGTTTATAAAATGAATAGCGTCAACCAAGGCTGACGTTGTATTGCTGCCTTCTTGAAACCCGTATTGGTTATTATCAAAACCAGAGTATTTTTTTTAAATTGCAAGAGCCTCCTGTTGATAACTTTTTCGAAAATTTTGCTTAACGCATTGATTAAGGCTATTGGTCGATAGTTGTTTGGATCTTTGGTTGAACCACCTTTATAGATGGGAGAGATCAGTGCTGTTTTCAAGCAGGTTGGAAATGTTCCTTCGTTTAAATGATTATTAATGTCTATGCTAAGGGGGGTTGATATGATTGATCTTACTATTTTTAGATCATTTGTTGTAATACCATCGATACCAGGGGCTATGTTATATTTAAGTTCAGCAATGATGTTTTCCACTTTAAGTTTTCCACTTTAAGAAAAAACGACTCACCATTTTGTTTCTCGATCCGTACGGAATCCTTTTGACCGAACCGAAACGTTTCGTATCCAAATTGCCCGAGCACCGAATCACTGTGCCTTGCTACCGCACTTTACTCTTCTTCCTCCGAAACTACTTCCGTGCAGACGAAATGCCGGACCGTTAAAACTCAAAAGCGAAAAGTCACCAAATGAAAAAAATAAATGCTATTACCTATAAATCCACCACCACCTATTTTCTTTTCACCCCCAGTCCGCAACTTCCCGCGAAAAGTTTGACGTTTCACCGCGCCCGAGAAAAATTTTTCGCGAATTTAGGAAAAAAATTATTTCGTCCGTTCGGCTTAACCGCCCGAGCGAATCGCGCACTTTTTCACTAAACAAAGCACGGCACTAAAACGAAACTTTTTCACTACTTTTCCGCGTTTCCCGAGTCGTGGAAAATTATTTAATTTAACAACAATACGGAGTCGCACGGACACGGCTGATTCGGCTATCCACTCGCGCACTGAAACTGTTCGGCTTTCCGTGGTGGATCGTTCCTTGCACCGGTGGCTCGATTTAGCTAAGCCGTAGGGTTGCTAAAAACAATTAAGTCGTGTGGGTGCAGAGGGTGAGGGTTGAGTGATTAAAGCTGACGGCGCCTGTTTTTCAAATCCACAGATTTAAAAAAAAAATTGTATTTAATGAAAATTGGATAGCGTCTTTTCTTTTCGTTTCTCAACGGAACTTTGAACTTTCTAACCGATCACACGTCATTTCCGTGCAGACGAAATGCCGGACCGTTAAAACTCTAAAGCGAAAAGTCACCAAATGAAAAAAAATAAATGCTATTACCTATAAATCCACCACCACCTATTTTCTTTTCACCCCCAGTCCGCAACTTCCCGCGAAAAGTTTGACGTTTCACCGCGCCCGAGAAAAATTTTTCGCGAATTTAGGAAAAAAATTATTTCGTCCGTTCGGCTTAACCGCCCGAGCGAATCGCGCACTTTTTCACTAAACAAAGCACGGCACTAAAACGAAACTTTTTCACTACTTTTCCGCGTTTCCCGAGTCGTGGAAAATTATTTAATTTAACAACAATACGAAGTCGCACGGACACGGCTGATTCGGCTATCCACTCGCGCACTGAAACTGTTCGGCTTTCCGTGGTGGATCGTTCCTTGCGCCGGGGGCTCGGCTCGGCTAAGCCGTAGGGTTGCTAAAAACTATTTAGCCGTGTTGGTGCAGAGGGTGAGGGTTGGGTGATTAAAGCTAACTTCGCCTCTTTTTCAAATCCACAGATTTTAAAAAAAATGTATTTAATGAAAGTTGCATAGTGTCTTTTCTTTTCGTTTCTCAAAGGAACTTTAAACTTTAAAACCGATCACACGTCATTTCCGTGGCAGCACAATCGGTCGAATGTTCGCCCCCCCCCCCCCCGCAAATCGCGCACTTTTTCACTAAATGAAGCACGGCACTAAAACGAAACTTTTTCACTACTTTTCCGCGTTTCCCGAGTCGTGGAAAATTATTTAATTTAACAACAATACGGAGTCACACGGACACGGCTGATTCGGCGAGTTTTGTTTGGCCTTAAGACCCCCATACACTGTCATTTTTGGTAGCACAATCTTTCAAGTGTTCGCCCCCCCCCGCAGAACAACGTACAACGTTTGTAGCGCCACCTATTCGATTGTCCGTGAAAATAAAAATTAGCCGGCGAATTTCCATCCGGCCGATATTCAATGAATGTTTTCCAAGTTTTCAAATTCGTCGGTTAGAAAACTGTCTGTTCATAAGCCCCCCACCCCGCGACCAGCTTCGTGAAATCAACCCAACGGCGGCGCTGCCGGCCTTGAGTTTGGACTTTCAGTGAAGTCCCGATAGGAAAACACCGCTCCGTCACTCGAAAACACCCTCGCGGAAGGGGTCTAAGAACCCACCACCACCCGTCCATTTTCCGGTCCCCTCTAAAAGACCACAAGGCTTTTTCTTTTATTCAAGAATTTTGAATTTCCACCTGTTACTTTAAGAAAACAAAAACACTGTCAGAAATTCGGACACTGTATCCCCCGATCAGGCTGTCTCGCTTTTGCGTCGCTCGTTTTCCGCGGAAAAATCTAAAAACTTAAAAGCGACACACACACGAACACGTTTTGTTCCTTGCCGGCTAGCTTTTCAGTGTGTCAAGTCGGCCGAGTCGACGCGTTCTTGTTTTGTGCTTTCGCCCGTGGGATTTTTTGTGTTTCCAAGCGCGATTTTCCCGGTGGAAAATTGTCGGATTTTCCTGGGAAAATAAGTTTGTTGCGGTGCGTGACGATGTGGTTCGATCGTGAAAATTCACGTCACGTAATTTAAATTACGTTTAAGTTAAGTTAAGTTAAGTTTTTTCTGCGATGCGATGTCGTGTGTGTGTCGCTTTTAAGTTTTTCGATTTTTCCGGGGAAAACGCTCGGTTTTCCCGGAAAAAACCATTTCATTCTGTACGTCTACGGCCCGCGTACGAAGTGTGTTAAAAAATCCGGGCATTTAATGCGGAAAATGCCCGGAAAAATGAATTGAAAACATTTTTTTTCGGTAAAAACGGCGGGAAATATTGTTTACTGTTTCGGTGGTGGTGGTGCGCGGGTTGAACTTGAGTGTATTAGTAGTGGCGGCGGGCGGCTTCTGCCAGGCGACTTCTGGCGGGGGGCGAAGCCCGACCTGTCGCCACACTTTGTTTTCTTTAGGGCCGTATTACTCACTTCGGATTATGTATAACTGCTGGTTAATTTCGGTTTTTCCTGAGCAAAAACCGGTTTTTGATCAGAAGGTATATATAACCCGAGGTGAATAATACGGCCCTTAGTCGCCTCAATTTTTATCCGGCGGTTTCGTGTGTATTTTGGTGCTTTAGGTGATAAGCTGCCTAATGTGTTTTGCGACCCTTCCAAAAAGGGTTTTGTGGCCCCCTCAAGTGTTTTCTGACCCAGAAAGTGTTCAGTTCCCCCCCCCCCCTAAGTGCGATTAAAAATGAAAAATGAAAGTGTTAAAAGAAAGTGTTGTGGCCCCCTCAAGTGTGATCTACCCTCAAGTGTTTTGCGACCCCCAAAGTATTCAATTTTCCCCCATTGAAGTGTGTCCCATGGACAGTGTAAAAATAAAAGGTTTTTATTTAAAATTAAAGAGTTGACAAAAGTGACGTGCGGGCAATTGGATACGGAAAAAAAATCGGTTCGGTCAAAATGGATACGCAACGTTTCGGTACCCCGGTCAAAAGGATTCCGTACGGTTCGAGAAAGAAATGGTGAGTCGTTTTTCCTTATTTTTCATTTAAACTTTCCTCGTTTGTTTTTTATATTTTTAAATACGCCTCCAGGCTACTTTGTGTACAAATTAAATATTTCTAAAATTGCTAAATTTGCGGCCACGAAGGCCAAAAGAATTTTAAAGGAAAAATTTTAACTTTGGGAAAAAAATGCCAAATTTTTGGGGCATTTTTCTACACTATCTCGCACTCGTTAAGTGACAAGTTGCACCTTAAATTAAAGGTGCAGGTGTCTACTTTTTCAATCCGAAAAGAGATTTCTAAAATTCCGAAATTTGCGGCCAAAAAAAGGGTCGCAAATCTTAACATGGAAATTTTAAATTTGAAGAAAAAAAATGGGCAAATTTTGGGGGCATTTCTTCCAAAGTATCTCGCACTTGTTAGTGACAAGTTGCACCTTAAATTAAAGGTGCAGGTGTCTACTTTTTCAATCCGAAAAGAGATTTCTAAAATTCCGAAATTTGCGGCCAAAAAAATGGTCGCAAGTTTTTACTTGAAAGTTTTAGCTTTGAAGAAAAAGGAATGGGCAATTTTTGAGGGCATTTTTTCCAAATTATCTCGCACTTGTTAAGTGACAAGTTGCACCTTAAATTAAAGTGCAGGTGTCTACTTTTTCAATCCGAAAAGAGATTTCTAAAATTCCGAAATTTGCGGCCAAAAAAAGGGTCGCAAATCTTAACTTGGAAATTTTAAATTTGAAGAAAAAAAAATGGGCAAATTTTGGGGGCCGTCACTCGAAAACACCCTCGCGGAAGGGGTCTAAGAACCCACCACCACCCGTCCATTTTCCGGTCCCCTCTAAAAGACCACAAGGCTTTTTCTTTTATTCAAGAATTTTGAATTTCCACCTGTTACTTTAAGAAAACAAAAACACTGTCAGAAATTCGGACACTGTATCCCCCGATCAGGCTGTCTCGCTTTTGCGTCGCTCGTTTTCCCCGAAAAAATCGAAAAACTTAAAAGCGACACACACACGAACACGTTTTGTTCCTTGCCGGCTAGCTTTTCAGTGTGTCAAGTCGGCCGAGTCGACGCGTTCTTGTTTTGTGCTTTCGCCCGTGGGATTTCTTGTGTTTCCAAGCGCGATTTTCCCGGTGGAAAATTGTCGGATTTTCCTGGGAAAATAAGTTTGTTGCGGTGCGTGACGATGTGGTTCGATCGTGAAAATTCACGTCACGTAATTTAAATTACGTTTAAGTTAAGTTAAGTTAAGTTTTTTCTGCGATGCGATGTCGTGTGTGTGTCGCTTTTAAGTTTTTCGATTTTTCCGGGGAAAACGCTCGGTTTTCCCGGAAAAAACCATTTCATTCTGTACGTCTACGGCCCGCGTACGAAATGTGTTAAAAAATCCGGGCATTTAATGCGGAAAATGCCCGGAAAAATGAATTGAAAACATTTTTTTTTTCGGTAAAAACGGCGGGAAATATTGTTTTCTGTTTCGGTGGTGGTGGTGCGCGGGTTGAACTTGAGTGTATTAGTAGTGGCGGCGGGCGGCTTCTGCCAGGCGACTTCTGGCGGGGGGCGAAGCCCGACCTGTCGCCACACTTTGTTTTCTTTAGGGCCGTATTACTCACTTCGGATTATGTATAACTGCTGGTTAATTTCGGTTTTTCCTGAGCAAAAACCGGTTTTTGATCAGAAGGTATATATAACCCGAGGTGAATAATACGGCCCTTAGTCGCCTCAATTTTTATCCGGCGGTTTCGTGTGTATTTTGGTGCTTTAGGTGATAAGCTGCCTAATGTGTTTTGCGACCCTTCCAAAAAGGGTTTTGTGGCCCCCTCAAGTGTTTTCTGACCCAGAAAGTGTTCAGTTCCCCCCCCCCCCTAAGTGCGATTAAAAATGAAAAATGAAAGTGTTAAAAGAAAGTGTTGTGGCCCCCTCAAGTGTGATCTACCCTCAAGTGTTTTGCGACCCCCAAAGTATTCAATTTTCCCCCCTTGAAGTGTGTCCCATGGACAGTGTAAAAATAAAAGGTTTTTATTTAAAATTAAAGAGTTGACAAAAGTGACGTGCGGGCAATTGGATACGGAAAAAAAATCGGTTCGGTCAAAATGGATACGCAACGTTTCGGTACCCCGGTCAAAAGGATTCCGTACGGTTCGAGAAAGAAATGGTGAGTCGTTTTTCCTTATTTTTCATTTAAACTTTCCTCGTTTGTTTTTTATATTTTTAAATACGCCTCCAGGCTACTTTGTGTACAAATTAAATATTTCTAAAATTGCTAAATTTGCGGCCACGAAGGCCAAAAGAATTTTAAAGGAAAAATTTTAACTTTGGGAAAAAAATACCAAATTTTTGGGGCATTTTTCTACACTATCTCGCACTCGTTAAGTGACAAGTTGCACCTTAAATTAAAGGTGCAGGTGTCTACTTTTTCAATCCGAAAAGAGATTTCTAAAATTCCGAAATTTGCGGCCAAAAAAAGGGTCGCCAATCTTAACATGGAAATTTTAAATTTGAAGAAAAAAAATGGGCAAATTTTGGGGGCATTTCTTCCAAAGTATCTCGCACTTGTTAGTGACAAGTTGCACCTTAAATTAAAGGTGCAGGTGTCTACTTTTTCAATCCGAAAAGAGATTTCTAAAATTCCGAAATTTGCGGCCAAAAAAAGGGTCGCAAATCTTAACTTGGAAATTTTAAATTTGAAGAAAAAAAAATGGGCAAATTTTGGGGGCATTTTTTCCAAATTATCTCGCACTTGTTAGTGACAAGTTGCACCTTAAATTAAAGGTGCAGGTGTCTACTTTTTCAATCCGAAAAGAGATTTCTAAAATTCCGAAATTTGCGGCCAAAAAAATGGTCGCAAGTTTTGACTTGAAAGTTTTAGCTTTGAAGAAAAAGGAATGGGCAATTTTTGAGGGCATTTTTTCCAAATTATCTCGCACTTGTTAAGTGACAAGTTGCACCTTAAATTAAAGGTGCAGATGTCTACTTTTTCAATCCGAAAAGAGATTTCTAAAATTCCGAAATTTGCGGCCAAAAAAAGGGTCGCAAATCTTAACTTGGAAATTTTAAATTTGAAGAAAAAAAAATGGGCAAATTTTGGGGGCATTTTTTCCAAATTATCTCGCACTTGCTAGTGACAAGTTGCACCTTAAATTAAAGGTGCAGGTGTCTACTTTTTCAATCCGAAAAGAGATTTCTAAAATTCCGAAATTTGCGGCCAAAAAAATTGTCGCAAGTTTTGACTTGAAACTTTTAGCTTTGAAGAAAAAGGAATGGGCAATTTTTGGGGGCATTTTTTCCAAATTATCTCGCACTTGTTAGTGACAAGTTGCACCTTAAATTAAAGGTGCAGGTGTCTACTTTTTCAATCCGAAAAGAGATTTCTAAAATTCCGAAATTTGTGGCCAAAAAAATGGTCGCAAGTTTTGACTTGAAAATTTTAGCTTTGAAGAAAAAGGAATGGGCAATTTTTGAGGTCATTTTTTCCAAATTATCTCGCACTTGTTAGTGACAAGTTGCACCTTAAATTAAAGGTGCAGGTGTCTACTTTTTCAATCCGAAAAGAGATTTCTAAAATTCCGAAATTTGCGGCCAAAAAAATGGTCGCAAGTTTTGACTTGAAAGTTTTAGCTTTGAATAAAAAGGAATGGGCAATTTTTGAGGGCATTTTTTCCAAATTATCTCGCACTTGTTAGTGACAAGTTGCACCTTAAATTAAAGGTGCAGGTGTCTACTTTTTCAATCCGAAAAGAGATTTCTAAAATTCCGAAATTTGCGGCCAAAAAAATGGTCGCAAGTTTTGACTTGAAAATTTTAGCTTTGAAGAAAAATGAATGGGCAATTTTTGAGGGCATTTTTTCCAAATTTTCTCGCACTTGTTAGTGACAAGTTGCATCTTAAATTAAAGGTGCAGGTGTCTACTTTTTCATTCCGAAAAGAGATGCGGCCAAAAAAATGGTCGCAAGTTTTGACTTGAAAATTTTAGCTTTGAAGAAAAAGGAATGGGCAATTTTTGGGGGCATTTTTTCCAAATTATCTCGCACTTGTTAGTGACAAGTTGCACCTTAAATTAAAGGTGCAGGTGTCTACTTTTTCAATCCGAAAAGAGATTTCTAAAATTCCGAAATTTGCGGCCAAAAAAATGGTCGCAAGTTTTGACTTGAAAGTTTTAGCTTTGAATAAAAAGGAATGGGCAATTTTTGAGGGCATTTTTTCCAAATTATCTCGCACTTGTTAGTGACAAGTTGCACCTTAAATTAAAGGTGCAGGTGTCTACTTTTTCAATCCGAAAAGAGATTTCTAAAATTCCGAAATTTGCGGCCAAAAAAATGGTCGCAAGTTTTGACTTGAAAGTTTTAGCTTTGAATAAAAAGGAATGGGCAATTTTTGAGGGCATTTTTTCCAAATTATCTCGCACTTGTTAGTGACAAGTTGCACCTTAAATTAAAGGTGCAGGTGTCTACTTTTTCAATCCGAAAAGAGATTTCTAAAATTCCGAAATTTGCGGCCAAAAAAATGGTCGCAAGTTTTGACTTGAAAATTTTAGCTTTGAAGAAAAATGAATGGGCAATTTTTGAGGTCATTTTTTCCAAATTATCTCGCACTTGTTAGTGACAAGTTGCACCTTAAATTAAAGGTGCAGGTGTCTACTTTTTCAATCCGAAAAGAGATTTCTAAAATTCCGAAATTTGCGGCCAAAAAAAGGGTCGCAAATCTTAACTTGGAAATTTTAAATTTGAAGAAAAAAAAATGGGCAAATTTTGGGGGCGTTTTTTCCAAATTATCTCGCACTTGTTAGTGACAAGTTGCACCTTAAATTAAAGGTGCAGGTGTCTACATTTTCAATCCGAAAAGAGATTTCTAAAATTCCGAAATTTACGGCCAAAAAAAGGGTCGCAAATCTTAACTTGATAATTTTAAATTTGAAGAAAAAAAATGGGCAATTTTTGGGGGCATTTTTTCCAAATTATCTCGCACTTGTTAGTGACAAGTTGCACCTTAAATTAAAGGTGCAGGTGTCTACTTTTTCAATCCGAAAAGAGATTTCTAAAATTCCGAAATTTGCGGCCAAAAAAAGGGTCGCAAATCTTAACTTGGAAATTTTAAATTTGAAGAAAAAAAAATGGGCAAATTTTGGGGGCGTTTTTTCCAAATTATCTCGCACTTGTTAGTGACAAGTTGCACCTTAAATTAAAGGTGCAGGTGTCTACATTTTTAATCCGAAAAGAGATTTCTAAAATTCCGAAATTTACGGCCAAAAAAAGGGTCGCAAATCTTAACTTGATAATTTTAAATTTGAAGAAAAAAAATGGGCAATTTTTGGGGGCATTTTTTCCAAATTATCTCGCACTTGTTAGTGACAAGTTGCACCTTAAATTAAAGGTGCAGGTGTCTACTTTTTCAATCCGAAAAGAGATTTCTAAAATTCCGAAATTTGCGGCCAAAAAAATGGTCGCAAGTTTTGACTTGAAAATTTTAGCTTTGAAGAAAAATGAATGGGCAATTTTTGAGGGCATTTTTTCCAAATTATCTCGTACTTGCTAGTGACAAGTTGCACCTTAAATTAAAGGTGCAGGTGTCTACTTTTTCAATCCGAAAAGAGATTTCTAAAATTCCGAAATTTGCGGCCAAAAAAATGGTCGCAAGTTTTGACTTGAAACTTTTAGCTTTGAAGAAAAAGGAATGGGCAATTTTTGGGGGCATTTTTTCCGAATTATCTCGCACTTGTTAGTGACAAGTTGCACCTTAAATTAAAGGTGCAGATGTCTACTTTTTCAATCCGAAAAGAGATTTCTAAAATTCCGAAATTTGCGGCCAAAAAAAGGGTCGCAAATCTTAACTTGATAATTTTAAATTTGAAGAAAACAAATGGGCAAATTTTGGGGGCATTTTTTCCAAATTATCTCGCACTTGTTAGTGACAAGTTGCACCTTAAATTAAAGGTGCAGGTGTCTACTTTTTCAATCCGAAAAGAGATTTCTAAAATTCCGAAATTTGTGGCCAAAAAAATGGTCGCAAGTTTTGACTTGAAAATTTTAGCTTTGAAGAAAAAGGAATGGGCAATTTTTGAGGTCATTTTTTCCAAATTATCTCGCACTTGTTAGTGACAAGTTGCACCTTAAATTAAAGGTGCAGGTGTCTACTTTTTCAATCCGAAAAGAGATTTCTAAAATTCCGAAATTTGCGGCCAAAAAAATGGTCGCAAGCTTTGACTTGAAAATTTTAGCTTTGAAGAAAAATGAATGGGCAATTTTTGAGGGCATTTTTTCCAAATTATCTCGCACTTGCTAGTGACAAGTTGCACCTTAAATTAAAGGTGCAGGTGTCTACTTTTTCAATCCGAAAAGAGATTTCTAAAATTCCGAAATTTGCGGCCAAAAAAATGGTCGCAAGTTTTGACTTGAAACTTTTAGCTTTGAAGAAAAAGGAATGGGCAATTTTTGGGGGCATTTTTTCCGAATTATCTCGCACTTGTTAGTGACAAGTTGCACCTTAAATTAAAGGTGCAGATGTCTACTTTTTCAATCCGAAAAGAGATTTCTAAAATTCCGAAATTTGCGGCCAAAAAAAGGGTCGCAAATCTTAACTTGATAATTTTAAATTTGAAGAAAACAAATGGGCAAATTTTGGGGGCATTTTTTCCAAATTATCTCGCACTTGTTAGTGACAAGTTGCACCTTAAATTAAAGGTGCAGGTGTCTACTTTTTCAATCCGAAAAGAGATTTCTAAAATTCCGAAATTTGCGGCCAAAAAAAGGGTCGCAAATCTTAACTTGGAAATTTTAAATTTGAAAAAAAGGGCCAAATTTTGGGGTCATTTTTTCCAAATTATCTCGCTCTTGCTAGTGACAAGTTGCACCTTAAATTAAAGGTGCAGGTGTCTACTTTTTCAATCCGAAAAGAGATTTCTAAAATTCCGAAATTTGCGGCCAAAAAAAGGGTCGCAAATCTTAACTTGATAATTTTAAATTTGAAGAAAAAAAATGGGCAAATTTTGGGGGCATTTTTTCCAAATTATCTCGCACTTGTTAGTGACAAGTTGCACCTTAAATTAAAGGTGCAGGTGTCTACTTTTTCAATCCGAAAAGAGATTTCTAAAATTCCGAAATTTGCGGCCAAAAAAAGGGTCGCAAATCTTAACTTGATAATTTTAAATTTGAAGAAAAAAAATGGGCAAATTTTGGGGGCATTTTTTCCAAATTATCTCGCACTTGTTAGTGACAAGTTGCACCTTAAATTAAAGGTGCAGATGTCTTCTTTTTCAATCCGAAAAGAGATTTCTAAAATTCCGAAATTTGCGGCCAAAAAATGGATCGCAAATCTTAACTTGGAAATTTTAAATTTGAAGAAAAAAAATGGGCAAATTTTGGGGGCATTTTTTCCAAATTATCTCGCACTTGTTAGTGACAAGTTGCACCTTAAATTAAAGGTGCAGGTGTCTACTTTTTCAATCCGAAAAGAGATTTCTAAAATTCCGAAATTTGCGGCCAAAAAAAGGGTCGCAAATCTTAACTTGAAAATTTTAAATTTGAAGAAAAAAAATGGGCAAATTTTGGGGGCATTTTTTCCAAATTATCTCGCACTTGTTAGTGACAAGTTGCACCTTAAATTAAAGGTGCAAGTGTCTACTTTTTCAATCCGAAAAGAGATTTCTAAAATTCCTCATTTCTGCTTCCATTTTTAAAAAGAAATGATAATTTTTTGGAATTTTATGACAATTTTCAGTGGATTTTTCTGATCTCGCTCTACATTTTTGGCCCAGACTTCCTCATTTCTGCTTCCATTTGCTGCAAGTTTAGTTTTCCTAGAAGCTAACACTCTCACCTTTAATTGGTGTGCGAATCATGAAAATCCGAGAATATGTTTGGGAAATGATTTTTGTTTGGAATTTTATGACAATTTTCAGTGGATTTTCCAGTTCTCACTTCACATTTTTGGCCACCACTTCCTGCACTTCGATTTTTCTGGAAAAAAGAACATTCTTCGATTTTGGAAAAGGATGCTACAAATTAAACGGGACGCGGAATCTTGACTTTCTCTGTTCCTCTGCACATTTTTTGGCCACTTAATTTCTGATCGAATTTTCATTTGATTTTTTACGCACTTATTGAGCTCTCCTTTTATTTGTACTTTTGGTTGTACCTTTGGTTGTACCTTTGGTTGTACCTTTGGGCTACAAGAAAAAGGAAAACAATGACAACTTTTCAACCGCTGTTCTCGAGCCGGAAAACAGATTCCAGAATTTTCCAGAATTACGCACAGGGGTGACATTCAAAGGATGGGGGGGGGGGCTTTCTTTCTCCATAATCTGGACACCGCGTCTCCCGATCAGATTTTAATTCTGTTTTTAGTTTTTCAAAAGCTCTCCTTTCCAAAAGAGTTCGCAAGTCGAAGACTGGACAATTTTGGATGCTTCGGATGGTTTTTAAATTCAAGGAGCAGTATCCTTCGTTTGGTATCCGCAAAAAGGCTTAAAGAATTCAGAAAACTGGTCCCATACCATCCTTGAAAGACCTTTTGAGTATTTTGTGGATTTTTCTCCACACGTTTCTGGCAAACATTTCTTCATTTTCGATCACAAAACAATTTTGTTTTAATTCCAACTTTCTGGACAACTGCGCTTAAATATGACTGAAGAAGAAGTGGCGAATAATAAGGTGTTTTTCTCTGTTTCTCCGCCACCCCCTCCCTTTTGACTAGCAGTCCGGCAATTTTTCGGGCATCTACTGGGTTTGCCTTTAAGTTCCTGTTCCACTTGGAACTAGTGACAAGATCGGAGCCCGTTTTTTGGGGTGTAGCTCTATTTGGATTCAGGAGGCCAGGGCCCGAATTGGGCTGTCGCGTCATTGATGATGATGATGAGCTCTTTTTGGGGGTGTGCTTGTTTTCAGATCGAACTGATTCCAGTGTCGTAGATATTTTGGATACAATTTGGTACGGGCTCAAGAGGAGCCTTCGATTGATACTGTTCACCTTTTCGATCACATTATTATTATTTGAAGACCGAAGTTGAAAGACGCTGTGGCGCCTCGATATTGCAGGGGCCCCCATATGAGTGAGTGGTTCAGTGGAAGAGTTGTCTAACCTTAGACTGTTTAATAATTAGAGAGTTAAAAACAAATAAAATTTAATGATAAAAAGACATGCCCAAACTTAAATCATGTTAACCAGAACCAACGAATTTATTGAACTTACAAAATTGTCTTCTTTTCTTTCAGAACTTAGAAACTTAGAGTCTCTTTATTTAATTACAACGTTAATTTAGGTCTAAGTGTGTCCGTGTTCTCTCACTGACAGCCACGCGCACCTACATGGCCACGTTTTTGGCCACCACTCCCCCAATTTTGATCGGATTTTAACAATTGGGGGCTTAAATTAAAGGTACGGGTGTCTCTTTTTCAAATCAGCAAACAGATTTAAAAATAAAATTGTTTGGGGCCAGGAGAGCCAAAAGATGAGTTGCATCTGAGGATTTTTTTTCAACGTTTTTGGCCACCTTTTTAACCACTACTCCCCCTCAATTTTGATCGGATTTCATTTTCGTTTGAATTTTTGAGCAGCTGATGAGCTCCCCTTTTATTTCATGTATCATTTGGAAAAATTTTAAGTATTGAATTTTAAAAAAAATGCCACTAAACCCCTTGCCATTTTTTAGGGCGTTTTTTTGAATTTCTGTTCCTGTGGTCCGATTTTGACGAATGTTGGCTTAAATTAAAGGTACGAGTGTCTCCTTTTCAAATCAGCAAACAGAATAATTTTTTGCGGCCAGGAGAGCCAAAAATCGAGTTGCCAATTTTAACGGGTTTTTTCGACGTTTTTGACCACCACTTCCTCATTTCTTCCATTTTCTTCAAGTTAAGTTTTCCTGAAAGCTGACAGTCTCACCTTTAGTTTGGTGTGCGAATCATTCATGATTCGCACACCAAACTCGGTTTTCAAACCGAGAATATGTTTTTCTGGAAATGATTTTTTTTCGGAACTTTGTGACTATTTTGAGCGAATTTTCCGGTTCTCACTCCACACTTTCGGCCACCACTTCCTCATTTCTGCTTCCATTTTCTTCAAGTTTAGTTTTCCTGATAGCTGACAGTCTCACCTTTAGTTTGGTGTGCGAATCATGAAAATCCGAGAATATGTTTTTCTGGAAATGATTTTTTTCGGAATTTTGTGACTATTTTGAGCGAATTTTCCGGTTTTCGCTCCACACTTTCGGCCACCACTTCCTCATTTCTGCTTCCATTTTCTTCAAATTTAGTTTTCCTGGAAGCTGACAGTCTCACCTTTAGTTTGGCGTCGAATCATAAAAATCCGAGAATATGTTTTTCTGGAAATGATTTTTTTCGGAACTGTGTTTGTGACTATTTTGAGCGAATTTTCCGGTTCTCGCTCCACATTTTCGGCCACCACTTCCTCATTTCTGCTTCCATTTTCTTTAAGTTTAGTTTTCCTGGAAGAGATGGATGGTAGGGCAAAAGGGAATTGGGAACGTCACCAAAAAAAAGGCGCGCCAGGGCCTCCAGGATACAAAATTAAAATCATATATCATCGTCACCCGCCAAGTCCTATTTCCGTGTTTCAACGAATTTTAAATGTTTCCGGTTTGAATAGTTTTTTTTCGATAGATGGCACAAAGGTATGGACGTTCTGCTCGTGCGTGCAGCAGTGGCGGCGACGGCGAATTAGAGGTAGCTGACCGCAGCCAACTTCAGAGCATTTGTAAGCAGTTCTTCTGTGAAAATACACAAAGTGCTCTCAAAAGTCACGGTTCTGTAGTCAGTCGCCGAATTTATTTTTTGAATAAAAAAATCCAGGCAATTACCAATCGGTTTCGAGTTATTCGGAGCGATATTTCTAATTACGTTCGGTAGCCGACTTCGTTAGCCACGTTACGTTCATTTTTAACTAAAGTCTGTGAAAGTTTGTTGGTCGTTGTGCGATCCTCCAACATCCCGTTGTCCACATTTTTCAATAGGACCTAGTCGAAACAACATCAAAAGCAAAAATGGAAAACGGCGGCCGTTTAGTTAAGATGGATTTCGATTATAGCGGGACGTGCGACGAGAAGATCCCGGCAGCCAAAGAGCTTGCAAAGAACAGCGATAAGTTTCACGAAGCAATCGAAGTGCTGCTGCAGCTGGAAAAGCAAACGCGGCTGGTAAGTGTCCGGCAGGGGGGAGGGGAGGGATTTTTCCGTCGTAAAACATTCTCAATTCGAATTGGAATTTGTAGGGCGCCGATATGATGTCGTGCTCGAGGGTTCTTGTCGCCCTGGTACAAATCTGCTTCGATAGCGGCAACTGGAATGCTCTGAACGAGTATATCGCGCTGCTGGTGAAGCGTCGATCGCAGCTAAAGCAGGCGGTCAGCAAAATGATCCAGGAGTGCATTACGTACGTGGATAAGACTCCCGATGCCGAGACTAAACTGAAACTGATCGATACGTTGCGTACGGTTACCGAGGGCAAAATTTACGTCGAGGTCGAACGGGCCCGGCTCACAAAAATGCTTGCAACCATTAAGGAGGCAAACGGTGATGTTGCCGGGGCCGCTACCATTATGGAAGAGCTTCAGGTCGAGACGTACGGTTCGATGGAGAAACGCGAGAAGGTATAAAAAGAACGAATTTATTTTATGTCGATCGCACATATAACTAAATGCAATGGGGGGGAACAGGTCGAGCTAATTCTGGAACAAATGCGCCTCTGTTTGGCCAAACAGGACTACGTTCGGACGCAAATCATTGCGAAAAAGATCAGCATAAAGTTCTTTGACGATCCGGAACAGCAAGATTTGAAATTCAAATTCTACGGTCTGATGATTCGTCTCGATCAGGATTCGTCCTTCTTGAAAACGTCGCGTCATTATCAGGCCGTTGTCGATTCGGACGTGATCAGCGGTTCGCCCGATCGTCGCCAGAAAATGATGACCTACGCAGTTCTCTACTGTATTCTGTCGCCGTACGACAACGAACAGCAGGACATGATGCAGCATTTGTCAAAAAATAAAATGCTCGAAGAGATAACAACGTACAAGGAGGTCTTAAGATTGTTCATGTGTCGCGAACTGATCAATTTCGATACGTTCGACAGTGCGTTTGGCAAGGAGCTTCTCCAATTCGATGTTTTCAATCAGGACACTGCGCACGGCAAGAAGTGCTGGACGGAGCTGAAAAATCGTCTCATCGAACACGTAAGCTTTTCATTCATCTTCCCATTATTCGCTCCTTAACCTTTCTCCCCGGACGCTACCTAGAATATTCGGATCATTGCAAACTACTACACGCGTATTCACCTGAAGCGTATGAGCGAGCTGCTCGACCTACCAGCCGGACAGTGCGAGGAATATCTAAGCAAACTATCGAATTCGGGCACGATTCACGTCAAAATCGATCGGCCGTCCGAAATTGTTTACTTCACAACGAAGAAGATCGCGTCCGATGTGCTCAACGAATGGTCGCATGACATCAACGAACTGATGAGCCTCGTTAACAAAACGTGCCATCTAATCAACAAGGAGGAGTGCATCAATACTGTCATTGCTATCGCTTGAATAAAACTTTGCTTTTTGTAAATTGAAAATTGCATTTATTAATTTTTTGTTTTGTGACGAGCGCAAAATGCGACATTTATTTGGTTTCGGTTTATTTTCTATTTTTTTTTTTAACATGAAAAAAAGGAGTATCAAAATAAATTTGGCCTATCGAAGAGGGTGCCGGGGTTAGGTGGCACTTGAAAGTGTTATTTTTGGTCGCCCGTCGATTTCTTCAACGATCGCCTTAATGCGATAAAAACCATCGATTGCTTTCGCGTCGGCAACCTGAATTTCGCCGACACTATTCTCCGTCTGAACGTGGAATCGGGCGTAGCTATCGTCGTCGTCGTCATTGTCGTGGTTCCGATCGTTCGTTGGCGTTGATTTCTCGACGTCGACGATTGTCTGTGTCGGCAGAAGACTGCCCTTTCCGACGACACGTTGCTGCTGTGACGTGTTGTTCTCGTGCCAAAGGAAAATATCGCTCGTAACGCACGAGCATTTTGCGTCTATTTCCAAGTCTTGTTTGCCGGGATCGGCGTGTAGTGATTGTCGCGCACAACCGATCGCCACGACCTCGTCTTGCGGATGACTGACGTACAGCTGGGCATCGGGAAAACGCGAACTAATAGCCGATTGTAGCTTCGGAATTTTCATCGTACCGCCGGCGATGACGATTTCATCGATTGGTATTCGGCCGTTTTCGTCTTGCGTTGTCATCGTTTCGATGGCGTCGTTCAGAATCGACATGAATCCGGCTAAGGGCGGCTGGATCAGCATCTCGTAGCGTGCGCGCGACATTTGAACGTTGAAGTCGACGCCGTCCATTAGTGAATCGATGTAGATTTGCGTCGACGGCAGCGACGTTAGAATGTGCTTGCAACTTTCCGCGGCCGAATGAATTTTTTGTATCGAACGTCTGCTCTCCTGCGGATCGAGTTTGTACTTTTTGTAGAACTCTTTGCCTGTTACGATGAAAGAAGCGATTAGATAAGGAGAGGAAGAGCCTTTGGGGCCGTTAAGTTACTTATAAATTCCTCGAGAACGTCTGTGAATTGCTTGCCGCCGATGTAAAACGGACCGGCCGACGCGTAAGTCGAGACCAAACCGTTGCAAATGTCCAACAATGAAACGCTAGTCAATAGGCCGCCACTTTTGATACAAAGCACTCGCTTTGGCGTATCGACCTCACGTTCGACCAGCTCGTAGGCAAGAACGGCAGCTGTATGCTCCGAAATCACTTGGACGACGTGAAAGCCCGCCTCTTCCCCCGCTGTTGCCAGGTTCATCCAGCTTTCGGTCGAGTAGTAGTGCGGAATGGACAGCACGACGGACGGATGCTCCTCGAGAATGTGACACTGTCGTGCCAGTTCTGTTTCGAAAACACCAAATTAGTATCAGGCTCAACACTCCGACGCTTTAGCGGGAACCTAAAAAACTTACCAAAACTGGCCTTGAAAAACTCCACGCAAACTTGATAGGGCGACAAGCTGCCCGCATCGGTTGACTCATCGGGATCGCCACCCGGCTGCGGCGGAGCCTTCAGCTCGTACCTATCAAAATCCCGATTGTAGCGGCACGTTAAGGTTTTCGTCGCACGAGCAACATGCTCCTCCGACAAATCCTTAGCGAACAGCTGGAAATTGTTCACAACCGACGCCGTACTCTTTGAGGTTAACTTCTGTTTGGCCGTTAGGCCGACCTCAATCTCTCCGCCGTCCGATAGAAGAACGGCCTGCGAGACGCGATTTCCGTGCTTATTGGCTATCACTTCAACCTTTCCGTCGTCCTGAAAACGCCGCGGCAAGTCAAATTAATCGGAAAAATTTTATCGGGTTCTCCACACGAGATGGCCTTACCTTAGCGGACGCGACACAAACCGTGCTGTTGCCGATTTTAATACCGAAACGGGGCCACATGTTGCCGGTAGACACGGTGAACAATTGAAGGAAGAGCCGGTGATCGAAAGTAAATAAGTTACAGCAACAAAAACTCACGGAAAACGCTAGGGACGAGCAGTCAAGAATCGGCGGTACCGAAAACTTCACTAACTTCCTAGAAAGAAAACGTCCTGGCATGCTTCTGCCAATTGTCAGTTTAGACAGGGCCATCTCTTGGAATAAAACTTGGGCGAATTCGCTTAATCGGGTGAATCTATTTAAATGAGAAGCTTTGCATTTTAATCTCGTCTTCAAGGACACGCGATGTTCCTAAGGACAGGCGACGTTCCCAAGGACGCGGTTCGTTACAAAGGCTCCTCGAAAGACTACCAAAACGGCTAGACCAGGGATCGGCAACCTGCAGCTCGCGAGCCGCATGCGGCTCTTTCGATGTCAAGATGCGGCTCTCCAGTTTCATGCGCAAATATTAATAATTATATTATTTTATTTTGAAAACTTATAAAAAAAATACTCAACGAAACAGTTTTGAACCATTTAAACAAGGCTGGTTACAAAAAGAGGCTCTATGTAAGGGTTCCTCATGAGTTGACCGAATTAACATCTGCGATGTGCTGCTGAAACTCCATGAATCGAGCCATTTCTGAAACGTGTAACAACCAAATGTACAACGAATTAAACTGATAAACTGATAAAATGGATCACGTACGACAATCGGAAGCGTCAAAAATCGTGGATAAGGGATGATGAGCCGTTACAAGCGTTTGCAAAGTCAACGTTAACGCCGAATAAGGTGATGCTGTGTACGGTGGAACTGAAAAGGAATCGTTCACAGTGAATTACTTCCAACTGGTCAGACAATTGATTCACTAGCCTACTGTGATCAGCTAGAAAGATTACGCCAGGCAATTGAAAGAAAACAACCCGAATTGAATAATAGGAAAGGTTCTGTCTTCCATCATGACAACGCTCGACCACACACTTCTTAGATGACCCGTTAATAATGGCGAGAGCTTGGTTGCGACGTTTTGATGCATCCACCGTCCACACATAGCACCCACAGATTATCACTTGTTCCGATCTCTGCAGAACTCACTGAATAGAGGAAAACACCTTTTCAAAAGAAGCCTGTGAAAACCACTTGATTCAGTTTTCCAAACAGAAACCATACAAGTTATCAAAGACGAAATTTTAAATTTCACAAGGAAACAAGTTGGATATTACGTTAGTATCAGCTCGCTGACGTACTATATGCACACTATTGGGCCAACTAACAAATAAAAGTCTAGAGGTGTGCTTGAAACTGAAAATAAGAAGCTATAAGCCAGATTTTACCAGACCTTGAGAAGGCATGTAAGGCCAATGCTATTGACTATGTGACTATTGTAACTATCTATTATTCAATAATTACAGTTATATTATTTGATTACAAATTACTTTATTGAATTCATGATAGTCGGTGCAAGTGTGTTGACGTACTATAAGCACATTATTGGGTGATACACGAGTGATATTGAAGATATTACGATTTATATACAAGCAGTATAAAAAGTATAAAATACTTTAATATGTTTTGCACGAAACATTTGTATGTTTTTATATGAATAAATATTATTTCATATATAAAGCTATTTCCTTTAAATTAAAAATCAAATTTAAGTACCTAATCCTAATCATATACCATAATTTTTTTTTTTTTGGGCGCAGGAAGTTGGAAATCTTGAAAGACACTAAGATACCTGCGCGAATCATCTTAGTAGTGTAGGATCCACCCCCACTAAAACCACCTCCTTTTGTATATTAAACTAGTCTGAGGACTAACCATTAATTTTCGTCTGAATTCTTAACACTATTCAAGTTAGTAGATCATCCATTGATGCCCTACATGTAAATCTGACATGTAATACAATATAATACAACACTATATTACAAATACACCAAATCAAGAGGTTTGGTCACCATAATATTGAAACAAAAATGTTAGTGGCTCCTTAAAAACTGGGAAATTTTGTAAATTGTAACTTTTGGCTCTTCCGTTTCAAAAGGCTACCGACCCCTGGGCTAGACAATGGTCTAGCGAGAGGTAATGACCTCTCGCGGCATCTTATTACCCTAATTTTATCGATCGGGCAACCTCATTCAGCAGCGTTGTCTCCAACACGCTGCATCCTTTTATCCGGTAACGGCAACCCCGGCAACCGCATGTAGTTAGTTTTCTTTTGTTAGTCAGTCGGTTAGGTTGGGATTCTCTTGTAAAATCAGCAGCTTCCTGAAAATTTCCTTTCGTTTTACGGTACCGGTTATCCTCGCTCCCTTGTGTGAAATTCACGCTTTGAAGCTGTATCAGAAGCAACGCTGCAACATCCACAGAAAGCGGATTGGATCTTCCTCGTAAACGTCTTCGGGCTCGCAACATTTTCCCAAGCGGGCACCACGAAAGGCTGAAAAATTTCCGGTTCTGCTGATTAACACGACAACGTGTGAAAGAGAAGTTCCAAGGTGCTCCCGTTGCCGCCACCGTTCGAAACAGCTTCGCGAAAGCCGTAAGTAGGCGCCCGTGTAGGAAGCCCCAGCAGCAAGTTGCACGGACAGAACTAGCAACATGTTCCTTCTGTTCGCGTCTTGAGTCCGGGTAGTTGTTTCCAAACAAAAAACCACGAGGCGTGCGGGATTCCTTGCGTTTTTGCAAGACCCTTCCCTCGCACCCCCTCTTTGATCGTTAGGTCTAAAATTCTAACGTGAATTCTCTCCAAATTTGCTTCTTCTTTCTTTTAGCTAGCGGCATTGAAAATTTTTCGACAACAGACCAAACAAATTGTAACGGGAAATTGCGCGTAACGGTTATATTGTCGTTCAGAAAACGAGACTAATTCCACCGGCGAACCCCGTAAGAAAAGAAACGGCGATACGATGCCAATTGTGAAAGGTTGCTGGTAAGGAAAAGTATTTTGTCCGGGTTGAGGGTTCACTGTGTCGTTTTTATTTTTAATGTTGTGTCGTGTTGAAGGTCGAGCCTTGGATTGTCGCAGCACAATCCGTATTACCGCACTGGATCGGCCTGAGTTGCAGGTTTCGGGGCGTCCCACAGCTTTTTTTCGTTGATATCCTGTTTTCCGAAAGAAGTCTTTAATTAAGCATCAATCTGTTGTTGTTTTTTTCTCAATTTTTTTTTGTTCGATTGAGGAGTGCTGTGTCCCGAGTTTTAAAAAAGAAAATCTTCGTTTTTCTGTTCCAAATCTTCACTATTTCGATCGAGACCTGCCTTACGCAAAAAGTCCTTTTCAATTTTTTTCAGGCAACTCGACAATTTCTACGAGCCTCTTGAAAACATGGATCGCAATTTAACTGATTGCTACTTTTACTACTACAGCAAATGTAAAAATGTGAGTTTTATTAACCAAAATAATGAGAAAATTCAATGAATTTCGCTCGAAACGGTTTTACGACGCTATTGTCATTTTATTGTTGGAAGTTATTGCAGGGTAAACAGTGCCAATACCGACACGAACCGGCTGCACTTGGTCACGAAGTCATGTGCAACCGCTGGCTGGAAGGTCGTTGCTCGAATGTAAAGTGTAAGAATCGTCATATGCGAATTGGGGTAAGCGAAACGTAATTAAAGTTTTGTTTGGTTTTTTTTTGTTGCAACTGTTGTCTTGGGTAGAAAAAACGCGACCAAATTCAATGTTTCTGGGAGAATACGCCAACGGGATGTACGAAGTCGCATTGTGTCTTTCAGCACAACAAGCAAAATGCTAATCAAGTCACTGAAGCACCTTCGGGCGACATAACCGAACAGAATTTGCAATCTATGGAACAACAACAGCTGCAGAAGCACGACGTATCGGAAAATTCGAGCGGAGTTCATTCGATGATCGGGATCAGCGACACGAGCCACTTGGACAGCAGCGTCGACTAGGTTGTTACTAATATTAATATAAACATTTTATTTTTGTTAGTTGGAATCCGAAACTTCGTTCCCCAACAATTGTGCAATAGTTCTGAGAGTTGTGTTTCCTTTTTTCTATTTTGTCACATGGAAGCCAACTCTTCCCACTAATTTACTCAGTTCATCCACTTCCTTGTTACCGTTTCATAACGATACCGCGCTCCAAGCGCAAGATTAATAATCGTTGGAGTTTTCGCATCTCATCATTTTCGTTTTTTTTTTTAACTGAATTTTTTTGGCTGTGATTGCGAACCTCTTCCTTTTTATCCTCAATTCTTCCGAAAAGGACAAGGTCATCGGTACCGTTAATGTCCGGATTTTTGCGCTCGATTCTAAGGCATTCGAAACTCGAAACAAAAGCCTAAAACCTAACAAAATGAATTCTTTAATGTTATAGAAGGAGTTACCGCGAACTACCGTTAAAAAAAGCTACCAGATAATTTAAATAAAATACACAAAGTATAGCTACGATGTAAACAAAACATAATAGGCACTAATCAAACCGATTTATGGCATTAAACTAGAAAAAATCGTTCCTATAAAAAGAGCGCAGCCGGTTAGCTGTTCGACGTAGTCGAAATGGCTTGAGATTTTTTATTCTCTTTTATTTAAATTAATTCTTGGGATAGTTTTTAAAAAAAACCAATTGAAAATGAACGTATCTCGCGAAAGCCGATAACCGATAACAAATACTAAAAAAAAGGACGCAAATAGGCGTGTCCTTGCGAGTTTTACTTGAATAAAATACGAGCCATTGTACATAATATTATAAATCATTAAATGTATAATATATATATTTTTTTAAAAGAAAGAAAAAGAAAATCGATATGGAAAAACATAAATTGAATCTGCTATTTAAAGAATTGGAAAATTTCCGTGCTTATTTTTTTGTGTAGCTGGTTTTTTTCTTTTTCTTTTCTTTTTAATCCGATTGAATTTATCGAAAAACATGAATTTGTTAAGTTTTTTTTCTCCCTTTTTAATTATAATTTGAAATTTATTTTACTGGTTTTTTTATTGCTGGCGTGTCTATGGGCCATCATTGGCTGTTGGGTTGGGAAGGTGAGGGGTGAAGGGCTTTCCTCACGACTCCAGAAGGTAATATTGGTGTGTAGTGAGCACATCCCCTATCTGAAATGAGGCTGTATGATGTAATAAACGCGACGCTTGAATCGTCAGCAGACCCAAAAACATCCCAAGTGCTTTGTGGAGGCCACGGACGTAACCGCCCCCTTGTTATTTTTTTGGGATTCGAAAAATGAAATTTGTATCCGTATGCTCCGTCTAAAGAACAAGCAACAACGGAATCTAATCGGAATTTGTGTTACTCTTGGCCGCAATGAGTAATCAGCGAAAAAGAAGCATCCTTGAGTTTGAAACTTAGGTCGTTTGCGCCACGTGGCCTGAAATAAAACCGGTTTATGTGGTGGCGATGTGGCAGCACTAATAGCATTAAGTAGCGTTAGTTGGTCTGTTCTATTTGACAGGTGTAGTGTACACCTTCTACACTTTTTGCACTGGCTCTCGAGCTAGTGCAGGAAAGTGTAAAAGAGAGTGGCGGGGAAGGAACAAGAACACTATTTGAGGTTGAGTTTGTGTCATTGATTTGACGTCAAAGGCTGTTTAGAAAATCGAGTGCAAGAAAGTGCAACTTACACCGGGCAAAAGAAACAAACCTAGTGTCATTAGGTTTGTTTCTTTTGTCCGGTGTAAGTTACACTTTAGTGTACCTTGCACCTTAATTGCACGTCAAAATACACTCAAAGTGTAGAGTGCAGGTCGCGCAAAAAGAACAGGTACACTAAAGTGTAACTTACACCGGGCAAAAGAAACAAACCTATAGCTTCGGCGATTTGATGCCGATATCTGACAGTTCCCAAACGTCAAACGTACTGTTGTCGAGCACATTTCATTCCGGCCGTTGGTTGTAGACTTTCATGCGAAAGTTTCTCCCGATTTCTCCGTTTGTGTTGCCGTTTTTGCGATCTTAGCAAGCGGACCTGCAGAAAAAGACACCTGGCTTCCTTTTTTTATTTTTTCGCGTCCTATCGAACTGTTTTCAGTCCACAGGCGCCTCATCTCGAGTAGTATCTGCGAACAACAGTCCGCCAATCTCCACGTCAACAAACCCGAAATTCCACTACGAGAATGAGGTAAATTCAGCCCGATTAATTCGTCGCGAGCGAAAGTGATAATAAATTTCCCTTTTTCACAGTACCGTCTCGAAAGTAACGTTCAAAATTACTTTGACGTCGGACCCAAAATTGCCGTTTAAAATGTAAGTCGTTGGTGTTGTCGCGGAACACCCCGAAAACAAAGAAAAGAAACCACCAAGTTATTTTGTACCAATTTTTTCCGGCGCGCCAATATAATGAACGCTTACGTGAGCTCGTTAAAACTAACCGGAAACGAGACATCCGGTCGAGCCGCCGAAATTTCGGTTCGCCTGTTGTGCTGGCTACAGAATCTCAACGAATCCGTGTACTTGAGCACGGCCACAACGAACGCGGTACTTCAGGCGGCTGCAATTCTTCAATACTTCACGAAACGTTTCGGCGATCCGTTCTATAACGAACTAGTGATAGCGTGCTTCGGCGATTCGGCAAATCCAGCCGGATTTTTTATCGCGCTAAAAGAACAAACGGACGGTGAATTGCTCAGGTATTTTTCGAGTTTTGTTCTACGAACGCGTAACGGTGCACGCCACGCTGCCATCGTTTTACGGTATCAGCAAAGATTTCTGCATGGCATCGTCGAACGTCATCGGTACGAACCGAAAAGGATCGTGTTGTCGTTATCGTCGTCCGCCGTAACGCCACTTGTCCGAAACGAAGCTCGTCACCTACTCGAACGAATTTTTCAATTAAAAAATGCCGACATTTCGATTGCAATTGGTCGCCTAATTGATTTTCAGTATTCGAATGCAATTCGTTTCGATCACGTGGCGGCCATTGTTTGTGAAACGGCAGGGCGCCAAGCGACGCCATTTTATCGGAAATCGCTACTATTTACGACCGAACTGAACCGTCGGCTTTCGTTGCCCGCAATTCGTCCGAACTTCCTTCAATCGATCGACAAAGAGCTGCTGTTTCATATGCTTGCGACGGTCGCAACGTTTCGACGATCGTTCATCACTTTCATTGTCGATTGTCTCGCCGATTTCCGTTACGACGCCGAGTTCGAAATGTTCGTTAGTTCGGGTCGATTTCACGAGATCGGTTTTCATCAGGTCGAAAAGGTGATCGGGTTGCTACTGAACGGCCCTGTTTTGACCCTTCGTCGAACAATCTATCGAGCAGTCAAAAACATCGCTGTCGATCCCGTTCTTTTAGATTATTTCATCGAACAGAAGTTCATACGGCACTCATAGCTGTTTTGTTTCTATTCGTTTTTTTTTATTTCTTAACTTGTGGTTCGTTCTTTCCTAGGATTCGGTTTTGATCATTACCCCCTAATTGTTGCCCTTGTATCTTTCGCTGTAGATTTAGCGTGCCCGAGGAGACACCGTTTACAGCCGTACTGAAATTTGCTGCCGAAGAGTTCAGCGTACCGCCAGCAACTAGCGCCATTATAACCGACGATGGAATCGGGATTAGTCCGCAACAGACAGCCGGAAATGTTTTTCTTAAGCATGGCTCCGATTTGCGTTTGATACCGCGCGATCGAGTAGGCGCCCGGCGCGACTAGCAGCTCTACACTGTTTAATAAGAATAAAGTTCCGGTTTTGGTTATATTTTTTGTAACTTCAGTAAAAAAAGGATGTTTTCATTTTGATGTTGAGATCGCGAAGAAGATGGCGGTTTTTTGCGCTTCACGTTCGTGATCGCAATTTTCAGACTAGGTGAAAATTAGAAGAAAGCAAAGGGCTCCTTGGAACGGGAAAGATTGCAGAAAACGAGGTTTGTTCAATGCAGGCGTAAGCCCCTACCTCACCTATACGAAAATTTATATGGTTCCAAACGGATCAACTCCTTTTCGCCCAGCGTTTCGTTCCTGGAATGTGTGCAAAGTTTCGCGTACGAATGCGATTCGTTAAGGATTGGTCAAGGCCGCGGAGGGGGGGGGGTCCTAAAGATGCAAGCCGTGCAGGGTTAAAATTGGACTATCGCCAGGCCAGTATATTGACTGCAAACCGAAAAGTCCTGTCTCCTCTGCCCTCTTCGTTCGCAGTATGGACAAAAATCCCCAACGACCGACTACAACTCTCTCTGCCCGTTGATCGAATTTGAAATAGTCCGCTCGTCCGTTTTCGTCGGGACAATCGTGGAGCTTGATGGGGTGGTTGGGTTGTTGATGGCGCGGTTGGGGTAGAGAACTTTTTGTTTTATTTTCTGGAGCACGGTCGAGTCTGTCGTCTTGGTATAAGCTGGAGAACTCTCGAATTTAACCTTCTCCCGGTCTCCTTCACCCCACCCAAACAGGCTTCCACCACTCGCGCACTTTGGCAAGCTATTTCGTCCACCCTACATCCTCGCACTCTCCGGAACAGATACCACAAACTAGAAGGACTTTGTGGTTCGTTCTGATGTTGTTTTTTTTAGATTTTGCGTTCGGAACAGTCGGTCGTGTTCGTCTTTCACCCCTGGCCACCCTCCTAAAACTACCCATCGCTTCGTCTTCTCGCCACCCATCCCCTTCGAACGGAACGGAGAAACGATTCGCTATGGGGATGAAATGGTATCATGTGTATTCGGTAGGTCTGAAGAACGAGCCACTAGATTGGGGCACACGATGGAATGAAGATGGGTCGGGTGGGGGATGATAGCGAGTTTGCTGCATGTTGTTGACGGTTGGGGTGGTTGCTTTTGTTGTTTTTCGACGAACGGATGGGACACTTGCGATTTTAGCTGGGGAAAAATATGCGTATCCAACGGATTTCGAAAATGGAGGGAGCGATATCGAGGCGGCGGTGGGTTGCGATGATATGGTAGCGGCGGTATCCGACCAATAGACCAACCGAAAAACGGACCAAGAAATTCTCTGGAAAAAAGGCAAAGAAAAAGATCTAGAATCGACCGATAAATGGCACAAAAACAGGGAACAAAAAAACCGTATATGCGAAACGACCCCAAACGGAACAACCAGCCCACAATCGCCGTCGTCGTCGAAAGAGAGTACACACAGTTTCGCGGAGTCTCGAATGTTTTGGGTTTTTTTGCAGCCTCGTATCGACGAGAAGGTTCCCTCGTATCGTGTGTGGAGTTTTCCCGTTTTTTTCAGTTTTTGGTCAGGATTGTTTTTTTTCTGTTGGTTGGTTTTCATTGTTAGTTGTTGTTGTTTTTTTCGCTTCTCTCCGATCTGCTCAACTTTACGTGTTACGTACGTTAAAGGAAAAACCCCCGACAACGTCGTCGTTCACACGCTGAATGTGCACAACCCCCAAAAACATCGACTCGGGAAGCTTTTGCTGAACGTGTGTAGCAGTTCTCGTCGAGTATTTCAGTTGTTGTTTGTTAGTACGCTTAAAACAAATTAAAAAAAAAATAATAATAAAATATTAAAAAAAAATAAATAAAAAAATTGAACACAAAAAGTAGCAAGGATAAGAATGGAAAGGATTTTCGTAAAATAAAACAAAATTAACGTGTTTTTTGCACCCCGTTTCACGCACTATTCCGAAGAAACACTTTAATTAAGCCGGTGCGAATTCACTCCCAATTTAATTCGCGAAAATAATCCAAAAATGATGTGTTCAAATCGGTTGCGGCATTGAAAAAACTGCTCAAAAACGAAAGAAATTAACAAAAAAAAGTACGCCGATTTTGTGCGCGACAATTTTATTAAATTGTTTTTTTTTTTAGTTTTTGACGAAAATTTTAATCGAATTTTTTCTTAGTGCGCTTGAAATCTTCTAAAATTTACCGTCAATTTCCCATTAAATTTGATTGTGAAAAAGGGCCTAAAAAACCCCCTCCGGAACGAACGATTTTCTTTTTTTAAAGTGCTTCAAAAAAGTGTATTTGTTTATGAAACGGCGAATTTCGTTAAAAATTATCAGTGCTTGTTTGAGGAGTAACTAAAAATTGGAAAGCAAAAACCAACCAAAACAACAAACAAACATCAAAAAAGTGGATAGCAAACACGATGCACGTCGGATTTAAGCAAACCAAAAAAAATTCTTTTTTTTTTAAATATTTCCCTTAACAATTTTTCGAAACAAACAAACAAATATTTAAGAACCGAATTTTGTATCGTGATTAACAAGAAACGCTTGCTTGTTGCATTTTTTTTTTTTTTTTTAAAAAAACAGTGCCCATAAGAAAAAAAAAACGCCGAAAATTTTTTACTCTCTTTCCATTTTTTTACATTGTTCAGACTCAAAAAACCGAACAACTCCCTGCCCTTTCGCTCGCCATCCTTACGTCGGGGTTATCCCGTTTTATAAACAAAAGTTTTCCTTCTCTTCTTAACGCCCTAAAAAAGGGTAAACATTTTCTACAAAAAATAAGGTTTTTTCTATTGATTTTTTTTCTTAAATTCGTCCCGTCTTCTCTCAAGAGGAAAAGATTTCTTTCCGTCCACATTTTTCTTAACAATTGCATTTTTCGTGTCCTGATAAAGTCTCGATCCTGGAAGACGGACTCTAAATTGGGTCAAAAAGGAGCGATCTCCTTATTTCACGTACCCTTCGGCTCAACCGTCGCCTAGAATAGGCACACAGTCTTCTAGTAGCTTGATGCTGCGATCGTTGTCTTATTAGCGCTCCGACCGTACCTTCCAGGTGGAGTGATCAACTACTTTAAGGCTACTCGTTGACTCCTCATGTCATATTGCTAATTTTCCGAAAGTTTAGCCCGTTAGATTTGCTTTGCCAGATCAGGGTCAATCAACGCCCGGCTTAACGCCGACAGATCAGTTTCATGTGTAGTCAAGTATGTATTTGTTGATGTTATGCGTGCAAAGTTTACTGCCTTAGCTAGGTGCCAATCTTTAAATCCTTCGCTTCTTGCCCAACCGTAAGACGTTTTCTTCCTTCCTCAAGCCGATTTTTCTTTGCTCCTCGCCCTTTTCACTTCATCGCTGCAATACACTCTTCCCGCAAATATCCAGCGGAAGGATATACAGAATCACCTCTAGCGCCGCTGTAGGTGTGGTGCTTAGTACGCCTGTTGCTTCTGGGGAAGCCAGAGGTTGAGCCTTGGTGATTTTTCTGAGGTAGGTGGACTTTTCAAGCACTCGCCACTACACTTAAATTCCGTAGGTTCGGATAGGCATTCTGTATTCTTACTGCATGTTAGTTTTCGATCCAATACTATACCCAAGTATTTAGCATAATCTCTATGTCACAGGGTGCGACCCCCCTGTTTGGGGAGTGTCGTTTTACGCGTGAAGAGAACCAAGAGATACTAGAAAAAAGATTTTTTTTCCAGAACTTAAGCGAAAGGATCTCGCTATGATGAAAATCCTAAGTTCTCCCATGAAGATCTTGTGATTGAGTATTTGCACGCTTTTTGTTATAGTCTTGTGGAATGAGGGGGCTATCTATCAACACAATGCCACGTTCCTTGGCTTCGTACGAATTTTACAACCCGAACTTAGCAATGAATTTCATTTTCAATATTTTTCCAACAGTTTCGAATCTTTTTAAAAGAAAATAATAAATTTGTGCTCTACTTACTAAAGAAAAACAAAATTACTAGTTTTGAAATCAGCAAGAGAAACTACTTAATCAATTAACAGCAACAACAACAACAAATAACAATGATATAATAAACAGTGCCTATTTCTTCTCCTATAAATAAAATAAAATAAAATCTTTATTATTAAAATAATAAAGTAAAAACAATCACCACGCTAATAGTAGAACGGAAATTAAGAAAACAACATTATACACGCCACTCTAATGAAGAGCAGGAGGAAATGAGAAAGAGAGAGGGAGAGAAGAAGAAAATCAGATAACAACAGTTCGATTAAAAACTTAATAACCATTTAAATACCAAATAATTAATTAAAAAAAAATAAAAAATAGACAATATTATTCCAAAGTGTAACAGTTTTCGCGTGAGCCGCTTTCCGTCTTATCGGTTCTTTTCTTCTTCGCTTAAGTTTAATTGCCAACAAATAAGAAAAAAACAAGACTAAAATTAATAAAATTACGTTAAATTTAACAACTAACAGTTAAAAACTTAAAAAGAAGGAGCAACAATATTAAAAAAGGAAACGTTTGAAACCATTTTGCCATTATATATATATTTACATCAAATATTTACATAAACATATATTAAAAAATAAAAAACAAAAAAAAAAAAAAACAAGAAAAGATTCTTATACTTTTTACATTCTATTTATAATAAATAAATAAAAATTTACATATATCTATATAAAAATATATTACGCGGAACGTTAGAACAAATTAAGGAAAAAGTTCAATTATTTTATAATAACAAAAAAACAAGAGAACAAAACAAAAATGTTGAAGTGCAACAATCGATGCGCGGGTTACCTTAGTTCATGTCACTCACAAGAACCAAATGAAGGTTAAAAAGTCCCGACCTTATGCGAATATTTAATAATAAAAAAGAAAAACCAAACGGGAAATAAAACCGTAATTAAAACCGTCCGATTACGACCTTAATTTGCCGCCATTTTTTCTCTCTCGTGATTATTTAAAAAGAGTTAAATAATAATAATAAAAAATTATTGCTAAATAATGTGCTAAAAATCCGATTAAAACCGACAGCAAAACGATCAAATATCGGCGAAAAAAGGAAAATGTCGTTGAAAAGTTTACGAGAAGAGCAGTTCGTTAATATTTTCGTAAATTCAAACAGCTATGTACTATCCGCTACGAGATCACACCTTACAAAACAAAAGTCTTCGCGAATATGTTCTATTTCGAAAAATCATTCGAAATAAGGCCCTGATCGAAACAACAACAATTCGAACGAAATAAACTGAGAGCAAAACAACGAAAATTCGTCGGAATTTCGCAAAAACACAAAAACTGAATTGTAAAGCGTCGTTTTTGTTTTATTTTTATTTTTTATTTTTTCATTTAACTATCGAAAATTGAAGTACGACTAAAACGAGCCAGAACGAAAGAGAGAGAGAGAGAAAGACAGAGTGATAAAGAGAAAACGGAGAACCGAGAGTGGGAGAGAAACGGAAGTAAAAAAAAACTAGAGAAAATACATAAGTAAAATGGTAAAACCACCGGATAAACGAGATAGTAATAATCATAACTATAATAAACAACAAAAAAACCATCATAATCATCACCATCAACATTATCATCACAAACAGCAACAACAACAGCACCACACGAATAAGCATCAACAACAGCATCGCAAGTACCATCAGTACCGGACAAAATGGTTGAAACTGTGTCGCTGTACGTATCCGGGACCGTATCCCGGTCCCGGTCCGGGACCCGGTTCATTAATCAGTTTAATCGCAAACAAATCAGTAGCTACGCCAGTAACAACAACTGCTTGTTTATCGGTTGAGGACGCATTTCCGTCCACGGACCCTTCATCATTATCATCATCATCATCATTTGCGACCGCAACAAAAACAACACCAACAAGGATGAGCACTGCAACCGCAACAATAAAAACAAAGATGGCGGCCGCAGTGTCAGCGACGCAAACAGCGTCAACAATATTAAAAAATTCAATTCGTTTCTGCTGTCGTAAACGTCGACGTCATCGTCACTATCAACATCATCATCATTCGCAACGATCGTCGTTTGCCTGCAATTTAATGTGGTTGTTGATTGTGTTGGTCTGGCTCGACGACGGTTTGCTGTTAATTAATTGTAAATCGACAGCGACAACAACAAAATTAGCACCAACAACAACGATAAAAACAATAACAGATAGGACTAATAACATTAGCAATAACTCTAAGCTAAGTATGAATAATATTAATGATAAAAATGCTTCAAACAATCGTTTTGTAATAAACAATAAAAATACTACTAATAATTATTATAATGATAATGATAAAAGCAACAACAACAATAATAACAATATGTTTAAAAGACATCACGGTACTTACATGAACAATAATTACAATAATAATAAGAATAAAGACAACGATAGCATCAGCGTCCGTAACAATAAATTTAGTAATAAGTTAAATAAAGAAATTGATTTAAGTACGACGAATAACAATAAAAGCGAAAACGGCCGGATTACGTTCATGAAAAGCCGCGATGAAAACGTTTTTCATCAAAACGATGGTGCTGTCTTCTTATCGTCTCAAGTTTCGTCCAAGTTAACGTCCAGATCATCGCGATTGTCCGATTATTTACTCAAATTCAATAAAAATAATAAAAATAATAACAATAATCACAACAACTTCAACAATAATCGAAAGGTAGCGTTCGCGAAAAACTCTACCGAAACGATAAACAACAATCGAAACAACAAGAACAATATCGAGAAGAATTATTCAAAATTACGTCCAATTTTCGAATTAATAACGAATAAAAATTTTTTCATTAACAAAACTACACCAACAACACTAACAACAGAACAACTTGTAGTAGATGGTGAAGAAGAAGATGAAGAGAATCCCAACACGAGGGCAGTGATGATAATTAGTGTAAATAAAAGCGATAATATTAATAAATTGAGTGAAGAATTTGTTAGTCGGGAACAAAATAATCAACTAAAGAATAAACGCACAATAAACAATAATATAACAGTAACTAATCAGAATTATGGTCCGTTTGATCAACGGATTGATTACAAAAATAGAAGAACCGATGACGTTATCGATGACGACAACGCCGATAACACCGACGATGTTTATGAGAAGCCCGACGCAGCCGAACAACTGCTAAACGATCAATTCAATAAGAAAGCATCGCGTCATAGCAGCGCCGATTATTTATATCAAAAAAATCGCCATCATCATCATCGCTATCATCATCACCATCATCAGAAGCAACAACAACAACTTCTTGTACCGTCCACTGAATCCTATGAATCTCAAAACGATCGGAGCCTTCAACTCGATGAGAACGAGAAGCGTTCGATTTTAGCTAGTATCAGTTGTCCGAATTGTGTTTATAACATCGAATCGTATATATCATCGTCATTGTTTCAATCGTCAACGACAACGACAACAAAAACGACCAGCCCAACGCCATCTACGCCGATCTTAACGTCGGTACCGTCATCGATGAACAAGCGATACCAGCAGGAACAGCAACACTTGCATAACTCCAACTACTTTCACTCGATCAATTCGAATTTGAACGCGCCGACTCATCGAAGCAATCAGCTCAAGTTGACGCTACACCAACACCAGGTGGCTAGCGACACGCTGCGCTTAGAATCGATCAAGCATCAGATTCTATCGAAGCTGGGCCTGAAAACGAAACCGAACATAACGCAAACGTTACCGAAACAGTTCGTTATGGAAACGTTGTATCGGGCCGATAGCGGCGGTGGCGGCGCTAGCATCGCCGCGGAACGACGACTCAACAATATCGGTGACGATGGCAACACTGTTACCGATCGAAAAACGATCATCTTCAAGCAGAACAGCCAGTATTTTAATCAGAAATACAACGAAAACGACGACACGAACGCTCAATATTCCAGTGATAATATTAATAATGTCTACTACAATAATCAAAATAACGAAAATCTCATGACAATGGATGACTCGATAGCGATCTCATCATCGAAAATGTTCGATGACGATAAAGTAACGCGTCATTCAACGCGTAACGGTATTAACGAGCAGCAATTTCGTACGGCGTCATCGTCGGTGTCACCGTCATCAACTTTAACAACAATAGTACTAAATTCGGATGATAGTGTTAGTGACATTAATTTAAATAGTGAACAAAATCATCAGCAGTATCGCAATAAGAATCAGGATATTGTCGATAAGCAGTTCATTGACAGTGTTACTGATCAATTAGCTGCCGCGTCATCATCGTCTGCATCGTCGTCATCGACATCGTCATCGGAACAAGATGATTTCTTCGGCCGTACTAAGGAAATCATAACGTTTGCCGAGAAGGGTAAGTTAAATTGTTTGTTCGTCCAATGGCGCGACATACCAAACCGGGCGTCCCTGAGATTTTCTTCTCTTCAAACACCTTTTGTCAGCGATAAGTTCAGTGGCAGGGAGGGGGAAAGAGATTGGTTTGATTGAATCGGTTTTTTATTCCTTCGGAGGGAACAATCAGTTGAAAACGTATTTGAAGGAACGACATCTGTTGCGTGGTTTTTTATGCACGAAGCATTCAAATAAAAACGGAACTATCTATTCTTTATTTTATTTTAAAAAAATGTGTTTAATGAAAAGACTTTATTTGTTTATATGATTTTTAATTTTTTCTGGCGTCCAACGCTTCATTCCAAGCTCTAAATGGTTTGATGGTCCTGTGGTAACAAAAAAAAATATATTCGATTGGCTTATGTACATATAAAAAAATTGTTTAGCACAGAGCCACGAATTAAGTTTTATTTATAATTTTTTCCGATTTTTATAGTTTATCATTATCATTTTGTCAAAAGGAAAAGCAGCTGAAAGCAAAACCGGATGTACACAACCGTAGCAATTTGACTTAATGATCCATTCGTAACCCTTCCGTCTTATCTGCATCCTGCAAATCAATCTTTCGCCCCTCCCCCTCTTTCTTCTTCAATCTTTGCCAATGTCAATAAATGTGCCAGTGAATGTGTGTCCGATGAAATGTATGATATTGAGGCTGTCAGAGAATTCAGGGTGTGGGAAAATGATGGATGATGGTGGGTGGGGTTGGGTGGGGTGGGGTGGCAAGATGGCATTATGCGCTTTTCTTGCTTGCTTATCAGAATTTTGTGAATTTCGATTAAAAGATAAGGAGTTGCTGATCCGGTGGCGACCAACTTGTCCTGAACAGCAAACGGGACGCAGGCAACTCTTTCAAAACGAATATAAAACGAACATATCGCTTTCCTGTTTAATAATTTTTCATCCCATCCCCGGCCAGCCTCGATATCCTGTATCCTTGTAGCCTGTCCCGTTCTTTATGGCTGCGCCGAACCACCATAACAAATCTGTACGAAACATTAAGTGCCGTCCATATTGAACGGTCCAAGGATGGTCCGGCATCAGAGCGGATGGCCGGGCGAGAGAAGAGAAGACGGGGTGGCGTGATGCAGGATGATATCGCGCGGTTGGCAGAAGCACACTATAAACACTCATCGTCAACCCTACTCCATCCCACTTCTGCCCACCTCCCGCCTTAAAGTCATACACGATGCAGAATCTCCTTTTGTACGATTCGGATGGGGTGGGATGGGCGGATTGCTTAGCTTCTTCATTAAAAGTTTAAGGAAACTAGTCGAGGAACGAGAAGTGAGCCTGACTCCTTGGTACACTATTAGGAGGAGATGAGGGGGGAGGTGGGTTGAAGGCTAAATTTATTCTGAAAAGAGGATGAGCGAACCAATGTTCTTATTTCTTTGGGCTTTTCAAGTTCTGGTGGTTCTATTCTTTTGCCATTCTCCACGACAAACTTATGTTCATATCGCAGGACACGATGAACAACTTACGGAGGAAAAAAAAAACACGAAGAAAATCCTTTTCTGAATCAGAAGAAAACATGTGAAGGCAAACGAACGAAAGAGAGAAAAGACGTCGTAGGACGTTTTGCCGTATAGAGTTTTTAGTGTGGCGTCTTGTCGGAGCCAGAAACAATCGATCGTGTCTGGTCTGAAAGTTGCAAAAAAAAAACCCCCGAGCAGAAATAATAAAATATTTTTATTGTAGTTTTCTTTTTCTTTTTGGTTGCTGCCTCCTGTCGATCTACTTTCTCATCCCCAGAAGGAAAGTTTTGATTCGACGAAGCCTGGCGAGAGGCCGAAAGGAAGGGAGAGAGAGAGGAGAGCATAGTTAAGATATATGGCTACCTCTTTAGATACATCTTCGAAGGATGTGAGCTTTAATGGATCGGCTTCAAGCAGCCTGCCAAGGTTCTACTCTGCTGAAAATTTCGTGGAATTTTCGAAGGGTATATAACTTTCCGACCAGTTCCATTTAGATTTTACTTCACTACGCGAATATTTCATTTAAAGAAGATTCCACGCAAAACAATTTTTCTCACCTACTATTGCTTTTGATTGTCTCAGGTTGAAAAAAGAACCGGCTTTAGGCGATTATTAAACAAGCCCGATATTCGATACTAATCAGACCTGAGGGATGTGGTGAAATTCGTGAAAAAGTATACACCACCTTAAGGGATCAATTCTTAAAAAATATTGAAAACGCTTTCCACTACACGCTCTAGATCTACATATGCTCTCCAAGTTTCAACTTTCTAACATAAGCCGTTCTGTAGATAGGAAAACACCCCCTTCAGATTTTTTCATTTTCTTCACTTCCTGCCGCTCCGTCGTGCCATTCGATTCACAGTCTGTTGTCTAAAGGCTAGAAAAGCGGAAGGCGGATTATGAAACAAGCTCCTTAGCGAATGTCTCGGCCTTTGGCATATACAGCGACGGTTAGCTACCATCACTGCCATCGAGTGAAAAACAAAACGCCTGGGTAAAATCCTTTTTTTTTTCGTTGTTATTTTCCAAACCCAAATGGAACTTGAGAGCTTCAAACCAACTTTAACCCTTGCTTCCAGCCCACTTCACTATCAGTTAAGTACTTCGTCATACGACACCCCAAGCAACTCTATCTACTTACATACACCCGACATTTCACGGTTTTTCTCCCCAACGCTCAAGTACCATCTGATTGTGAATGCCCAAATTTATTAACACCTTGTCTGCGCGATCGGTAATTACCGCAGGTTGTTATCCAACTTTCTGTTGTGTTTCAACCGCTCCGGGTTCATCCCCTAACGTAAGGCCCTTGTCTCGGGCGGTGTGACACTCGCCTTGTTTCCATGGAAGCCAGCAATTTCGTCGGATCTCCCAATTTGTTTTGTATCGAAACCAAATAAAAGATTAGCTAAAATCCGTCGGCTTCATCGAGCAGCCCCGTAATCCCCGAACCGATTGTAATTTAATACAAAATTCAGTTTAATAGTCTTGTCCAGGGTGTTGCTTTCACTTGACTCTACCCCATCAAGTACCTGCAATAAGCAATCCCCCCCCCCCTTTATTTAAGTTCACGGTTAATCTTGTTAAGCCTGCAGCAGTAACAGTCCTACCCTACCCTTAGACTGCGTCGGCCTTTCTCCCGCCTCACCAACTCTTCGCGTTGAATAAATCTGATCGAATAATTGCAATTCCGGATAGAACAAGGGAATTAAATATTGACTGGGAATAGACGACCGTCAGCGGGATGGCGGCAGGGGAAGACTGCAGTTGTTTGGTTCTTATCCTTGCAGGTAATTCCGGTTTCCGGTGGATGAACACCATCGAATCCTACGATACGGAGCTTAAAATGATACCCGATCGGCCACTCATTCACCCGGCCAACAAAACAACTCAAACGAAAGGGTTGCGACGGCGAGTCGACCGGAACAAGGAAGATGTCCACCAGCGACGTATACGCGTCAAGGAGCCCTTCTAAATCTATGCCAGATGTCAGGACACACACCTATCCTACCTTCGGCTGGTATAATGCGAACAGCAAAATACAACGCCACCCTCTCGCCCATGCCGCAGTCTGTCTGGTCCTATTGGTCGAGTGGCAGCTTTTCATGGGCCACTTCAGCAACAAAAATAAGCAAATATGAAGCTCCTTTTTTTATTACCTCTTCGCATCTCCTGTCTACGGATGAGGGATGTCTAACCCCATTCGACTGTCATACCCAAAGCTTAAGTGAAAAGAAAAATAAAAAACGGAAAAAAATACTACAGCAGAGAATTGTCAAGTGTGAACACCCCCATCCCCGACAGCACCATAAAACAGTAGCGAGTATGTGGTACTTTTGAAGTACCGTGCGTCCTGCCTCGTCCTTCCAGAGCCGACTAGCACCCTTCTCTTTGCAGCCGTACTACGCTCAATGAGTCCTTGTTACAATTGGGGTATACCGTCAATATTCCACTTAAGGGTGATGGGCACAAGTTTATGTCAAGTGGTTATGTCGCGACATGAGCAAGTACCACTTGTGCTCCGCCGTCGTAGTCCTTATCGCACCGCCACTTGTCACTTACCTACCCCACATTATTCTCATTACCGCACGCTTGCATATGCAGTCGGGGCATTTGATAGCGGGCGCGAAGGGGTGGTGAGAGGGGGGAGCGGATGTATTCCATGTTTGGATCGAGACCGAGAGTATACAATTCATGGTGTTTATGTCCTTGTAATTTAATTGAGTTGTAATAAAAATTTTAGCGGCTTTTTGTTACGACCATTCTCATAGTCGGTGCCCCGCTTCCGAGACTGTCAATCGGCGGTAGGAAGCGGTTGAAAGTGATTGAACAATTAAATTAAGGACAATTGACCGTTAACGTCGTCGCAAGGAGTCTGATCAAAAAACATTTTTTTAAATCATTGGATAATAAGCTTTGATGAAACCCTAATAAACTATTTTATGATTCCCAACTAGCGTGCAGGCTTTCTGCAAAAGTGCAAAAAAGAGACCACGAACCCATACCGAATAAAAAACATCCCTGAACGCGAGCAAACCTTCACAAAAGGCCTTTTCGAAACGCAGCAGCAACAAACTAAACATTTTTAAAACTATCCAATTAAAAAAAGAAAAAAAAAAAAAGAAATGAAAATAAACAGCTTAAGCTTATTGCTAAGCCTCTTAGAGCTCTTATCTCCCTCCCTCAACAACCACTTCACCTGCCCACACTGTCCAGCAATCTACCCTAATCCATAAAAACCATATTCAACCCCTCTTGAGACTCAAGCCGAGTTAAATTCCAACTACTTAATGCATACACAAGTTTAATGTATCCATTTAAAATGTGGCGCCATTTAAACATGGCGCATTATCCGTTGAGCGGTTGATCGATACCCAATTAAAGCCTTCGGCTCTGTTCGAACCGTTTCGATTCCAATTACATACCGCTGTCTGTCTCAGACTGGGTGTGGAAACGCGCGACCTGAAGGGAGAATGGTTGGGTGGCTATCGGAATTTTTAAACTTACCAAATGGAACGGTAACTCGATATTCCGACCGATCGGATTTAGAAATTAGGTAGGACAGTTTTTCTCGCCTACCCTCTTATCGTTCACTCACTCCCGTTCGTGGTTTGAGGAAAGCCCACCCCAGGTACCAACGAAAGCCATAGAAAGCAAGGGTGGTAAAACGCAACGAAATATTTCTTCAGCTTTTTGTTATTGTTGTTTTTTCCATCAAGAAAAAATTGTATCCGTAATTTTTAGGGATTAATCGGACAGGCTTAAGGCAAAAAAAAAGCCCGCATATCGGTACTCAATCGGAGTCCGAGGGGAATACAATTTGCTCAGCTCAGCTCACGCGTGTGATATCGATTCCGTTCTAGGTTTCAGTTCCAATTCAGTACTGATTGTATTAACTGGCCAGTTCTTGTAATCGGTACTCCCCTGATGAACGGAATTCCGCGATGTGAAAACCCACGGGAACCTTTAAGGGGTAGCAGTGGTAGGGCGATATCTCCACTGCCAATGTTGGTTATACTAGATCTCGAAACGAAGCTGAATATTCAATTATTTATTTATCAAACAAGATATATACAAATACAACATTAACTCAAATTAAACTTCTGTGCTTAATATATATAATATAATACTTCTACAAAAGATGCGGTTTTTTCTGGTTGTATTAATGACAAAAATTCCACTCAATTCTTTGTGGTCGCTTCCAAACAAAAGTCATACAATTTTTTATGATCTTTTACCGTCCGGTCGCGCGCAGGTGAAAACCCTCTTCCAGCTCTACGAAGATTGATAAGCACTGAGGCGCGTCTGTTCAAGCGAGCGATTTTTCTCGCCATTAAATCAAAAATAAAATACCCTTTTGACCTGCCGTCCCCCCTCCCCATTCCTGTTACACTCCCAAGACTCTCTTCTCAATTCACTGCCTTCACAGTGTGTGCTCAAGACGACGCGACGATTTCCAGGACGAATAGATGTGAACGCGGTTGGCAACAGCCTGAAATGAGAGCTCTTTCGATACATCCCTTCTTTTGCCACCTCTTCTGTAGCCCACTGTAGTTGCGAAAGTAACGGTGTCATCATCCCCGTTGGCATCGTCCCCGCATCACAAGCTCGATTCTCTCAATTTTTTAAATATTTACGGAGAGTAGAGTTTCTTTGGTTCGGTTTCATCGGGCGAGAAGGGGCTGGTGCTAAGAAGGACGGCATGGTGATATTAAAAGGCGAGTTCGTTTGGGGAAGTAGTACACACAGCAAGGCCGATTGGGCTTTCGCACGAGAAAAAAAAACACGAAAATCTTAAATCCGATTTGGTGTAGTGTTGTTGGTGGATGGCGACGAAGCACGTTTGGTGCCGACGAGGACTATTCCACATACCGGTGGCTGTCGCCTTCCCCTACCGCCGCTTCTTGCCCCGGTCCCCTTACCGATCCCCTACACCTCTCCGTCCCTTTTCTCATAATCTGCCGCCAGTCTTGATCCTTCGCTTCTCCAGCTCCTTGTGCGATTAACTTATAATATCCTCCACTCGTGGGAATCCTGATGATTGTGCTGGGTGGGGAGGGTGGGGGGGGGAAATGGGGAGCTATGCAGACATGTCTTGACACGGGGATGGTCGAAGTTCGCGAGTGTGTACCATTTTAATGAAGATGGGGGATGAGTGCGGACATAGTTGGCGGTGTCTTTTTTTTTTTTTTGTATGCCATTCGGAAGGATTCGCACTATTTGGAACGAGGAGGAATGAATAGTGGCGAGAAGCGTTGTAGTTCTCGTGATGGACGGGACTAAGGGTGGGACTAAGGGTGTATAGCGATCTGTGTCTGTCTTGCCAGCAAAATTTTTTGGGGCAAAAGTTCCTTAAGTGGAATAAATACACTTTGTGTGTAATATGTTCGCATGCAGAAATCGACCAGGACACATGGGAGTCCGAACACTGACCCCGACAGCGCCATCGGTAAGTTCAATATTCTGACCGATACAAAAGTGCCAAAAAAATTTCAATATTCCAATGGATGGACGGGGATTGAATTTGTTGTCACAACTTCCGACATTCCGACATATTGCTGAGGTTCCCACAGATCGTAGCATCGCAACTCGTTCGGAGTGGGAAAGGGACTCGGTGATTTTCTGATATTCTACCCCTGAGAGAGAAAAAGGGGCTTAATATGCATTACACATAAACACCTAATAAACATTTCCGGAATCCCTTCGATTTTCAATCCCCGGGAGGGACAATTAGGGCCTTAATACAATATAATTTTGTTGTTTTGTTGTCGCTCCATTAGCCGAAGCCAATAGTTTATCATTACTCTAAACGGGACAAAACTAACGACATTTCGTAATGGCCAAAAGTGGGTGTAAAACCGCCCTTTTTCGGTTATTCTGGCGAGCTTAAATATCATTTCATAAATTTATTGGGTTTTTTTCTCTTTCGCTTTCCGCTATTTCATGTAGTCCTGGACAGCCGAGCGTAATATTTTACTTGAAGAAAGTAAAAAATGCAAGAATTTTATGCACTTAGGCTCCCCTTTCCAGAGCCCTTCTACCATGACCGTCTGATATGGCTGGAACAGAAAATATTCAATGAGAGGATTGAGTGGGGTGCGGTAGGAGGCAGGGTAGGTGATACATCACCAAGAGTGGAGTTCCGCAATCGGATATCTTCCGAGTGACTACTCAAACATTAGTGCCCCCTCTCCAATGCACTTTACCCTCCCTCCCCCCCCCCCCCTACTCCGTGTATGTTGCGCATAAATATTACAATTTCCCACTGTCCGAAAATTGTAATTGCCGTTTTTTTTTAAAACACACATGTGGACACACTCACACTCGGCTCCGCGACCAGCATACAGGACAACCATAAAATTATCGTACACTGCAACACGATAAATTGCACTGTGCACTGTTTCTATGGTGATATCAAATTTATTACGTTGTAAGTTATGCTACAACGTTGGAGGAAATTTCACAATCTGGAAGCATTACTTTTCGTGGGGAGTTGTGGAAGGAGAGTGGAAAGGGGAGAAGGAGCGTTCGAGAATGAGCTGGAAATTTCGAATGCATGCGGAAGAGCATTTTCTTTTGAATGATTGATGACGATTAAGTGACATTATTTTCCCTATAGGGTCCTCCGATTCGAGTTGGGGTGTTCGTTCGCCCTTTTTTTATAGGATCTATTTTGGCTATTACTTGACAATTAGTCATTTAATTTAAAGAGTTAGTTCAGTGAAGCATTACAATTGAACTGTTCATTTCATCTTTACTCTTCCCCTTATCAGCCGTTCACTCACCACTCCGTCAATTGAACTATTCTCTTATTCTATTCTCTTCTCTAACGATCCGTTCAGTAGTCACTCATTTTACGAATAAGGACATAAGGAAGTGAAATGGGATCTACTTCACTTACAATGAAATGCTCTTTGCTTTCTTTTACAGGCGATATTCTTAATGGCCATCGACTAATCGAATTCACGTCGCCGTCAGATCAAGTGACTGGACAGGATCTCCGAATTCGGGCAGCCTCGATGTGGATTAGACTTGATTTGCGGCCATTTTCGGTGCGTAATAGTCGGACTTCGTCGCGTTTTCAGCAAACCTCATTCAGTTCGAATCTAAAAGTTTGGGTTTTTCGATTAATTGAGCCGTTTGCAACGAGTCGAAACCTGACCGAATTCGCCGAGAAGGTGAGTACACGCCATCTTGTTTTAATTGTTCTTATTATTTTGATTTTTTTTTTAAAAAAAAAAAATCGCAAGATGGGTGGTGTTTTGAAAATCGTTTAAAACAAGTAAAACAAAAAAAAACAAAAAAAATTTCCCATTCCATGCTGCCTGTAGGATTTCGATCAACTGACAACGCTTAGTACAACGCTCAATGTTCAACTGAATCAGTTGGGCTGGCAAAAGTTGGACATAACCGAAACGGTCCGGCATTGGTATGCCAATGACAAGCATTTGCGATTGCGGCTACTGGTCGACTGTTCGGGTTGCGGCGATCGCGTTATATTGCATTTATTCGATAGCGATCGATCGACGAAGAACCTTCACTCGTCTGGTTCCAAGGCGAAACAAAATGGCCACCATCATCATCATTTTCATAGTCACGGTAGCCACAACGGTCATCATCAAAAGCAGCAACAAAAAGATCAATTGCATTCGCCCTACAATCAATACCGTCACCTGCAACAGCAACAACAACAGCAGCCGCGTCCCCATCATCGATCATCGAGCAGTAGTACGGGTGGCGCAGGCGTCTCTCTTCCCTCTCAGTATGCGAACGATCGGCGACGACATCCCAATCAGTCCAATTCGAACCAGCACATTTACACCAACGACAGCCGCACTAGAGCGTCAACGATGCGTTATCGCGCCACCGATCACGTCGAAAATCAATCGTCGACGCCATCTTTGAGCCGAGACGTGAACGACGGCTCCTACCCGGTACCGCCACTGTCCGTTAAACAAATCGATCCGAATCGTCCTTTCCTCGTCATTCACACCGAACCGAACGTTATGAAGCGGGTTCGACGACGCGCTCTCGACTGTTCGGGCGCCCTAAACGGTCAATGCTGCAAGGAATCGTTTTACGTTAGCTTCAAGGCGCTCGGCTGGGACGATTGGATTATAGCGCCGCACGGCTACTTTGCGAACTATTGTCGCGGCGATTGCGGCGGACCGCATCGTACACCCGATACATTTCAATCGTATCACACGCACGTCATGGAAGAATTTCGAAAAATGGATCGCCTGAACGGCATGCAACCGTGTTGTGCACCGTTGAAATTTTCCAGCATGTCCTTGATCTACTATGGCAAGGAGGGTATTATAAAGCGCGATCTGCCGAAAATGGTTGTCGACGAGTGCGGATGTCCATGAAGAATAGATAAATGGCGCCACCGTAACTGGTTCTCACGAAACGAAAGAAAATGGCGCGGCATCAAAAATGGCGTCATCGCCATATAAAATGCCGGCACCGATTCAAACCAAACAAGAAAAGAAAACGTGGCGCAGATAATTTTTAAATGGGTGCACCCCCAATGATGACCTAGACAAGCGCTCGCTCTCTTCTCTAACATACAAATATATTTTATTGGAATTAATTGAAAGCAAGAAACAAGAAAAAAAAATGGCGAAAAAAGATTTAATAAGGAAAAACTAAGTTGGTCCATTCCATGTGCTTTATATTATGTACATTTTCTATGTACGTATATTTGAAAAAACAAAACATTTATTGATCGAGAATTAAAACAAATTGTTAACTATATGACGTCGTTGCTCTGTTATGCTGTAAATAATTTAAAAGAAAATAATATAAAATTCCCAATATGAAACAATAACTAAATTAACGATTGACTACAAAGGGAAAAAAGAAGAAAAAACAACCCCAATCTAGCTCTAATTATCTATTCAATTATTATCATATTATTATCGTGCAATTTGTTTGCGTTATCACTAATAAATTAAATTTATTAATTAAAACATTTAAACACACTATAAAACAACATACGCTATAAATTTCAAATAAACAAATCCGACGATTAGATGATGACGATAATGATGATGATGGATGGGAAACAACAAGGAGAAACTCAACACTAGCAGTCAGGAAGTATATAAGAAAAACATTTAATAAAACAACAATTACAATATTTTATGAAAGTATAAATATAAGCGCCTTCCCCTCCTCTAAACATAAAAACCAAACAAACAAACCGAACATTACTTAAATATTTAACATAAAAAACTTACCTATTTGCTTCCAACGTTACGGTCTAACACAAGTCCTGTAAACATAAACAAAAAATATGTTAATAAAAAACCACTAAAATAATTTAAATTTAAAGAAAATAATTAAAAAAAAACAAAATAGAATTAAAAGACAAAATCCAATTTCATTTTAAAAATGAGCAAAATCGAATCATAATCGTGACTCATTATTTAAAACGAAGAGAAATTTCCCTACTTCCTCTGCTACTTCCTCTACCTTCTCTCCCCCATCCCACCCACACAAATTCCCTGAAACACATTCAAGTATTTTAATAATTTTCCACAGTCCCTTCCGTTGAAAATAAAAGAAAAAATATTAAAATAAAAAAAAAAATTAGATAGCCCATAACATATTTAATGATAGAAAAAATAACACTTAATAAACAAATAGAAAACAACAATTAAAAAAAAAGAAAGAATTAGGTTCAAAAATCCCCAATTTGTTTAAAATCTAAACCAAAAAAAAACATTAACAAAAATTGGTCAATAAAATTAGCTAAATTAAGAGAAAAAAAAACATATTAAAACTGCTGAAATTGATCCTTTCAACAATCTCGTATCCTGATTCTTGTTTAGTTAATATTTGATGATTTTGTTATGTAGCCTTTTTTCTGAGTTTGGGCTACTCAAAAAGCGCGAGGAGCAACCTATTTTGGGGAAAAGCATAAAGCACCGGAAACTAACTAATTACTTCCGATAAAAATTGCCACGAAAGGCTAAAGTGACTGCGTTCTCGGCGCCTCGCCCAAATCCCCGGCTTCGACGGCCAGTCCCGCTTATTTATTACACCGCGGTAGGAAAAGAGTGGCAAGGTTTTGTTTTTGTCCTTGGGGACAGGCGGTACACCTTAAGGCCAATCTCCAATCTACAGAGTGTAGCGCGACACTCTCTTTACTTTTGTCTCGGGAGACAGGTCTTAACTCTTACACTCCCTTTCAATATTAAGTTTCTGCGTTCTCAAGTAAATGAAGTAAGGAACCGAGTAACTTAAATTCAGTGCGGCAGTCCTCAAATCTACCACTGATAGACCAAATTTCATCTTTTTTCGTTTTTGTCCCGTTTAATTTTTCAATTGAACTTCTGTTTATTTTTAACTGTTTAGCATATAAAATTAGCTATAAATAAAAATAAACAATTAATGTATCGAAGATACATAAATTAAAGTAAAAAAGAAGAAAAAAAGGTGAAAAAGAAAAGAACAATTAAAAACTCCGTCCATAATTATTTTTTAAGTTGTTTTAAAAACTTATGATTTTAGCGTGATTCTTAAAACAAATTGAGAATTATTCTTGGCATAAAATTGCTTTTATATGTTTTTTTCTTATTGATTTTCTTTCGGCATATTTTAAATATGTTTTGAAATACGACGCCAAGCATGTGATGGATTTTCTTTTTTAGATTTATAATCAAATAACGAAATATAAACCAAAAAAAAAAAGAGTTAAGGAAAATATTCTGAAGCAAAATACGATAGGAAAGTATTTTAAAAAAAAAAACCAAAAAACAAATATAAACAATTTCCTTACTAAATAATTGATAATTTTACATGTATGTATAATGATAACTACTATATAAATATACACATACATAAATATATATTAATTATATACATTATATATATGTATGTATATATCTTATGCATTGACTTAAATATTTAACAGCAATAAATATGAAAACCACTAGATAGAATAAAATTTTTTATTAAAAAAAAAAGAAAATAAACGAGCAGAATAAAGATGGGTTGATAAAATGAAATAAATTATTGTATTTATAAAATTAATAAAAAGTATATACCTATAAATAATAATTATGTATTGTATTTTATTTTTATTTCAATCCGAACATATAGAAACACATACACACCCTCGCATACTCCTACTCTCAGCCATATAGAGAACCTAATGAAAACTACCAATTTACTCCTTTCTCTCTCTATCTCTCTGTCTCCTTCATACACACTCTTTTCTCCCTTCTTTCCGCCTATCTTTATCTACAAATTACACAACAAGAAACCGCGAAAACAAAATAAAATTAATTAAAAATATATATTCTATGCACTACAACACAAATTCTTACATATACATTTAATATTCTCTTTCTTCTTAATATTTCTATTCTCTTTCTCGATATCTATCTCTCTCTCTTTCTCCCGCACTAAATAACTCATGTATATTACCTTTAAAGTAAAAAAACAAATCCAGTCGACACATCCGATAGGTTAACAAACAATTAAATTTAATGAAAGAATAAAATATCACAAAAAAACACAAAGCTAAATATTAAAAACAATTTATAAAATTATTTTTTAATACAAAAATCTCTTCGTCTTGCTACCCCCAACATTTTGTTTCTTTCCACCTCCCCCTCCCTTTTTTTGTCTTTATATTAAACTTGATTATTTCCCATGCTTCTCCCCCACCATACTCTCACCCTCCGCACCCAATTACAACAATAAAACTGATTGAAAAAATAAAACAAATTGTATATTTTAATTGAATAGTTTTTATACTTACATGTGTTTCTAGGAAAAAAAAACCAAAACAAATAAATAAAAACTTTGTTAAGGAAATATTAATAAAACTAAAAAAAACAACTGAAAGAAAAACCGAAAACGAAACGAGAAGGAGTAAGAATAAAATCAAAATAATTGAATTAAAATTGCAGTGAGAAATTATTTAAGAATAAAAAGAAAAGTTTATAAATTTGATTTATTTAAAAAACCAAAAACATATTCCAAGGCGACCAGATCAAAGTCGATTTATAATTTCTTTTTTCAGAATTCATTCTCGGGATTACTCGGTACCCTTCGGAAGTACTCAGAATTTTCTGGTTTTCTTTCTTTTTATTTAATTTGAGCAAATCGTAGGTTCGTTTCTTGGAGTTTTTACTGTCGCTTTCCAGTGGGGGTCAGCTTGTTGAATTTTAGTACAATCCAACAGTTTTTCTTTTGCCGTTGGCATTCCACAGAAAGACACTGGTTCTCTGAATTTTAATTTAGCTTTTTTTCGCTAACTGGTCCGCAGACTCATTGTCTACAATAGCACTGTGTTCAGGAACTATATTAGATTTCGCTAGTTTTTTAAGCTTGCACTAAACCTTCAACAGTCACTGACAATCCGTGTCCTTCGCACCTGCCATAGCATTTTCTGCCAGGTGCTATTCGCACTTATTTTATTCTTCCCTTAAAGATGAGTCCTCTGCACCAGTTTTAGTTATTATTATTTTTGTTTTAACTGCAATTTAATTTAAATATTGCCTGGTCGCACTGAAAGTTTTTAATAAATAAATTAAAGAGATCGCGGTATTTGTTTATAAAACTAGGATACTAAATTATTTTTGTCGAAGAAACAAAACAGGAAACTTGAAGCACCCCGCTCTACCGATGTTTTATTTTAATTTAGTCTTTTTTTTCTAAATATTAAAGTGAAGATTAAACTTAAGAGACAACGAAACAAACAATTTTTACTAATATGCCTTTGGAAATGCCTCTGTAAATTTTACGCAAATTAAATTTAATTAAAAAGAAAAATATAAATAATAAAGGAAAAAAACAATAAAAACATACAAAAAAAGACTTGATAAAATGGCTTACCAATTAAAAAAGAAAATAAGTTTCAAATGTACGAAATTACAACTCCTTGATATAATAAAAGAAAAAAACAAAACAATTTATCTTATGTGCTATATATTTGTATATATCAATAGTTTGAATATATAAAGGAAGAAAACTACACAAATTATTCGCCAAAATAAAGTTAATTGAAAACGAAGAAAAAACAAATATAAAAAAATGAAACATAAAAATAAATAAATTTATATTATTATTATTAAATTAAATCGACTAACATAATTGGATACAAGAATATAGAAATGCATAAAACAAATTGCAACAATAAAATTCGTAACATTTCTCCACAAAAAAACACAAGAATAATATTAAAGAAAAAACAATACAGAATAAAGTCTATATATTTCACAAAACGATAAAAAAGAAACAAAAGAAAAATTGCAGAAAACAACAAGTTGGAGACGAAGAAACCCCAGAAATAAAAAACAAACAAAATACTGAAAGAATTTCTGCCACATATACGACATGTAAATAAGAGAATAAAAGGAAAAAAAAATATAAAAAAAAATAATAATAAAAAATACATAAATAAAAAGGAAGTAAGTAAGTTATGTTGTTCTTTGTTTTAATCTACATACAACCAAACGACCTTCTCTCTATCCCGGGTGGTTGGAGTTCAAGTCCACCATTTTTCAGGACCTGCCTACTTCCACAGGATCACAGGGTGTTACAAACAAGTGATGATGTTGGAGTTAATGATGCTATTTAGTCCAAGGGAATTAATTAGAAAAACGAATATCACTTAAATGCTCGCCAGGGCACACCTTTGACCGATTTTTTGCATAATTACTCCTCAATTAGACCAATATGTTATTTTAATTGTTATCTCGCCCTTTGGTTGTTGAATGGCGGTGCGTTTATTAGCCTAAACCTTGCTTTTGTGATAACCCTAAGGAAAGAAGTCCGAGAGGCTCAAATCGCACCATCTCGGTGGCCAATTAATATCTCTGTTTCTGAAGATTATTCACCCGGTGATCTTCTGCTGCAATTACTTCATTATTGCGTTGGCAGTATGGCCAGTCGCACCATCTTGCTTGAACCACATTGTTGTCAATGTCATAAGAAGAAGTCTATGACAGAGTTTACACCTGCATTTCCAGAAAAAGAACGGAGAAGGAGAGGGAAAAAATCCAACACTAAAAACACAAATTCTAGCCAAGAAAAAGAAAATAAAAATATATTTTTTTTATAAAGATGTGATGTCTTGTTTGTTTTTTTTTTTTTACAAAATAGTGACCATTTCTTATATCTTCCTTCACGAGTTAAAAAAAAATTAAAATAAAAAAATAAACAGCATCAGCTTAAGAGAAAAAAAATAGTAGAAATTTTCCGTTAAAAAAAAAAAATTTTGTCAGGCTCTTCCGGCACAGGTTTGAGTTGTTTGGTTCTTGACTGGTAGATGACGTTCCTATCACGAGATCAGCACAGTAACACTCGTAAATATTCGAACAGATTCTTTTTTATTTCTTTTGAAAATTCATCGGAAATTTTAGTTAGAAAAAGGTTTCGAGATTTTTTTTTTGTTTTTTGTTTTTTAGAAGAAAGGTGCGCGAAAATATTAAGATTGTGTTTAGGTATACTGGGAGGTGGGAAAGGGTTGGACTACTGGGAACGAGGATGTGTTTCTTGTTGTGTTTTTTTATTTTTTTTTGTTGATGTTTTGATTTATTGCTTCTTCTCTTCACCTTCTGGCTTAATATCGGGATATTCCAACTTAACTCCTTCTTCGCATGTGAAAATTGGACAACAGTACGGGAAAGCAGCAGTTTTGTTTGTCTTGTCGGTGTCCAATTTGCACTTATCGTTGGCCAATGGAAGTGGTCCGCAGTCTTCAACCAATTCTAAGAGTCTGAAAAAATTTAAAAAAGGGTCAATGTTTAGCGGGGGGGGAAGAGCGATTTAAGGAAGTTGCGTTTTTCAAAGCTCTCTATTTACTTTGGTGGCTGATCTTCGGAAACGACGCAGGTTGATCGGCCGCAGAATGGTGTCAGTTCCCAATTTTTGCCTGGTTCAACGGTTGCGCAACGTGTTGATGCGAAGCACATGCCAGGGAAATCTGAAAAATAAAAATCGTTTGTTGTTATTTTCTTTTCTTAATATTATAACTCTTTTTCGCACTTTCATAACTATTTTTTTTCCATTTCTTACTTTTATAAGTCTTCAATTTGTACAAATTTGGCGTCTGTTTCGATTTATTTGATAGCAGCCTTGGCTACATGAAAGCTTTGTTTACGTGACAAATCTTTATGTGTTTTTCTGAGCATATTTGAAAAGGACTTATCCGTGAAGGAAATAAATCTTTTTCGCTACGTTCAATCGCAAAAAGGCGAAGTGACGCTTTTTAACAAAGCAAAAAGTGAAGAAAACGCGCACTGCACTGTACTGCAAAATTCTCATTTCGATTTCTACAGATTCGCACAACTCGTTTTGCACTTGCTGCAAAAAAAAGTCACGAAAAGAACTTAAAAAAAAAAAAAAATGAAAACTAGCAACGGTAAGTGGGTCAGTCATCCGCCATATCATTAGTGCGCTGTGGGATTCCCCGCCCTATGCTATGCGTTCACGATTCTTGTATATGCAATATTTCTGATGTGTGTGCGTTCCGCGTTTTCTTTTTCAAGCTACCACCTTGCGCGCGCTACGGTTCAAACCGCATAATGAGCGCGCGCGCAACGTGACAATTAAGCACGCCTCAGTCAAGGTGGAAGTATTTTTCCGCGGTGTGCTGAACGCGTTATGCTCAGGTGACTATTTAAATTTTGAACAAAAACAAAAAGCCATCAACAACAAATCAAAATTGAGGTCAACTTCGTGCAATTGTAGTGCCGCCAACGATTTGTCCTTCTGCCCCGGATGAAGAAGTGGGCGTCCTTTCCAGCCGCCTCTTCTCAAAACGCCAAAGCGGAAAACAACTAAGCCATAAAACGCAATTTCGTAACAAGTACAGTCCATAGATTTAATACAAATCTACTAAAACTTTATATGTACGAGGTACCGACTTAATTTAACTAAATTAAAAAAAAAAAAAACCGAGCGACACAATAACAAAAGCAAAAAACCAAAAAAATTGTGCAATAATAAAATTTCCTTTCGTTTTCTTTTACGTGCATCGAAGATGCCTTCTTAATGTGCGCAAAGTTCATCGGATTCGGTAATAAAAACCGATTCATTTCAATCACTTTCTCCCGGTGGATTAAGAAAAAAGAAAGAAAAAAAAAACCCAGACCGCAAATCAACACGAAACCTCTCCGCTACCTTCTTTCGCCCTCCTATTTAAAGTTTGTAAACGGCAATTTCCAGCAGCCTTCCACAGTTCAAAGTTCGAACGAGCGCTTCACGGAAATCAAGAAACCGTTACGAAAACGTTGCAAAGGTTTGGATCCCGACTGTATTATCCTTTTTACTCCAAACTAATCGGGGGTGAAACTCTGTTTTCTTAAGCGCGATTGTGGAGTTTTTTTTGGTATAACTCTAAAAATGTAGAAGCTTGGCCGCAACCTTTGTTTCACCTACGAGAGGGAGAACATTTCGAAATAAAAAGAAAAAACTTTCGAAACGATTTTTTTTTTTTCGAAATTCGAGGTCAAAAGTGTTGTTTTTTGTTCGTCCACGTCGGTATTGAAGACGCGTAGCGCGTCAGCTGTAAACTACAAAATGTCTGCCACGCTAAGCGTGTGTACGTGGCGCAGAAAAATACAGTTTTTTATAAAGTTAAAAACTAAACAAGTTTTAGTTAAAAGCGGGAAAAGGAAAAAAAAAGAAAAATGATAATAAAATGTTTTCATTCACCTCTTAAAACATCGGCTGGGATCAAACGTTTGTAAATTTTAATTCCACTTTCGTCCTTTTTCTCCTCGTCAGCGGAATAGACGGCAGCGAAGAAAACTGCGACACAGACGAATGCAACGAAGGATTTCATTTTTTTTATTTTTAAATATCACAAATTTTTGTATTAAGTTGGGATCACAGTATTTTTCTTTTCACTTTATTTAATTTAATTTTTTTTTTTAAAAACGCGATCTGGTTGATGTTGTTTGAAAAAAAATCCCGATATTAGCTCTGTAATGGGAGAGAATTTGTTTTTAAGATCAGTTTCTTGTTGGGAAAAAAGAAAATGAAAGGAGAAAAAAAAAACAAAATAAGAAGCACACAGAACAACAAAAATAATTACCACAAATTTAAAAAAAAAATTACGTAAAAATTTACAAAATTTTTTTTTTTTAAGGTAAAGGAGAAGTAGATCAAATGAAAGTGTGTACTGAAATGAATTGAGATTTTAACCGACACCGGTATTTATAGTGGAGAAAGGAAACCGACCGGGCAGCTTTTTCGGTTTGGTTTTGTTTGCGGCGGTGCGCGCGGTGGAGTCTACCACCGTGTTGCTGGCCTGTACACTTCGCGTTTTGGGTACTGGGATGTTTTTTTTTTCTTCTTTCTTTCTTCGTCTTCACCGCCTCTCGCTCTGTTTTTCTTCTTCTTTTTTTGTTTCTTCAAACCACTTGCATCGCACAGCACACCCAAAACCCAGTAAGAAACTCTTTTTTCCACTTTTAAAGCAAACTTTGGGAAGTGTACCACGTAAAAAAAAAGAGTTATATTACAATCGAAGATTGAGTTTGGATTGCACTTTTTTTGGTTTCCGGGAAGAAAAAAAAAAAATACAAACAAAACTCATTAACGTTATGGATTTAGTTGAGCGCCACTTTATTGGACGAGGCCCGCTTCGTGTTACCTTTCGATCGAACAAAGGTGAGCAAAAGATAAGCGTAGCGCGGAACAAAAGAGGGGAAAAGAGAGAAAATAAAACCGTTTCACAGAGGTGACAAATCACTGATCTGTTTTCTTCAATAATAAACAACAATAAAATCTTGCGCTAATGACGGGGTCTCGTCGGTATGCTTTCCATCCTACACTCTTCGCGTGTTTTATTGTTGCTATCGCATCAGGTAGCAATAATAGTCACACAATCGGCATAATTCAATCAGATAACATCTCGATGAAGCACCGGTGTAATAATAATAATAATAATAATGATAATAATAATCGAACGGCACAGTGGATGGACAAAGTTTTTGTATAGGTCCGAGATAATTATTATGGAAATTATGGTATCGACAAACTCGAGACCGTGATCCGCTTATGCAACGCGTTGTTTCGTTCGTTCCGACATTAAGAAAAAAAAAATGTGAAATTTTTATAGGATATAAAATTTTGTTTCTTTCGCTTTTTCTTTATGTAATTTTGTAAATTAACTCAATTGATTTATCTTCCTAGAGGTTTGATTACAAATAATCAACACGGAATCGATTGGGTAACCCAGCGGAAAAAAGTATCTACGGACGTATGGTACTTACCTGTCTATCCAAAATGCCCCCACCCCGTCCCGGTGGCGGTATGTTAAGAATATCGAACTACTTTCTCTCACTGCACACACTTAACTTATTTAACGAAATTAAATTATTGAAAACAAAAATTACATAAGAACAAGAGGCCGAAACTTTATTAGCCAACGTTCGAGAAGCGGGTAAAATGGGACCGAGCTAGAACGCCACTGGCACACACAGGGTGGCTCAAAAACACTCTCCCCCAATAATTCAAAAAGTTCTTTATTGAACAAAAGCTGGTTTCTAACATACATAATAAATTACTGATATAAGTGGCGGCTATACAATTTTGGCCTGCCCTAGACTGATCATTATTACTATTCTGTGGGAATATCAAACATAGTAAGAATCGACTTACAATGTAGATAACACCAGAAACGACATAATTCTTTTGTTCAGCGTTTATTTGGACCTTAAAGTGTTTTCCCATTACTTTGGCCTAACTCTCTAAAATGTACTACAAAGCTGTAGCTACCTGAATTAATATTATTGAATAAATGTTATCGGTCACGTAGGCGCCGCCTATGACCTTTTGGCGCCGCCTATGACCTTTTGGGCTGTTTTTAGCGCATTTTCAATAATTTTGGTGAGATCTTCGGACGATAAGTTCTCACACTCTTGACGGATATTTTCCTTGAGTGCTTCCAGAGTCTAGCTTGACTTCGAAAGACACCGATGAAAGAAGTCTAAAGGGATCGGCAGCTTCTAGATGACTGGAGGCTTGATTTTGAGCACACCCATCGCGCAACGAACGCAGATATGTTCACTAAATTCAAATGAGCTAGGCTGTTAATTGGCCTAATCCTTGTTCAAACAAAAACGGTCAAGTTGCGCAGTTCATCGCAGCTTTGATGAAAAGTGACTCTGTTCGGTCGGATATTGCCCAAGAATTCGCTGGCGAACAATGGTGCCGCTCAGTAAGCAAGCTCTGCCTACAATAGGCCGGTACTTTTCGAAGAGCAAAGAAAACAAAAAAAAAGTTAAACATACATTGCGTCTACGTTCCAACGAATAACAATAAAAAGGTTGTTGTTGTTGTTTATTGGCCGGACACTTAGCATTGACGCGTTTTGCGTTCATGGAAAAAAAGAACAACAACAACGTCTAAGTCTATTGCGGGCGGTCTCGTCATGTTCACGCTCTAAAAATCTCGTCATTTTTCATTGCGTCCTCACGTGAGACGTGAGCCGACCCATTAAAAATTGCAACAATAGCGCGCTTATCAACTTGCTGGTGGTGCGCCTACGTCACGCCGTAACGAAATTTACAAAAAAAATTGTTTAAAATTAATTTTTTTAATCTTATGCAAATGTATACCAAGAACTGGACTACAAACAAAACCGGCTGATCGATCGCAGACCGATCGATCGATGCAGGGCGGTACGGCTAAAAAGCGAAAGTCAATTTAATTTCAAATTTTGTCAGACCTGTTTGAGCTTCTTTTCCATTTCATCTTGAATTAATTGCCACCAGAGGGGCGAGGGGGAACAAATGAAATAAATCGAGAAAGAAAGAGAGGCACCACCGTTCGTATGACGAAATCGAGGCGGCAATTATTTAAATCTTGTTAAATGTCAGAGCAATTCGAAGAGTTTGAAATCGCAATGAATCACGGTAGCCGCGAAAATTTCCATTTAAAATTCTGGGTCAGTATTTTTAAGGATGACCAGTTCGGATCTTTTCTTATGTTCAAAGGTTTTTTTTCCTTGGCTTTACGCGGTTGACATCTAGAAGATTCTAATCGGATTAAAAACATGGTTTTTTTGTTTGTTATTTTGCATAATTTCAGAGAAATGATGTGGCCCGATCAAGAGTCCGGTTCTTTTTTTTTTAAAAAAAATCAATTTTTTTGCCGGACTTTTTTAAATTTATTAAGGCAATTCTTTTTTTCGAGTAGAAGAACTTAGGTTGGTTACTAAGCACAACACACACGTTTCGAAATTAATCGTGGCTTAGAAACACAAACGAACTGAGGAATTGGGCGCCATTTGCGCAATGCAGTTCAAGTTCAAAATGTGACCTGAGCTGAGACGAAAGAAGCCTCGATTTTGAAGCTGCTCAGACCCGGGGCCGGATGTGACGAGATCCCATTAAGTTCTGGACTTAATGCGTTTTTTCTAATGGTTTTACCTTCGGGCGGGCACAATGAAAACCGGTGACCGGCACTCATCCGAGCCCAGAATGGTCAACACACCAACGGCAGATTATTGAACAAAAGGCGGTTTTAAATAAGTCCGGTACCTGCGCCGCGAAAATCGTAGAATACGCGACAAGGTCGAAAAGCATTACTACGCTAAAAGAAAGACCTTGATCAAGTCAGACAATGGCATTTGTTCAGCTTTGCTCAAACAAGAAAATCAGTGACTAATGCTAATCTAGTGTAAAGGACCGACGTGATACTCGCTGTAAGTAGTTGAAGCGGCTCGAAAAAAAAACGTGGTAACATTTCCAATGGCAACTTCATAATGTTGCTTTGGTTACTTTTGTAATTGGCTGGCTGCTAAGTGCGTCAGCGCTGCAGTAAGTTTTCTTATTGTTTGAAATCAGGGACAGTGGCGTGCCGTAACGGTCTGGTGTACTCGCAACCAAGAAGATAGTCGAATCTTTCAAAAATTTGCCTTAAGTCAGTCTGGGCGCTGACTGATGTTACTGCACTTACAATTTCGTAATATAGTCCAGGACGTGGGTCAAAGCATAAACAAAACACTGGTCAGAGTAAGAGGTGTGGCTTCGGTTGAACATATAAGTTGCTGTCCGAGACCTTGTGGGGAATAAACACGTAGACAAAATTAGGTTCAGAACTTGCCGTGAGATAATTTTTTCTTTATCTCATTACATTAACTTTCAAACCCAGCCCCTGACATCGATGAAAAAAACACACAAGACTCAAAACATCCAAAGGTCGTCTGTAAGGTGCTAAGAATTTTATTCGAAATAATCAAAGGTTATTTCACAAGATTGCGGCTACGACAGAAAGTAGTTTGTTTTTATTTAAAGGCTTTTTATCCGAAAAAATCGTAAAATAAAATTCAGGACGCCATAAATTAGTAACCAGTCTCTTAAACGAGAGCATCACATAAGGCAGAAGAAACAGAAAAAAAACCCGGTAAAGGTGAAAGCAACAAAAATACACATCGCACCATAACAGGGAAAAAACAGAAAAAAAATTTAACTTTTTTCTAAATTTTAATTCGACGAAATCAATGCAGGGCTGTTGTTTCAAAGTTTAGGGGGTTAGGGTTCAATGAATTCCGGAAAAAGGATTAGACTAATACGAATCCGCATTTACCGCTACTTTTTCCAAGAACTATGTTCTCTACTTCCGCGTCACGCAAATGAAAGTGTCCCATTGAATTGCATTTCTTAATTTTTGCAATGTTTTTTTTGCAATTAGAAATCTTTCTAGATATCGCTCTTGTTGCTCTCGTACAAGTTCAAGTTGTTCTGCCTCCGGTTGTGTTCGAGACGGAAACCTTTTCTTTATTTCTCTGCAGTAATTTTTATGCAAATGTTTCACGAAGGTCGCAGTTTTAATTTTTTGCTATTTATTCATTTATGTAAAAAAAAAGTGTTGCAACTAATGTCCATTGTAGTTGTAGACGACGTCATAGCGCCATTCGTGATCTTACACGTTCGCTGCTTCACGTCGAAAAAAACAGTGAAAATTCGCAACTCGTTTTTTGCTATCCTGACCGCAACAAATTTTATTTTTTAAATCTGTTTGGGGATTTGAAAAGGAGACACCCGTACCTTTAATTTAAGCCAACATTCGTCAAAATCGGACCACAGGAACAGAATTTTGAAAAATCGACATAAAAAGGGCTTAAGTGGCAGTTTTTCCAAAAATTCAAAATTTGAATTTTTTTAAATCTGTTTGCGGATTTGAAAAGGAGACACCCGTACCTTTAATTTAAGCCAACATTCGTCAAAATCGGACCACAGGAACAGATTTTCGTAAAATCGCCCCAAAAAATGGCAATTTGAAATTTTTCCAAATGCTACATGAAATGAAAGCGGAGCTCAACAGCTGCTCAAAAATGCAATCCAAAATGAAATCCCATCAAATTTGGGGGAGTGGTGGCCAAAAACGTCGAAAAAAAGCAAAAATTTAAAAGTACCCGCAAGTCCCATATCCGTGTCTCAACAAATTTTAAGTGTTTCCGGTTCAGAAACGGACCGACCCATAGCAAGGGAAGGAAACTAAATTGGTAACAAAATGAAACGCTCAAAGTCTTTAGGTAACATATACGTATGCTATATATATTTTTTTTGTTATTATTTTTATTTTTACTTCATTAATTTTATTATTTACTTGTTTCGTTTCGGTTTTATTTTTCTCTGTTTGTTGTTGTGGTTTTTTTTTATTGTTATTTTCTTCTAATTTAATAATTGTTAAATATTTCGTTGCTCGTCGTCCGACTGGCTTATGTCCGAGAGCGCTGACTTTTTATCCTTCTTATTCTTTAAATCGTAAATTAATTACTATTATTATTATTTTTTTATTGTTTTTATACTCTATGTAGTTTTTTTCCCCCACTTCTTTTTGTTACAGTTAAGGATATTTTTATGGGGTCTATGAATCGAGAAAGAAAAATGTTTGTTTTTGTTCGTTTTCTTGTGGTGTGATTTTTGTGTTAGGTTTTTGTTCATTTTTTTTAGGCTTAATGAAAAATTATTGCAATTTATTTTGTGTTTTTTTTTTCGTGTTGTTTTGTTTTTTATGTGTCGTTTTTTGCTGTTTTTTTTTGGGTTCTCTGTGATATTTTTTTGGTTTTTTTTGTTGTTTTTAATTCTATTCTTAATTTTAATTATTTTTATGATTTGATTTCTTTTAGGTAAGATTTAATTCTAATTCAATTTCATTTTAGAATGTTGTTGTTTAGTTGTTTGTAAGTTATTTGGCCTATTTTTTATCCGTTTTTTTTGTTAAGTTCGAAATTAAAAAAAAAGTTAAAAAACATAGTTGGAAAACGAACCGAAGAAACTATATAAAAATTGTACATTTATTTATCAATAATAATATTGTATTTATAATTATTTTTATTTTGTTTATATTTAAATAGAATACTTTTCCCTGCTTTTAATTTTATTTAGTATAATCGCAGTGTCTTAAAAGTTACTGATTTTATCCTAGAAAAAACAACAGAAAAAAATGTTTATAAACTTTACATCTATCGTTTGTTGATTTCCATTGAGATAATTTTATGCATTTTTTTATACGAGTTTAAAGTTATAATTGCTAAAATATATTTTATTTTATTTATTGATTTTTAATTTTCCATTAATTTCGGTCCTCTGGCTTAATACCACTCTTCGTCATTTCGACATAAAGCTTATTATTTAATCTTACTTAGTGTTTTCTTCTCTTTTGTTATAAATCATTTTTGATCGTAACTATTTTAAGAAAAACCTACTAATATTTTTTTTTGTTTTTTTATTTTTTTTAGTTGAGTTGATTTCATTCTAGTTTTTTTTTTTAAATTTTCCCTTTAATTTGTATAAGTTTTTCGTCGAAAAAAAAAAGGATTTTTGCCTTTTTAGTGCGCACGAAAAACATAAATTAATCAATTTTCAATAATTAGTAATATTTGAGAAGCGTGTTTTTATGTGTGTGTTGATTTAAAAGCAGTTAAATTTATATCTACACACACACGCCCTCTCACACTCTTACCATAAAAATTAAATTGTTTTTGTTGATCACTTTTTGTTGGGTTGGTTTTTCCTAATTAAAAACAATTTTTTTTTTTAATATGTTTTCTTGGAACGTATTTTCCTTCCATCAAATTTGATAATTAAATTTAACGAGAGATTATCACATTTCATTCCATTTTTTATTTTTTAGTTAGAAAGTTTTTTTTTGTAATAATTTTGTTGTTTCTACTACCTACACCCTTGGCGCAAAAAGTTGCAGGAACGTCCACCGCGGGGTGCTGTCTGTCCCTCCTTGAAGAAGTTACGCCATCTTGAGTACATCTGAGCCTCGATGCGTGATTTTTTGCAATTATAAAAACTTGTTGTTTTTATTTGGTAGAAGAAATAGCAGAGCACAGTCGTTAAAATTGGCAGTTTTTTTTGTGAATATCGTCTACCAGATTCTTGTTTTATTTGAAGGAAAAAATTTAATTTGCCTAATTTTTTTTAATTAAATTTTCTTATTGTTTCGAAACACCCCAAAACAAAAATCGAAATAATACAAACTAATGCTAAAAATTACAACAAAAAGAAAGGAAAATATCGTCAATAATTGGGCCCCTAATTATGGTATGTGTTTTAAGCCCCTAAGAAGATTTAAAAGGGTTGGAAATATTTTAACGAACTCCGTCACATAAAACTCAATCTCTTCGGGATGATAAGACATCTACTTCCTCGGGGTTTTTATCCGAAAGCTTCTTTCACAATTTTTTGAAATTCAACCCCCAAATGGGGGTACAAGGTGGCGCTAAATTTTTGTAATATTTCTCGGCTTTGATGCGACATCAGATTGAGTTCAAAGACAACAAAATTTATTTAAATTTGATTTAAAATTAAAAGTTTCTTTTTACTTGGTACATTCTTTCTGTATTTATTAATTGGTTGTTAATAAATTTAATTGTATGGATCTTTTCTACAGTCATTTGTTTATATTTAATCAGTTTCAGTTTCAGTTGTTGATTTTATGTTTAAATGGTATTTTTTTTTCTTACAGTCGAAGTTTTCTCCTAGTTTTTTAATATTTTTTTTTTTCTTGTCCGATTTAAATAAAAATTAAAAATATTTTTTTTGTTTTTAAAATCGGCGATTTTTCTTTTGCTTTCTAGTTTTTTTTATCCTTAAATTGTTTGGTTGTTGGTTGGTTTTTTTATTTTAGAGTAGAGAAGAGTTTAATGGCTTTTTTGCAACGGTGCGCAAATTTATTTTTCAATAAAATAAATTTTTTAATTTAAACATGTTTTTTCTCTAGTTTAGTACAATTATTAATATTTATTTATAAAGATGTGTGGGTGTATTTTTTCCAGTTATTAAAATCAAATTGGAAAAAAATTCTAAAGACTTTTAAGATTATTTTTAATATTTTCTTTTTAAACTATTTTTAAACCATTTTTCCAGGCTTAAAGTTGAATTCTTCCTGTTCGATTCTTAGAGTTTACTTCACTTAAAGTCTAAAAATATCCATGCACCATTTTAGTTTGTTTATGTGTTTTTCTTTTTGTTGTTAATAATAATAAATTTATTTTATTCAAAATTACTTTTTATTTTCACCTTCTTTCTATTTGAAAATATTTTATTTTATTTATTTTCATACTTAGTTTAATGTTTCGCGTATTCTAGAATTGTTCGGTGTCTATGTTAGTGTGTGTGTTTGTGTGTACAGATGTGTATTTGTTTGTAATAAGAATCGATTACGATTTTGTTAATAAAAAGAGTGACGGTGAATAATTACCCGTTTTCTTTGCTTGTTTCCTTCTAGTATTCTTTTTCCTTAACATTTTAAAGTTTTTGTTACATAATTAGGTCAGATTGTTAAGTAGAAAAATGGCGGCGGCTTTGTCGACGTCATTAGACATTTTTTCTACAAATTGGCGGTTAAGATAAAATTGCATTGGTTTTGTTTTTGTTATTGCTATTTACATTAGTAATTCTTTTTTGTTTCCAAGTTGTTTTTCAGTTGTTTTTTTTAAGAATTGCGCGTTTTTTTGCCATAGTTTGTGGGTGGCGGGGGGGGGGGGGGGGGGAGAAAGTGTACTGCACACACGTGACATCACTTTTCTTTCGGGCACCTGTTACTTTTGAATACTGCTGAATACCTGGTACAAGCTCCATGCGAATACTTGCTACTTTTTCCGTATTTACTACTTTTAAATACCTGATACTTGTTAAGAATTTTTTATTTTATTGTTAAACGTTTTGAAGCTTTAAAAAAAACTGTTAAGACCGAGCAAAAAAAGGAAATTTGGTACTTCCCACTGTTCGTGCTCGGATTGACGGACCAAACCAATAGCAGGGACGCGCGCGGCTTCCTTTTGAACTTTACCGCAATCTCAAGACCCCTTCGTTTAAAACGACTACAAAACAAAAACAAAACTAAGTCGGTACTACGAACTTTCGAAAATAGTTGCGCACGTTTTCACCAGCATTCCACTGAACAGCTCTAAATAAGTCTTGCCTCACCTCCCCCTCCCTATAAAAATTTTAGCACTGGCGCCCTTGCCTCCATTTTTTTCCTTTTTATTTATTGCTTCGATTAGAAACAATTTTAAGGTTTTTATTGTTTTTACATTTACTCAATCGCGGGGGGGGGGAGGACATTCTAGTTGGTTGTTTCCCTTTATTGTTAAGTCGATAATATTATTTAGTTTAAATTTTTTAATATATAGTATGATTTCTGTATATTTTCTATTTATATAATTCTTTTACTTTTTATTTACGTTTATTTGTTTTAATTATTTGTTTAAATATAATCAAATACGAATATAAAATTAAAAAGCCACTCATTTTTCACAGCACCAAGTTTGTATGTTTTTAATATACAATATGTTGCATTTTTATTTTGTTTGTATTCTTTTTATTTATATCTTTTAAAATTATAGCTTAGTGTTTTTATATTTTAATTTGTTTAGTTGTTGTTGGTTGTTTTGTTGTTAAATTACAAAGATGAGGAGAGAGAGAGAAACTCAACGACGAAATATTCTTTGTTTGTTTTAAACAATTCATATTCTAAATTTTAAATATCATTCGACATTTCTTTTGTTTTTATTTATTAATTTTACTTACTAAAAATGTACATCAATCACAACTTGAAATATTTTTTAAATGGAAAGGTCGCTAGACTAGTAAAACGGATAATTTCATAAATAAAGTTGCCATTAATTGAAATTTGATGATTTTTGTTTTATTTCTTTTACCTTGTTAAATAAACCCCGCCCCATTTAGAGAATTAATTTATAAGTGTCCTTAATTTTTTTTTTTGTTATAAGTTCGCTTACGGTTTTGTTATTCATTTCTATTTTTTTTTATGTTTATACCATTTTGTCCTTTTCTTTTTAGACTTTGAACAGTTAATTTTAATTGCTTAGTTGTTCACTGTGTTTGTGTTGTGTGTGCGGGGAGAGGGAGATTGTGGAAGGAAGGTTGTTACGGATTAAGATACGTTCAAATGCGTAGCGCTCATCGGGATGAAAAAAATGGCGCATCCTTACGTGGGTGTTTAGTTGAGTGGGGTGGGGGATGGAGTTGTATATCGGATCTTTATGTGCTGTTTTGTAATTTGAAGAGAATTTTCAGTCATGTATTGCTTATTTACGAAAATTGTAGTAGCTATTTGTATGGTTGTTGCTTGTTTGTTTGTTTTTTTTTTTAAATCTAAATTTAGAAGTTTTTTCACCCTAGACTTTACCTTAATTTTTTTAATATTTATTCTTACTTACTCTTAATTAATAATTTAGATTACAATTTACAGTTAGACATTTTTTCTGTACGGTTACATTAATTCGAAACTAAAACAAAGTTTGGTTGGTTGATTTTTTAAATTTACGAGTAGATCACTTTTTTTTAGTCTTAGAGACGTTAAACTTTCGATTGATTTTGGTTTGTTTTTGAGTTCGGTTTTTAGGTTGTTCGGACGAAAACTTAACGAAAAAAATTTTAAAATCGTTTTCGTTCGTTACGAAACAACCCAAAAATTGTTTTTAACCGTTTTTCTTTTGTTGTGTTTATCCTATTGCAAATACATCGCATTTATTCACGGCTAACTACCCTACGTATGTATAAATTTGAATTTTTTGATATGAGGGACGTTACTTTTACTTCCTTTTACCTACACATAAACGGATTTTTTTTCACTTTACTTACACAAATACATAGAATCTATAAAACACTACAACTACTTGCTTATTTCTCTTTTATTTTGTTTAAATAATTTCTAGATTTAGTTTATCGTTTTTTTGGTATTCATTAATTTTTTATAGTTTGAATACAATTCTTGTGGTATTCGCGGTATTTTAGTGTTGTTGTCTGTTTTGTTTATATTTTCTTACAAACTTGACAAGTGGACAGAGTTAAGAGACGCGCACCACAGCATAGAGTTGAGGGATTCTAGTTCATTGCGCGGGGAAAGAAACCGGCAAAATATTTGAACTGAACGAAAATCGAAAAGATTTTAAATTGGCGATTCTTTTTCAAAAACAAAATAAACAAACAATTTGAAAACTTTGATACTATTGTTACTGTTTTGATCAGGTTCTTTTTTGTTCAGCACATGGAAAAATACGGAAAATAAAAAACTGGGAAACCAATTTCAAAAAAGCTGTTCTCTCGATTTATGTTTATGAAATTTCGTAATTGTTGTTAATTCACGGGCTTCGATGGTTTCCTTTTTGCAATGAAATTGTTGATTTGGGTTCGTTTTCAGGGGAGGTGTGCGTGTGTTTGTGTAGGTGTCGATTTTAACTAAGCCTTTCTATTTTTCTTGTTTAATTTGTTTTTAAACGAAGAAAATATAATAATTTTTTTTTTACAATTAGCTTAATTTTTATATAGCTTTTAGGTTAATTTTAAGTAGATAAGTGGTTTGTTGTTGTTTTTTTAATTTGATTTGATTTTCATTCGAGTTTGTTTTGCTTAATTTAAACTAATTGAAATTGAATTCTTTGTGTTTCATTAGGTTTTTTGTTTTTTATTATAATAATAATAAGAGATAAAAAGTTGGAATTGATTACAATTTAACTTTTCTTTTTGTTTTCAAATTTATTTACAAATAAATATAAAGTTTTAACGACATTTATTGCAATTCTATTTAATAATTAATATATAAATTCATCACACACTGATTTTTATGTTTTTAATAAATAATTTCTATAAATTGTTTTATACTTAAAGTTTTTTATTTAGTTTTAATATTTTTATGATTTCATGTCTATTTTTTTCAGTTTTTCTTCTCAATTATTTCGCGTTTTGATTCACTGAATTTAAATGGAATTATTCTCTAAATATAAATTTCAACAACAACGAAAATATAATGTGTAAAACGTTATAAATAAATAAAAGTAAATTACACGAAGGCGTCGTTTATTGTATGCTTACTTTACTTACACATTTTGTTTATATTCCTCATTGGTTTTTGTTTAAATATAGAATTTATGTCCTAATACGTTTCATGATGTCGCTTACTTTGCTACTGGTTTTTCTTACATTTAGTTTATTCATATTTGTTTTCTCTTTAAATATAATTTTCAAATATGTTTTTAAGTTTTAGATAAATTGGAAAGCGTATTATTATTTCGTCGTTATCATCATTTTTTGTGATTTTTGTTTTGTTTTCCTAAACAGTAAGTTTTCTTGATGGCGAACGGCCGCTTATTTTTCGAATGCCCATCACTTGCAGTCGGTTCGTTTTTTCGTTTGTTTTTGAATTTAAAAAGTTCTTAGCAAAAAAAGAACAACAAAAAACTAAGCATTGTTGTGATTTTGTTTTTAATTCGGATGGAAGAGAAGGCGGAGGGAAAGAGGGGGTCATGGAACTGCAATATTGAGCGGAAATAAATAAATAAAAAAAATGCAAAAAATAGCAATGTTGTTACGTCCTTTCTTACAGGCTTAGTGCCATCTATCGGGAACAAAAACGACACAAGATCTAGCAATTATTAGTGACTCTACCCGTCGTATCTGGAAACGGAAATGGGACTTGTCGGGTACTTTGAAATTTTAACGTTATTGGCCACCACTTCCCCAATTTTGATCGGATTTAAATTTGGTTTGGATTTTTGAGCAGCTGTTGAGCCCCCCTTTCATTTCATGTATCATTTGGAAAAATTTCAAATTTTGAATTTTCAAAAAAATGCCACTAAACCCCTTGCCATTTTTTGGGGCGATTTTTCGAAATTCTGTTCCTGTGGTCCGATTTTGACGAATGTTGGCTTAAATTAAAGGTACGGGTGTCTCCTTTTCAAATCCCCAAACAGATTTAAAAAATAAAATTTGTTGCGGTCAGGAGAGCGAAAAGAAGAGTTGCCAAATTTAACGGTTTTTTTCCACGTTTTTGGCCCTAACTCCGCCAATTTTGATCGGATTTAAATTTGGTTTGAATTTTTGAGCAGCTGTTGAGCCCCCCTTTCATTTCATGTATCATTTGGAAAAATTTCAAATTTTGAATTTTCAAAAAAATGCCACTAAACCCCTTGCCATTTTTTGGGGCGATTTTTCGAAATTCTGTTCCTGTGGTCCGATTTTGACGAATGTTGGCTTAAATTAAAAGTACGGGTGTCTCCTTTTCAATTCCGCAAACAAATTTAAAAAATAAAATTTTTTGGGGCCAGGAAAGCCAAAAGAAGAGTTGCATCTGGGGATCTTTTTTCGACGTTTTTGGCCGCCGTTCCCCCAATTTTGTTCGGAATTCAATTTGGTTTGGATTTTTGAGCAGCTGTTGAGCCCCTTTCATTTCATGTAGCATTTGGAAAAATTTCAAATTTTGAATTTTCAAAAAAAATGCCACTAAACCCCTTGCCATTTTTTAGGTCGATTTTTCAAAATTCTGTTCCTGTGGTCCGATTTTGACGAATGTTGGCTTAAATTAAAGGTACGGGTATCTCCTATCCAAATCAGCAAACAGATTTTAAAAAATAAAATTTTTTGCGGCGAGGAGAGGCAAAAGAAGAGTTGCGAATAATCAAAAGGTTTCCAACTGACTGCCGGCTAATATTTTTTTCGCGATATTTTTTATGTTACAATAATTGAAAACGAAATAAAAATAAACGGGAACGGACTGAAAAAAAAACCAACTGAAAAGGGGAAAAGCGAAATGCTAGACGGGGAGGAAAAAATTAATAAAACAATAAGATTTTTAGTTTTAGTTGCAGTTGTGTGTTTTCTTTTCGGTTTGTTCTTCTTTCTAAAAAAGACTATTTAATTAAGATTTACAATTACAATAAATATGTTCTTGTGTCTGAGTTGCATCGTTTTTTTTCGTTTTGTTTGTTTGTTTTTACATATATTTATTAATTTACTTATTAGGTTTGCGAGAAGACTCTTTAGCGCACAAAGTACGTTGATTATTAAATTCTAAAAATTAACTATAGTTGATTTTTTTGTCGGTTTTTTCTTTAATTTTTTTTTTAATTATCCATATATTTAGATATAAATTATTGGCTAGTATACGAATACAAAAAACAATATGTAGATAAATATGCTTATGTGTGTGCATATGTATACATATATATATATATATATTTAATGGAAAAATGTTTGCTGTGTTGTTCACGTTTCATTCAATTTGTTTATTGTTTTTTTTTTTATTAAATGGCTGCTCGTTGCTCCCGAGTGTGTATTGTTGCTAAACTAAAATTGATACGACGTGTGACGAGGCGGAAGGGATTAGGGCGCAGGACGGGGAGAACAGGAAGGAAGGATATTCTCGTCAACGGCTTAATTCAACAATTTCAACTCGCAACGTTTAAAACGTTCGTTCGTTTTTTTTGTTTTCACTTAACCTATTGTGTTAATAATGTTCCAAATTGTTTGGATTTTCTCTTAGCGTTGTTTTTCACTATATTTACATACTGACTTGGACTTGACTTGCAGTATCAATTGTAATTTATTTGTTTGATTTGTTTTTTTTTTTTTCTTTAATTTATAAATATATTAAATCCCTCTATAGAATACAATAAAAAATATACACATATTTTATTAATCATTAATTTCATTTCATTTTTGTCAATACATAAGATTATAATTAGAGAAATCACAATTTTTGATTATTATTTCATATTAATATATTTCAGCGTTTGTTTTTATTTTTAACCATAGTCTCAAGTGTTTTCTGCATTGTTTTTTTTTATCTTCTGGTATTTTTGCAGGCTTCTTTTCAACAAAAACAAATCGTCATCATCACTAGTGACGTAGTATTAAAACTTACGAGACGAATAAAAAATTGATTCTTATTACTTCTAAGCGTTAAAATTAAAACGTAAATTTAAAAAAAAAGTCTTCAATCATGAAGAAAACGACGACTTTTTGTAGTTTGTGTTGTGTGGTTCGCGTTTTGCAGAAATTTCTCTGTAGCTGCGTGCAACAATAAAAGCGGTGTGATTGGTGGTTTTTTCTTCGAATATTCGAATGATTTTGGTATTGTTAAAAGTATTTTTAAAAGGGCGGGTTGTTTTTTTTTTTGTTTCAATTGGAGTGCGTGCGCGCACGCAAGTTCAACGACGTGAAAAAACCAACAACAAAAAAAAAACGTATATCACACGTGGCCTAAAAACGTAACTACTCCGAGATTCTTTTTCTGTTAGAATTTGTTTTTTTTTTTTAAGTTGTAAAAACCTAGCGCGCTGTTCTGAAACTTACCACCGCCCCTCGGAACGGTTTTTACACCCCGACAAAAAAAAAGAAGAAATAAGCTTAAAAATAGTTTTTTTAAAAGTGCTATAATAACGGCGGTGTTGCAACAAAAAAAACAGAGAAGGAATATTCGACTTATTAAAATTACAAAATAAAAAAATTTTAAACCGGAAGACGATGGGGAGAGAGGAGCCAAATTAAAACTACCATTCGATTGAGACCAAAACCAACTGCAATTGGAATGAACGCGCGCGGAGGGTGATTTTTGGGAGGGTGGTTGAAGTGTTGTAGTTGTAACTACAGCACCAGCCACCCCCCGGTCTACCACGCTCGAAACAGTCCCCCATCAATACAAAACCCGAGCGCGATGATGAGATTCGATCGGCTTCGTTTGCGTGTTGCGCCTGTGATACGCGTGCGAACGCCCAGTTACGCTCGCTCCGCCCAGTTCAGAACATTCAGTTTTGTTTTTCTTAAAAGATATTTTAAACAGTAAAAATTATTTTTTTTTTTTTATTTCCGTCACTTTTAGAGTTTGGAAGTTTTCTTTGCTTTGTTTTGTTTGTTTTTTTTTTAGTATTTTCTTTCTCTTTTTAAATATATAAATTTAGATTGCATCTTTTAGATTAATAAGTCGTTTTTTTGTAGTGATTTTTTTTGCTTCCGTCTTAATTCGTTCGTTCGTTTTTTTTTTTGCTAATAATTGGGAACCGGGTTCGCTCGTTTGAACGGGCTCTCGCGGCATCTCTTGTATTTAAATATCCTAGAGTTTTATCAATTTTTTTTCTTTCATTTATTAATCCTAAGTGTTGTTTGTTTTGTTTTTTTTTATAATATATATATCAATAGTTTTAAAAAGAAAAAAACAAAAAATATATAGATCTGATGAATTACAGTTACTTTGTGTAATTTTCTTTTAGTTTTTTTTTGTTACTTACCAACTAGGCTGCAATTGATTATATTTTACAATATATAATAATATTTTCTTGTAATTATTATTTTAAATTAATTTATCATATTTTTTTTAATTATTTGTTTTTGTTTTTACTTAAAAAGACAGTTTCATTAATTAATTGATTATTTTATCAAGTAAATTTTCTGGTAAGTATGACTTTAAATTCGATGGTGTGCCACGTTCTGGTGCGCCGTCTAATGGCGTTGTCCAGAGATTGCCAGGGGTATTAGGGCTGGGCCAAACTGAACCAGCACCCCACGTGTCCGAACCTGAATAGTGAATGAATGGGGGGAGGGAGAGAGAGAAAGAACGCAGTCAGTAACGGAATGGACGAAAAATTAAAAAAAGAAGAGAGAAAGCATTAATAGCTTACCGGACGATCGTGATGGATTCGGTTGATTTTGTGGACGCCACGATTGTCCGGTACCGGGTATACCACCACCCGATTGACCGCCCGGTACAACACAGGCTCCACCGCCGACACCACCGCCAGCACTATTCGAGCCGCCGGATTGTCCAACGGCCGGTAAATGCTGTAAAATATTTTGAACTTCGCTTTCATTTGGTGATTCAGCGCAAATGGTCGTATTGCCGAGAACACAATTATTGAGTGCCATTTGTGCTTTGTTAGCTTCTTCGCGCGACGAATATTTACAAAGAGCAATTCCTTGATTCAAGTACAAGTGGAAATTTTGTAGAGGACCATGTTGCATGCACAGCGTTCGAAGCGTCGAACCATCGATCTGTTGAGGGGGCCGCGTGAAGGAAAAACAGTGTTAAAAATCCGAAAACCTAATCGAATCGTGCGCTCCCGACTCACCTGAGTTGTAAGATTCTTTAATAACAGCCATGTAGAATGCCAATTAGCGTTTGCCGTCGACCAATTTGAATTGCCGCCGCCTCCACCGCCGCCACCACTTGAACCACTACTCTGAATACGTCCGGTTAAGCTGCTACCAATCCAACCGTTCGAATTACCGCCCGATTGATTCGAAACGCCACCACCGGAACCGACAACACCACCTGGACCGCCACTTACTACACCGCCCACAACGCTAACATTCGATTTATTCGAACCTAAACCGGGCGGTGGACCTCGTGCACTCTTATTCATCGGTGCGCCCCAAAGTTCGGACGTTGTGGCACTCGATTGTGGAACATTATCGGACCAACTGCTAGGGGAAAACGAAAAGAGGGACAGGTTTTTTTTTGTCAGTTTCGGCGAAACAAAAAAGGACGAGTTAAGCTAGCTAATTACCCCGAGAAGTTTTGTTGATTTCCAGACGGATTAAAACTCCACGTTGTCGACGATATACTTAACGGTGGTAAATCAGTCGGTGATGTTTTACTACTATTTGCAAATAAGTCAGCATCTTTAGCCGACGGGTTAATCGATAGCGGACTTCTAGCTACGCTACCCGGTGTAATACTAGGATCGTCTTCGATTGTTTTCATTTGAGAACCCTAAAAATCAGACACAAGGCAAAGTAGAACAATCGATATTGAAATTAATCGATCGGATTACCTTCCATGGTTTGCCAGGCTCAAATTCCGGAACTAAATCAGTAAATGCAGTTGCAGGTGAGGGCTGTGCAGCTGGCCAGTCTTTATTCTCGTTTTCATTGTTTGGATCCGGCCAACCGTCACCGAAATTTCGTGCGGAAGACCACGTACTGCTGTAAAGATTACCGAAAACTAAAAAACGACCCCAAAGCTAACGCGCGAAAGAAAACTTACACATCGCCTTGCAATCCCAATGAAGCCATATTATTATTGGCATTTGTTGCTGTTGATAATGTTGACTTAGCCGTTGGACCAGGTGCTCGGGAAAAATCAGTACTATCGGAACTAACTTCCTTTTCTAATACTGGAAGCTTCCATTGGTTCAGTCTCGATTGTGGATTTGGTGCACCTTGAAATGCTCCAGTCTGTGTTTAGAGGGAGAGAGTGAGTTCCGGGTTAGGGAAAGCGAAAAGAACCGTTTAATCCCCGTACCTTATTTAGAGATATCTCAGAAAAGTTTGTTTGAAGAGCACTTATGGCATCATGTTGTCCCCTCAAGTATTCATTATTTGAGCTACCAACATGTGATGTAGCTGCTTGCTGCTGTTGATGTTGCTTAACGTAGAGTGCTTGTTGTGCATTGATTTGATTTTGTAAATTGGTTATTTGTTGTTTATACTTTGTGATAGTAACAGATAATTGCATAGTATTAATAGGATTACGTTGTATAGTTGTTTGTGCCCCTTGTAAATGCTGAAACGGGAAGGACGGTTACGCCTAGTCGACCACGAAACCAACAACGGACTCACTTTAATGTTGCTGAGCAACTGATTAAGCAGTATAAGTGTAGCTGGCGCTAACGGCTGATTTAGAATTTGTCCGCTTAGAAAACCGCCCTGAACAGCCATCTGAATTTGTTGTACAAGCATGCGAAGCTGTTGTGCGGACGGTTGTCCCGAATTATGACTGCCGGCACCGACACCACCCTGACCCCCGCCACCTCCGCCTCCACCACCACCGCCGACTCCGCCTCCAACACCCTGTCCACCCCCACTGAAACCCCCGGCAACATTCGGCGCTCCGGATACATTGTGCGGTCCCTGATTAAGATATTTTTGTACCTGTAACGGTTGCATATTATTCATAGCTGCTAGGTTCGGATTTCCACCAACACCCGACCCCGTAACACCACCACCACCACCGCCCATGTTATTCAAAATGTTTGGGTTATTTTGCTACAAGAAAAAAATGAAAAAAAAGAAGAAAATTTGCAAACCGCAAACAAACACAGAGTAAAAAGAAATTTTATCTTTTTTCCTTTTTTTTACACACAGAGGACACAGAGGGTGGGTGATCGAAGGGGATGAGAGTGTGATAGGACTTCTTTCTATGATTTTAGTTGGATTAGTTTCATTTCGGGACTTAAGCAGAAAAAAAGCGAACGGAAAAAGGTTAAAAACAGCAAGAAAAACTTACCGGTGGGAATGGCATTGTTGGTTGCGGTCCACCGGCGCCCGAAAATCGTCCAGCAAATGCATTCGTGTGATCGAAGCCGCCGCCGCCTCCGCCCCCGCCGCCAACCACAAATGACGATGGATCGTCACCGCGACGCCACGAGTCCAAACCAGCGCCGGTGTTGGGTCGCGTGCTAAGAATTTCATGAGCCTCTTCGACATTTAGATTGGTCGCGCGCAACGTAAGCTCGACGTCCTCCTTCTTGAAGCCGAAATCGATCAGGAACTTGTAGGCCTTGCTGTTTCTTATCAGTTCGCTGCTCAGACCGCCTAGTTTCGATTGTGGCGGCTTGTTAATGCCGCCGCCACCGTGCGGACCGCCCCATTCGCTCGACATGTTGTCCGTATCGGGCCAGATTTGCGACTTGTTTGGATTCTTGGTCCATGCCACCGACGCTGTCGAATCGTTCCAGCCGCCGACACTGCCTATGTTGCCCATTGCGGCGGCCTTCTCTTCCCAATTGTTGCCACCGCCGCCACCACCACCTCCTCCACCGCTATGCTGATCGTCCCAAGCACCATTGTTCCGGTTACCCTGACCGTGGCCCCACATGTTCGTGTCCGGCTTCACTTGACTGCTGGGACCGCCGTGGCGTCCGCCTCCGCCCCCACCCTGCGACATGGGTGCGGCTGCACCGCCCGGACCGACCGAACCCGCGCCACCTTGATTCCCGATCGCGCCACGAATCAAGTGATTGCGTGAAATTTCGGACATGTCCTTCCAGTGGGACACGCCCGGAACGCGCTGTTGTCCCCAAAGCGACGTGCCGTCATCGTAGTTGGGAATATTGCGACGTTGTGGCGGCGGAGACGGTTCTTCCCAGCCTGTCGGCTTAGCGCCACCACCGCCGGCACTCATTGTAATGTCCTTCGGGCCGCCGACGCCGACCGATTGAGCTCCGCCCCATTGTGAGTTGTTGTTGCCGACCACGGTACCGGGACCGCCCCCAGCTGCAGCAGCAGCCGCCGCAGCAGCTGCCGCAGCGGCCGCAACCGCCGTACCAGGCCCGACCATCTTATTCAGGTTGATTTGTCCGCCGTGGGCGAGGTGATGTCCCCACATTTCCGGCGTGCCGTTCAAACGTCCCGAAATTCCGCGCGGATCACCGCGCATATCACGTATCGGATCGCCGCGCGCATCAATCATTCGAATGTCGCGCGGATCGGCACCGCCTGGCGTACGTAAGTCACGCGGATCAACGTTTCGTACGTCGATTGGTGCATTGCCACGCGGATCGCCCCAAGCACTAGCTCCGCCGCCGCCTCCTCCACCACCACTACTAACAACACCTCCGCCACCGCCCCCGTTGTTACCACCACCGACACCAACGCCGCCTCCAGAACCGCCAACACCAACACCGACTCCTCCTACACCACCGCCGCCACCTCCTCCTCCACCACCGCCGCCGCCAATCGAATTGCCCCATTCCGTTTCCTTTTTCTGCTGCTGAACGGCAGCCGCAACCGTTGTCGGTCCGGTCGGCGGCCAAATACTTCCAGCCGGCTGTGACCATTGCGGTCCTGTCTGATTCGACGGCGTTCCCGTCCAAACGTTACTCGTGTCCGTGCCGTCGTCATCTTCGCCCCACGTACCGCCCAAATTTGTCGACGGCGTATGACCCCACGGTGTCTTCTGTACCGGCTGCGGCGGCGGTTGTCCTCCGTTTCGCAAGTTCGCTTCCCACAAGTCCGTACCGTTATTGATATTTGGCTTCCACATAGGCGGACCGCCGCCACCAGTTCCTCCGCCCCCACCGCCACCAGTCGGATCGCCGCCACCGCCCGCCGTTCGATCACCGCCGCCACCGACTCCCCCACTTTTCGATGCCGGCTCCGGCGATCCCGGAACGTCCCAATTCGTGTCCTGATTGACGTGCTGGCAGCCCCATCCGTCCTGCGAGAATAGCGCTTCGCGCATCGTGTTTAACTGTTCGAGTTGATTTTTGGCCGCTGCTGCTGATGTGCCACCGCCTACGAGGCCTGCTGCTGCTCCACCATTTCCACTGGGATTATTAGCGTTGCCGTTGTTACTTCCAGGCTGGAAATTAGGCGGGGAAAAAGAAAAGAAAAAATTCAAATTAGTTTCCGGAGGAGAAAAACCTGGAAAAGTTTTCGGGTGTTTTTTCTTTGTGTGTATGTCGGCTCGCGAACAAGTCGTGCGATTGGTTCTTTGTTTTCGAAATTCGGAAGACAAACAACAACAAAAACACCAACATACACTCAATTAAAACTCTTAATTTAAATTTAAAGTTGGGGGTGGAGCCCCGGCAGATGCAGGCAGAGAAACGCGGACCGAGTTCGGGCTCGGCCTTGAATTTTGCGGAGGACGCAAAGACCCGGTTCTGTTCTTAAACTCTAAGTTAATTTCTACTCCGCGGCTGGAGTTTAGTTCCGATTTTTTGAGACACGCGGTTTTTTCTTTTTTTTTAGATTTCTCAAGTTTTAATTCAGTGTATAGCCGGAGTGTGGGAAGGGGGGTTCCGAGTTCGCATCTTCGGCCAGTTTTTTTTATTGCATTAAATTTTACTTTTGGTTTGTTTGTTTGTTTTTTTTGGCATTTTTATTTACATTATTTCCATTTAGTGTGGATTGTCCACCGGGGGGAGGTTGTTGCTGCTGCTGCTGTTGGACGCTACTTTGCTGAACCGCTTGAATACCGCTTCCACTTGCCCCACTACCGACACTCGCACTATTACCCCCAATCGCACTGCCGGCAGCTTGTTGCTGATTTAAAATTAGTTTATTACTCGGATTGTTATTATGGTGGCTGTTATGATGCAAGGGACCGACACCGGGAGGCGTATTGTTGCTATTATTGTTGTTAGTGGCCTGCATAGGGTCGTTTTGCGAACGAAGGGAATGCTGCTGCTGTTGGCCCCAGTTGGCATTCGATTGCATTTGTTGGGGCGGAGCATTGCCCCATGTACCGGCATTCGGATTGCCAACGCCAGCCGACGCCGATGTATTACTTGGCGGTGAACCCCAGCCGCCGATACCACTTCCACCGCTGCCGCCACCACCACCACCACTGCCTACACCACCAGCACCTCCTCCTCCACCGCTGTTCGGAGTATTCAAAGAGCCTTCAGCGCCGCCGTACAACCGCAACCGTTTCGGTATGCCCCAGCTTCGATTGGTCGCGGGTCCTCCGATCGCTTCGTCGGCAAAATCTCGTTGGTTCAGCTGCGCAGTTCGTTGCTTCTCGCAACCAATCGCTTTCAATAGATCGTCGTACTTAAGGTGCGACGAAACCGACCGCCTTGTTCGCGGACGATTCGAGTTATTTTCGGGTGGAATAAACTTATTACTAGTCTTAAACAAAACTATATCACAATTATTGTTAGTCAAATGAAGAGTTTTTGAGATGCGACGTTCGCAACGGTTGCTGTTGCTGCTTTCTGAGGCGAAATTCGTTCCGTTTGTTGTTCCGATCGACCAGGACACGGCGCACGATTTTCTTGTTCGTTGATTTTTACAAAAATAAATAACTAAAGCGAATAAACCCGAAAAAATAATCATAGCTAATTGATTATCATCGTAAATATTTTCAACATCAGACTTTTGATTTAAATACGGATAATAAATAGTTGTCATAGTACTAGAGTTCATATTGTTATTAATTAGTGGCATTATTGCAATTTCAATCGTCGCTACATCAGACTTATCAACGAGACGAATAATAAACTTTCTACCAGCACAACTAGTAGTTACATTGTTAAGTAGTACGTTCATTTTAAAGCTTTCGATATTTAAATAGTTACAACTATAACGACTTAAAAATTTCAATTTACAGCTAATTGTTGTATTTAGTTGCCACATTTTTGTTTTTTACTTTATTGAAGAATGAGAGGAATGTTTTGTTTTTCTAATAGCACCGAAGAAACAATTGATGGATGGGATTTTAAATATATACTTTTTCTTGTTTTGTTTTTAAACCTTACCCGGCTACGTTAAATTCTACGGATTATTTTCTAGTTTCTCTTAAACGCTACCAAAATTCCTTAAATGCTACGTAAAATTTCTATTCTAATATTGTTTTTCTTATCTCGACGTGGAACACAATGAAAAACACAGATATCGGTAATTGTTCTTGTTTGTTTTGCTATTAACTAAATTCTAGGATAATCGCCCTAACTACTACTAAGAGAAAAAAATGAAAATAAAAATAAAACAGGACAAATATTCGTAGGTAAGATAATCGGGGGATTTTGGCGTACAAAGTTACTTCACAGATAAATTTCTTGGATTTGTGTGGGTGGGTGGGGGTGTAAGGACAGGCCGCGCGCGCCCTGAATCTCTCTGTCGCTGGCTGCTTGCTACTTTTCCGCTTAAATTGATTTGGTGGTGATGTGATCAGCGTGGATTTTTCTCTTTTCTTTTTTTTATTATCGTCCTCTGCACACGAATTCAATTCCGATTCGCTTGAAACGAACTTAGTTCGGATTGTTTATATAAAAAATAAAAAAACAAATGAAAGAGAAACACTTTCTAGCACTTTTTTTTTTTACAAAATTGTGTTAAAGAGTTTTTAATTTGCCCGTCAGCGGCCTTGACAACACGAGAACCAAGTCGGAAAAAACAGCGCACACACAAAGGAAATCCTCTGAAAGAAAAAAAACGAAGAAAATTAAAGAAAATCGCGCAAAGATTTTCCCCCCTCTTTTAGTTACCTTCTTAGCAACGGACGGAATATCCTCCCCACACGACAGGAACCGACAGTTTACAATGCATTTTCGATTTTTTGTTTTTAAAGAGTAAAATTTTGCAATCGTTTTAACTGTTTGTATCCTTTTTTTTTGTAATTGTACTAATTTAGGTTTAATTTCTAGTGTTTTTTTTTCTTTTAATTCCGAGATTGAATTGTTTTATTGAGCTTTTTATCACAGTTTCTTTTTGACCTCGCCTTTTTGATTAAAAAAATGAAAAAAGGAAATTAAATTGTTTAGTTAGCTAAAGATACGCGCGCGCGCTCGTCTCCCTGCTGCGCGTTTTTCGCGTCGCGGCCTCTAGTCGGAAATTAAAAAAAAATTAAAAATAAAGAAAAAACTACTCGAATTTGGTTCTTGTTGGTTTTTAGTGTTGTGGTTGTTTGTAGCGCATTTTTATTTAACGTTTTAAAAGAGAAATGAAGAACGGGAAGTTCCGGACCTTGCGTTTATTTGTTTTTACAGAGAAGTCAGTTCGATTTTTATTAAATGATTTAAATTTGGGGTTTTTAGAGAAGACAAACCTCATGCAAGAGCATTTTTTGTTGTGATCGTCTCCTTGCACAATGTGAGTCTTACTACAGAGCACATATGTCCGTTAGTTTGATTTAATTACTAGTAGCAATTGTTTTTTTTTTCAATTGTTTTGCGATTTGGTTTTTTTGGCTCGATTCGGTTAGGTTTCGTTTGCGTAATACTTTTTTTGTTTAGTTCTCGATCGATTGATTGGTGCGGTGAATTTTGTTTTGGTTTTTTTTGTTATCTTCGCAGTAGGCAGCAGATTTAAAAGACAAAGTTTATTGCTGTTTTTAATTTAAAGCTTTCGCGTGCAGATTCTTGTTTTTTGTGGAAGCCGCCGCCGCCGGTGCGTACCGCTTCTTGACTGTTGTCTTTTAATTCGGTTAGTTTTTTACTATTTAAAAAAAAATAACACAAACACACACAACGAGTTACACTACGAGGTTCTTTTTGTTTTTGTTTTTTTTTAGAAAAATAGTCTTTTGTGTTTTTGTTTTGTTTTGGAGTGAAAGCTCTTTGGCGACGAGTCTGAAACGAAAAGAAAAACGGTGTTAAATTGAGTTTTACAATTAAAAGACTGTTCCATGCACGCTGCGCACTTCACTCCCTGCGCAACAGCCCAAAAAAGCCACTGAACCTAAATCCCGAATCAAAGTCGACCCGAAATAGAGTCACTGTATAATGGATGTTTGTGTTAGTTCGTATGAAGTGACTCTAACCCGAAAAAGGAGCAACAGTTCGAACGAGCGCTGCCTGAGAAGCGGCAATGCTGCCGGTGCATCACCCTCGGTGGGCCTAGCAGACCTGAACTTGAGCAGAACCCAGCAGCCAGGATTCCAAAAACAAAACGGCGGGGGGGCCATGGGAAAAAATCAAAGTATCCATCGGGCCGAGAAAAAAAATAAGAGCAATGGGGATGACAGGGCTCACCGTACACACACATATACACCGAATCGAATCAGGTGTTGCCACCTCGGCGTCGCTTTGGCGTCCGTCGCGGGACTGCAAACACCCGACGTCAATTTGCTCCGACTAGCAAAAAAAAAAAATAAAGCCCACCCCAATAACTTTGCACCCTTAGAAAAAATGTACAAAAAAAAAGATTCTTACAGCAGAGTCGTGTGCCAAATTTCGCCCGCGCCCCTTCCAAGAGGTGGCCGCAAAAATAATTAGAGCCGCGCGCGCGACTGTTACCACCTTTTCTCTTTTTTCGCACCCCGCGAATTTCTCATACACGAAACTAGTCTGATATTTTTGTTCACGTTCACACGCTTTTATTTTATTTCAATTTTTACGCACCGTAGCATTTTTCGCCCTCGAAATTTTTTGGCCTTTTGGTTTTTTTTTTTTTTCTATTTTGACATCACAAGAAGCTTGCGCTGCGACGACGGAGGGAGATTCACATGGCGCGACGCAACGCCGAGTCACCGATGTCACGACGAAAAAACGAACGGAAAAAAAACGAACGAACCAATCGGGGGTCCCCCCACAGCACGACGATGGGCACGAATAAAATTAAAAGAAAACCGAGACGAGAGAGAAAATCGCCCGCAGACTTCCTTGGACGACTTTTCGCCTGATTTTTTACCACCCCGACGTCAGACGAACCGAGCAAAATGCGAACGGGACTTTCAGGTTTTTTTTTTTCTTTTAATTTCGATCGCAATTTCTTTTCTTGTCACTAACCCCTCGCACCGATTGAAAAGACGAACGCGGCTAATTGAGGCAATGGAACGAACGGTGTGAAAAATAAAAAAGAAAACGCGGTGGCGGCGACGATGGAAAAATAAAAACAATTTGCAATTGTGTTTTTCGTCCTCACCCTCCCGAAACTCACTTAATTTTGGTTTTTTCGCAGCCGCGGGCCTAGTGTTTTCGCACAGTTCAGAGCATCGCGACGACACTTTTGACTTTTTACTTCTTAGCGCCACGAAGACGGCGGGGATCGACGACGCAAACGACGGCCATATTGCATGTAGTGGGGATGCGTGTGTGAATCGTGACGAAAAAAGACGATTTTGCGTTCGGGCGCGGCAATGACTTGATCGTCCCGACCCCTCAGCAGTAGTAAACACTTTTCTCTTTGCTCCTCTTACGCGCTTTGCTCCACTCTCTCTTTCTCAACAAAATCACCCGGCCCAATAAACTGTTAAACGTTTTTTTTTTTTTACGCCGAACTGTCGATGCGAACACACACCAGCGAACGAATACTCTGCGATGCTACGCGACAAAACAAATCGTTCAGCAGCCGAAGAGATTTGCGGCGAATTGATCGCCACCGTCGCGATTCCCGAAGCGACAGCACACAACACTATGTTGTTGACGAATCAGAGGGCTGTCCGTGTTGTCATTTGACAGCACATCCTGGCCACAAATACAGGCCCCTCCCCCTATCAACGATTACGTGAAGATGACGAACTGTCAAATTTTAGTAAAACGGTTGCCGGAGCCGCAGCGCGTTTCGACATTATTCTCCACAAAATCTGCATCAGAAAGGGGAATTCGAAGTATTTTGAGCAAGGATACAGGGAGTTCGCAGGAAAATTATGAGCAAAGCAAAGAAAACAACCAAATTTTAGTACTGTCAATTTTTTTTTTTTTAACCCGGCTACTATGAGCCTGTCACAAATAAATTCGCCGGGCGAATAACGAAAATGGCGCCGCATTGAAGGTCCTGCTGCTAATTTCGCCGCCGTCAATTGACGGTCCCCTGAACAAAAAGAAAATCTACGCATGACATTCTAAACACATTTTAAGCTATGCGGGGGCAGAGGATGGCCCTAATGCAATTGCTCGTGTAATGACAGGATTTTTGCTAAGAAATAAACTTTCATAAAAACCCTGTGATACCAAAATTCTAACGCATTGAGCTGCCGCAAAAACGTCCTGCAACCCCATTAACGCATGCACACAACCCGCGAATTCGCTGCGAATTTCGCCCACCACCAAAACGAATGGAATTTTTGCACGATTGCGCGCAAAAACTCGCAGACAATTTCTTCCGGACTAGCCAAATGAATTTCTGGAAGAAAAATGTTTATGATCGGAAAATCATTTTCGAATACCCCGCCACACTCCACATGCACGAAAAAAAAATTAAATATAAATACCTACCACAAAAACCTCACGAATCAAAGATGGCGCCCACCGTCGTCGTCGTCGGCGGCGAACACTCACACTAACACAGGAAGAAACTTGCACGACTTTTTCCCTTTTTTTTACAAAAGGATCTCGTCCGCTCCGCTTTGAAGGAAATCTTCAAATTTTACAACACGCGTCCGACGACTTTATTTCTTTTTTGTTTTTTATTTCGACGAATATGCAAAAAAAACAACACGCGAACGAAATAAAAGAAACTTCTTGTTGCTTGCGGCAGCGAAACTTTTTGCGCACGACCGACTGAGAAAAAATCGGGGCGTCGTGAATTTACAAGCGTTCGTGCGACGCGACAATCTCACACATTCACCCCGGCGGCGCTGATATGCTGCTGTGCCGATGAAAACACAATTTCGTGTGGATTTTTCGTCCGTCGATCGTAAGGGGGGCCCCAACAGCACGAAACCTTCCAACGGATACGAACGACACGGGACACACGAGTGCGCGCGACACCGAAATTTCCCCACCGTAAAATTTTTTCCTGCTCTTGGTCTGTTCTGGGCTTTTCTTTTGCCACCCCCGCGCGACAAAATTGGTTTCTCGACGAGATTAAAGAAAAATTTACAAAAAAAAAAAAACCAGAAGAAAAGAAAAGATATATTTTTCGTTCTTCACACTTCAGGTTCGTTTCGAAAACAGTCAACAGACGGGTTTCAGCGGGGGAAAGCGGGGCCCCACACACCGAACGAGAGAAAAAAAAACTAACTTTCTTTCGCCAAAACGCAAAGATCCTTCCGCTTCACACGGAAATTTCGCACAAATGCCGCGAATCCAGACGATTTCCGTTAAAAAAAACGACAAATGCAACCTTTTCCGACTGTCGGGCTCTTTTTTCGTCGCGTTTCGGACTTCCGAACGCGTTTATTTCCCGACCGATTAAGACGCAGAAAAAAGCAAAATAAAACTCACCATTTAGAAATTTAGTACAAGTCGCGGTGCCAGAGTGTGTGTCTTGTTCTTGACGCTGGTCAATGGGTTTTCTGTCCTGACATTTACTTTTCGGAGAGCTTGGTTTTCGGGAAATTTTGTTTTTTCCCTAGAACAATCGCGAAAATTCAATGAAATGAGTTTTGCGTGTTTACGGTGCTTTTGTGTTGGAGAATTGCGATAAAAACTAAGATTTTCGATTGAATTGACTCGAAGCTTGTCATGGATTTTACCAAATCGTTGCCAACTTCACGAGTAATTAGTGGTAGTTGTATAAAATTTTTGACAGATCGCGAAAACAAGTGCCGTTTTCGTCGTGGGTATCTGAGTTTCATTAAATCTTCGTCGTATTTCTCAGTCTAGGGAAGAAACTAACGGGAATTTTCAGTTAGTCGCTATGTTTGGTACAAGAACTGTGCCGAACGAAGACTAAACACTGAAAGGACGAACCACAGGACGCGCCACTCGCAGGGGGGAGGAGGACTGGACCGCACCGGTAGTGCAGGTCGACGTTTCGACTATGGACGACTATACGCGGCAAATATTACGCGTTGCTGTCGCTCAAATTTGCCAGACAATCGGCTGGCACACGATCCAATCAACGCCGCTCGAACTTCTCACCGATATCCTGCACAAGTACATGCAGGAGCTGTCGCGTGAAACTCATCGCTACACTGAACTCTGTAAGTGTTTTGTTGCATTGTAGGCGAACAGGATCACTGGTCGTGTTCTATTCACCCCCTTCTGCGTTTCAGATGGCCGCACTGAAGGTAATCTGGACGATGTTGCGCTCGCCTTTCAGGATCTTAGCGTCAGCGTTCCCGACCTTCACGAGTACATCAACAACGTCGATTCGGTGGCTTGTGCCGTCGAAGTACCGAAATATCCGATTCATAAGGAGTCTAGCATGAATTTCTTAAAGCCGGGCAGCAAGGAGGTTGTCACGCGTCCCGTACACGTGCACGAGTACTTGCCGGCCATTCATCCGGAAAAGGAAGGTCTGTGCAGTGGTTTCTCCGCTGGGGACAAGCGATTTTACTTTGAATGCTAATTTCAGTTGACGATGAGGACCTTGCGTCCGGCGGGTACAAGCTGTGCGCATCTGGAGGATCGACTAGTTTGAACGATGATGTGTCGATGCTTCCGAAAGATTCGCTGCTTGGCAAGGTATCGTCGAATGGACATGATTTGTTCAAGAAGCCCGAAATGATTGAAGTGCCGGCCATTAAGAAACCGCGTAAACTTAACGAGGACGAGGGTCGACCGACACGTGAAATAAGCAGCGTTATGATGACGTCGTCTGGTTTTATTTCGCCAGCGCGCGAAGGGAAGCTGCCCGATTCGAAAACGCCCATTTTGCCTGGTACTGTCGCTTGTGACTGGCCAGCCTCATCCGAAATTAAATAAATTTTCGTTCTGTTTCAGACTACAAGCAAATCGTGCGTGCACAGTCTCCGCAGCAGACTGTAGCAGTGCCAGTAGTTACCCCACCCGCTGTACCCGTCGCCAGTTTTAATTCAAAGCCCGAAAAGAAAGTGAAGAAGCAACGCTCGTCGACGACGGCAGCTAGTAACGCCTCGTCCAAAGAGCAACGCAAACGCGAACGTCAACTAGCCAAGCTACAGAAGTTGAACGCTGCCGCTGCATCCAGTGCCACTACACCGAAGGCTTCGCCATCGAGCAAGAAGCAACGGATCAAGCATATGAAGTCGAAACATGCCGTAAATCAGGCCAATGCTCAGCCATCGACTTTGTTTCATTCGCCGGTACAGCTGCCGCCACTATCGACTCCCGCTCCTTTCCCTGCTGCTTTAACTATGAAGCAAGAAAGTGTACCAGTCGCAGCCGGAGGTGGACAATGCGTGAATTTAGCGCATGTAGCTGATAGTTCGATTAGAGCAGGTGCACAACTCGACTCCCATCCAACTTTTACCGAAACTAAGCTCAGCAGTGAACCGGACAAGCAGAAATCGAATATTTTCAAGAAGATTTCGAAGAAGGCACGTGACGATGGTCATCACCATCATGCGAAACTGGCGGGGTCCAGCAACAGTGGACACTACAATTTATATGGTGGCTTTCCGCCGCTTCCAGAGTCGACCACGATTCGAGCCATTCCACCGGTCGTTAAATCCGATCCGGCCTTTGTTCATCCCGATCCGAATATTATTGTTGTCGATGACGATCCGACGGGGCCGTTGGACGTAATGGCAAGCACGCAACTGATGTCGCTGTTGCCACCGATTCCGTCGCGTCCTTCACCTTCACTTCGTATCGATCGGCCAGTATTTCCGAAAAGTTCGACGGTCAAGGCTCCGCGAAAGCCACGAAAGAATAAACAACAGCAACCGCAACGCTTCGATCTGATGGAACAGTCGGCACCGCTGAACCTATCCAGCGAAATGATACCGCCGGATCCGAGCTTCCTCTTCAATCCGTGCCATAAGCCGCATCGGAAACCGAAAACTAAAGGGAGCCGGGCAAATAAGCGAACCGAATCGTCGTATCCGGATGTCGCTGTTGGAATGCAGCCGCCACCTCCCGACAATCGATCACGCAACGAGATCTCACTGAATATGCTCAAGGACAGCCTGTCCGGCATGTCGCGATTTCCGGGAATGATGATCTATCAGTTTCCGCATCAGTTGATGCCGCGTCCGGGCCTAATTCCGGCCGCGCCACTACTCCGCTTTCAAAATCCGTTCGCTTACAATGACTTTATGTCTATGCGCCAACCGTTACGGCCGCTACAGCGAATGGAAGAGCATCCGCCGAGTCCGCCTCCGCCTACATTAGACTTGGATAGCACGAGCGTCTATTGTAACGTGGCGCCGCTCGTTCCTGACTCGTTGAAATTTCAGTTGACACCGCCGAAAGGCAACTTGTCGACGCCACTACCGTCGACCAGTCACGCTACTGCGTCGAGCAGCTCGTCAGCGATGGACACGATCGATTTGCATCATAGTCGCTTGGCAGCTGCTGGTACTGCTGCTTCGTCTACGATCACGAAACTGTCGTCGTCGCCCGCAATTATCGATGCTCCCATCGAGATCAGCGACGACGAAAAGATCAAATCGGACACGGATCCCGACAAGTCACCGTTCGGCGAATCCTCGTCGACTACGCCACTCTCGGCATCGAAACCGAGCCCGAACAAGAGCAGCGGTGGGTCGAGCGGCCAAAGGACGTTCGAGCACGGCAAAATGATCGTGGACGATGATTGCGACGATGTGGCCGATAGCGAACGCGATGAAATCCCGTCCGAAGGAGCGATCAACGATCATCGGCAAAGTTCGGCGGCTAGTGTGCCGCCCGAACGGAGTGAGAAGCGTCGCGAGAAGGAGCACAAGAAGGGTAAACGCGGAAAGGACGGAAAATTCAAGAAAAAGAAGGAGAAAAAGGACAAATCGAAGAGCAAGGAACGTACCGAAAAGCAGAAGGAGGAGAAGCGCGAAAAGGATCGAACCAAAAAGCAGAAGAAGGAGAAACGCAAGGAGAAACTGGTAATTATTGAAGAGGACAACTCGTAGGGGCTTTACTGAAAATTCTAAATACATTTCCAGCGCGCCATGTCCTACAACAGCGACGATGCGAAACCAGCTTCGGTCGATAATCAACCCGACTATCCTTCGTCCTCATCCGTACCGAAATTGACTCTTAAGTTCGGGTCGCCACGGTCCGGTGGAGGGGGCGGGGACGACTCACCCGACGGACGAAAAATGTTAGTAACTATGGAACAAAAAAAAATTGAACTCTACTTTCTTTTCCTCCCTGTTCTTATTGACTTTTTCTTTTCAGATGTACAAAAGTAGTGACTGTTGGCGGCGGCGATGAAAGTATCGACGACATCGGGACAGACGAGCGTCGCGAATCATCACCGGAATTGGCGCGAATTTCGCCGCTTGTGACGCGACCACCGAAACAAAAATCTTCGACAAGTAAGATAAAGTTCGGTACCAGGTATAGAAGTTCAAATAAATTCTCCTTCTTGTTTTTTATCATACTAGAAGACAAGAGTGGCGACGATACGGAACAGTCGCCGGGAAATGTGGCATCAACGTCGTCGGCAGCAACCGGTTCGATCGCATCGTCCGTTCCCCAGGCTCTTGTAGTCGCTCCTCGAGGCCCTGGGCGTCCGCCAAAACATGCCAGTACAGCTGTAGGTCCGGCAACGGCTGCAGCTCAATCATCGCCAGCGGCTTCAACATCGACAGCATTCCAGCAGACGGCTGTTGTTTCGAATCGATCGATCAGTTCGAATACGGTCTCGTCGACAACGTCCACCATATTGTCGGCCGCGGCTACAACAGGTGTCGGTACTTCATCGGGAGCGCACGGTAGTCGCCGACACGGCGGAACTGGTTCGTTTGCAGCTAGTGCAACCGTTAGTTCGTCAACGTCGTCGTCTGCCGGTCCATCAGCCGCTATCGAGTCAACCGTATGTTTTCGATTTGTGTTCTTTTTCGCCCGCCCCCTCCCAATATATCACACTAAAATTTTTTTCGTTCAGGACGCCGAAGGAAACCAGGTTTGGATATGTCCAGCTTGTGGCCGTGTCGATGACGGCACACCAATGATCGGATGTGATGGATGCGATGCTTGGTACCACTGGTAATGAAACTACTTTATTAATTTCCGAAACGGGACTCGATCAATTTGTCTCTCGTTTCAGGGTCTGTGTCGGTATTCAGGTGCCGCCCGACGTAAGCGAGGACTGGTATTGTCGCGTTTGCATCGCTAAGAAGCAAGAGACAAACGGATCGGATAAGAAAAAGAAACGCAAGAAGAAGAATAAGGCTAATTAGGCGGCCGGGAAGACCTTTAACGTTGAATTCTATGTAAGTTAATTTTATTTCAGCTCCACTTTCTCTAATTCCCGCCGCCCTTATTTAATGCATCGGTAAATTTACCGAATTTGATTGAATTAATCAAAATAAAATTTTCTGTAATTGTTCGCTTGTGTTTAATTAAAAATCCTTGATTTATTCGCCTTGGTGTTTTCATCCGTTACTCAGACGCTGTCTTTGGCCTTTTAACGTACTTTCGTCTCGTTCTTTCGCTCCGTGCTTCGCTCGGCTCACGTCGGTCACTCTTCGTTCTTTTCCGTGCACTGAATTGCAGTTCAATGGCGTGCGTCTGCGCAGTCATTAATCTTTCGCCTCATAGAGTCCTTCCACTCTTCTAAGTTTTTGTAAAATCGGCAAAAATGCCCGCGTGCCCCCCCCCCAAATTTTACCGGACGCCGATGGGAATTTAAAATTTTCCAGCGGCCCCCCTCGCATTCGATCGGACGCCGATGGAATTGCCACTTTGCTCCTCTGGTTCAACTCTTCAGACGCCCTTAAAAATATATCCATCTCCCTCCTCAATTTTCTCTCGATCCTGCCAGGTTTCTTGTCAGGAAAGGTTGGCAACGCTGCTCCTCGGCGACCGACCGCAAAATTTCCCCAGGCAAAAAACTACCCGACTCAAGTTCACTTCCGTTCGACAATTCGGTTCCAACCGACGACCAGACTTCAGTCAGTGCTGATCTTTCGTCGAGGTAAGTCAATCGTGAGACTCGAGCCATTTTCACGGTTCGTTCCCGATTTCGGAGACTTTTATTTTTCTTTTTTTTTTCTCAATCCTTTCAGACTCCTTCGTACAGCTGAAAAATTCCGCACCGCAAGAGTCCGTCAGGCTAAGAAGAAAAATCAATTAAACACGAAAAAGAAAGAAAAATGTTCGCGGTACGGGCTGCCACCAAGGCAGATGCCTCCAAAGTTCTGTCCTTCTTGACTCAATACAGTGAGTACTACTTCTTATTTGGAATTAAATCGTTTTTGTTTTGTTCCGAGCGTCCCGGACGGTGGCAGTGCGAAAAAGAAAATTTTGATCGCCGCCCCCGAAGGGAGTCGGGGCGAGTTTTTCCGTAGTGACGGCCGAGCCTTCCGGCCTGTTACATAATAAAAATTCGCTCGAACTGAAATTGTGCGTATCGTAGAATTAGGGGCGTCGGTCCTATTGTGGCGTTCGGGATATTTTCAGTTCGTGAATCGCGTCCGAGTGCGGAGAAAAAACGGAAAAATTTCCAGACTTTTAGGGGTGACGGCAGATTTGAGGTTAGGTCGCGATGTTTGAAGTCGAACGGCTCGGAATTTCGTCTATTTGCGTCCGATTGCCGGGCTAGAAATCGATTTAGTGGTCATTATCGCAAAATTCGCAGTAATCTCGGTTCCAAAACGGTTTCTTGTTCCTATTATGTGCCGCCGCCGCTTACGTAAGTTTCTCCTTCACATGGCGGCCATCGATTTGTCGGTCTGCGAGACGGGACGTCAACGAACTGTCAAAAAAAAACTCTGGGAGGTTATGTAATTTGTTTTTCGTACTAAACTTTGTTCTCTTTTCCTTTAAAAGATCGTGGATATGCTGCCAAAACTGCTGCTAAAGCCACCGGCGTTGCTGCTGGCAAGGTAAAGTGTTTCTTTGCGTCGGTCTGAGTTTGTTTTTTAGTGTTTTTCTTGGTCCAGGTTGTTGCGGTTATCGGTGCCGTCATCGACGTCCAATTCGAAGATGCTCTGCCACCAATTTTGAACGCTTTGGAGGTCGAAAATCGGACACCTCGCCTCGTTCTCGAGGTTGCCCAGCACTTGGGAGAGAATACCGTGCGTACGATTGCCATGGACGGTACCGAGGGTATTGTTCGCGGTCAGAAGGTGAACGACACCGGCTTTCCGATTAGGATTCCAGTCGGTGCTGAAACTCTGGGACGTATCATCAATGTTATTGGTAAGAAGAGGTGTGGTGGTGTTTTCTGCGACGATATTAACGGGGCGACGGTATGGTTTTCATTTGCACAGGTGAACCGATCGATGAACGTGGTCCAGTCGAGACAACAAAGACCGCCCCGATCCACGCCGAGGCACCCGAATTCGTCGAGATGAGCGTCGAACAGGAGATTCTCGTAACCGGTATTAAAGTTGTCGACTTGTTGGCCCCGTACGCTAAGGGTGGTAAGATCGGTTTGTTTGGCGGTGCCGGCGTCGGCAAGACTGTCTTGATCATGGAGTTGATCAACAACGTTGCCAAGGCTCACGGTGGTTACTCGGTATTCGCCGGAGTTGGAGAACGGACGCGCGAAGGTAACGATTTGTACAACGAAATGATTGAATCAGGCGTTATATCGCTCAAGGACAAGACATCGAAAGTAGCCCTTGTCTACGGACAGATGAACGAACCTCCAGGCGCACGTGCCCGTGTCGCCTTAACCGGTTTAACTGTTGCCGAATATTTCCGCGATCAAGAAGGTCAGGACGTGCTGCTCTTCATCGACAATATTTTCCGTTTCACACAAGCCGGTTCCGAGGTGTCTGCTCTGCTCGGTCGTATTCCATCGGCTGTCGGCTACCAGCCAACTCTGGCCACCGACATGGGTTCCATGCAGGAACGTATCACAACAACAAAGAAGGGTTCGATTACATCCGTACAGGCCATCTACGTGCCGGCTGACGATTTAACTGATCCCGCCCCGGCCACAACCTTCGCCCATTTGGACGCAACGACCGTACTATCGCGTGCCATTGCCGAACTTGGCATCTATCCGGCCGTAGATCCCCTCGATTCGACCTCGCGTATCATGGATCCCAACATTATCGGCAACGAACACTACAATATTGCCCGTGGCGTACAGAAGATCTTGCAAGATTACAAGTCGCTTCAGGACATCATTGCCATCTTGGGCATGGACGAATTATCGGAAGAGGACAAGTTGACGGTAGCGCGGGCCCGAAAAATTCAACGGTTCCTCTCGCAACCATTCCAGGTCGCCGAAGTTTTCACCGGACATGCCGGCAAGTTGGTACCGCTCGAGGAAACTATTAAGGGCTTCACGAAAATCTTAGCCGGGGACTACGATCATTTGCCCGAGGTCGCGTTCTACATGGTCGGACCGATCGAAGAGGTTGTCGAGAAGGCTGAACGTCTCGCCAAGGAGGCGGCAGCATAAACGCCATTTACCGTTCCCCAACCCCCGGGACATCTCGTTTAACAAATTTTTGTTAAGTAAAAAATGAAATCTACGTATTCCACGGCGAGCAATTATGTGCGCGTGCCCCTCCCTCTTTCCCTCATCAAGCAAAACATCATGAAACGAAATATAAAAACTAAGTAGAGTCCAATAAAAAGTGGAAAAGTCAATCAAGTTGTTTTTTTTTGTACTTCCGTTTTCATCATTTCCGGGTCCCAACTAATCTTGCTTGTTCTATTTTTCGTCTTTCCGACAGATGGCGCCATTGAATTGGGCTTTCTGGGCCATCGTGCCATTGAATTGGGCTGTAGCGCCATTGAATTGGGCTTTCTGGGCCGTCGCGCCATTGAATTGGTCTTTCTGGGCCGTCGTGCCATTGAATTGGACTTCCGGGGCTGTAATGCTATTGAATTGGGCTTTCTGGGCCGTCGCTCCATTGAATTGGGCTGTCGCGCCATTGAATTGGGCTGTCTGGCCTGTCGCGCCATTGAATTGTGCTGATTTGGGCCGTCGCGCCATTGAATTGGGCTGTAGCGCCATTGAATTGGGCTTTCTGGGCCGTCGCACCATTAAATTGGGCCGTAGCGCCATTGAATTGGGCTTTCTGGGCCATCGCGCCATTGAATTGGGCTTCCTGGGCCGTCGCGCCATTAAACTGGGCTGTAGCGCCATTGAATTGGGCTTTCGGGGCTGTAGCGCCATTGAATTGGGCTTTCAGGGCTGTAGCGCCATTGAATTGGGCTTTCTGGGTCATCGCGCCATTGAATTGGGCTGTAGCACCATTGAATTAAGCTGTAGCGCCATTGAATTGGGCTTTCTGGGCCGTCGCGCGATTGAATTGGTCTTTCTGGGCCGTCGCGCCATTGAATTGGGCTGCAGCGAAATTGAATTGGGCTTTCGGGGCTGTAGCGCCATTGAATTGGGCTTTCTGCCATTGAATTGAGCTTTCGGGGCTGTAGTGCCATTGAATTGGACTTTCTGGGCCGTCGTGCCATTGATTTGGGCTGTTGCGCCATTAAATTGGGCTTTCGGGCCATCGCACCATTGAATTGGGCTGTAGCGCCATTGAATTGGGCTGTAGCGCCATTGAATTGGGCTTTCTGGGCCGTCGCGCGATTGAATTGGTCTTTCTGGGCCGTCGCGCCATTGAATTGGGCTGAAGCGAAATTGAATTGGGCTTTCGGGGCTGTAGCGCCATTGAATTGGGCTTTCTGCCATTGAATTGAGCTTTCGGGGCTGTAGTGCCATTGAATTGGACTTTCTGGGCCGTCGTGCCATTGATTTGGGCTGTTGCGCCATTAAATTGGGCTTTCGGGCCATCGCGCCATTGAATTGGGCTGTAGCGCCATTGAATTGGGCTGTAGCGCCATTGAATTGGGCTTTCTGGGCCGTCGCGCGATTGAATTGGTCTTTCTGGGCCGTCGCGCCATTGAATTGGGCTGAAGCGAAATTGAATTGGGCTTTCGGGGCTGTAGCGCCATTGAATTGGGCTTTCTGCCATTGAATTGAGCTTTCGGGGCTGTAGTGCCATTGAATTGGACTTTCTGGGCCGTCGTGCCATTGATTTGGGCTGTTGCGCCATTAAATTGGGCTGTACCGCCATCGAAACGAGAAAAAAAAATTTTAAAATTTGCTTGCTGCTGATTATGGTCGCCTGGTACTTTTCATGATTTTTCTGAAATGGTTTTGTGGAAAAAAAAAATGTATTTGCATACTTTTAGGGAATTTTCAAAATCCGGAAATTTGCTTGCTGCTGATTATGGTCGCCTGGTACTTTTCATGATTTTTCTGAAATGGTTTTGTGGAAAAAAAAAATGTATTTGCATACTTTTAGGGAATTTTCAAAATCCGGAAATTTGCTTGCTGCTGATTATGGTCGCCTGGTACTTTTCATGATTTTTCGGAAAATTTGGGAAAAATATATGATTCTTAACGTTAAGTGCGCCATCTATCGGGAACTAGGGTTAGCAAAGACACAATTCTAAATTTTAGTAGGGACACAAATTATTCTTAGCGTATACCGCGCCCTCTATCTGGAACACGGTTTAGCAAAGACACAATCCAGAATTATAGAAATTAGTCGAGACACGGAAATACTTTTAAATTTTAACGTTTTTCTCGACGTTTTTGGCCATAGCTCCGCCAATTTTGATCGGACTTCAAATTGGTTTAAGTTTTGAGCAGCTGTTGAGCTCCCTTTTCATTTCATGTATCATTTGGAAAAATTTCAAAATTCAAATTTTTGAAAAAATAAGCCACTTAACCCCTTGCTATTTTTTAGTACGATTATTCGAAATTCTGTTCCTGTGGTCCGATTTTTACGAATATTGGCTTAAATTAAAGGTACGGGTGCCTCCTTTCCAAATCCGCAAAAAGATTTAAGATTTTTAATATTTTGCGGCCAGGAGAGCCAAAAGAAAACACAGCTTTTATCGACGTTTCCAGCCACCGTTCCTCCATTTTTGATCGGATTTCAATTTAGTTTGAATTTTTGAGCAGCTGTTGAGCCCCCTTTCATTTCCGGTAACATTTGAAAAAATTGGAAATGTTTGAAATTTCCAAAAAACGGACGATACAGCCGATACAAGAACCAACGGGGTTTTCCATCGAGGACTCAACTCTGCCGATACAAGAACCAATGGGATTTCCACCGAGGACACAACTCAGCCGATACAAAAACTAACGGGAAACGACAGAAACAGAAGCAGACAGTTGGCGGTTATATTTGAAATTGAGAAAAATAATGAAAGACCCTAAAAAATATTAAATTCGTCTGAAAAGCATAAAAAGAAGCTTAATTTTATAGAAAAGAATTCCATCGTTTATTTAGTCATACATTGGTTTTGTTTTTATATTTTAGGCGTCTAATAAAAACGAGGAAGGCTATTTTTACAGTTAATATACAGTTCATTTATACAGACACACAGGATGGCGGGTGGAAAGGGATAAGCGAGGGGCGGGCGTACGTTACTTACGAACTAAACATTATTCTTAACGGGGTAAGATTGGGAAAGGAGGGGACTCGGCAATATAATCTTATAAAATAGTTACTTGCTGTGTCGAATTAAAATAAGAAGAGAAAAAAGAAAAAAACAATTGCGAAGTTCCGATTGTTTACGACTTCATACGGAGCGCGCGCGCACGCTCTCACTTCCACCACTTATACTTGGATTTCTTCTTGGAACTTTTCAATTTCAAACGATGCGGAATTTTGCTCTGATGATAATCGTTGGCTGTCGATCATTGGGTAACAGCGTGCCGCAACAGATCGCCACCCGTTGCCGAACTATTGACGATTTTCGTCAGGGAATCTTGCGTTAGGATTTTCGTTCGCAGGCTGGTCGTGTGATGTTCGATCAGATCGTCATCGTCTATTGCTAGCGGATCGCGCGGATGCAACTGATTCAATTTGCCGGAAACCGTGTGAAAGGAATCGTGCTTGTGACTACTGCCCGACGACGATCGTTTATTGTCGGCTTGAATCAGATAATTGACAGATGCTGTCGCCGAATGAATTGGCGACGAGCTTCGATCGCGCAACGTCATGCTGCTTGCGTTCGGATTCGTTGCGGTTGTTGTTGTTGTCGCTGTTGCAGTACTGCCAGCGCCACCCTCTTGCTCTTCGAGAAAACGATCCATGTAGTCGGTAAGTCCCGGATGAAGGCTGTACTTTTTCTTTTCGAGACGCGACTTGTTCGCAAAGATGTCGTGCCGTTCCGTTTTCTTCCACAGATAGTAGAACTGGACGAGTTCGCCGACGGAACGTGTACGGACCTGTTGAGAAAAAATTCGTGTGTTTAGTTTTATTTCCTCCATCGAAATCCCCTCCCCCCCTCACCTTGGTATGTTGAATGGTATGAAAGTCCTTTCCGTATATTCGTATGCCACTCTCGAAGTTCCGACACTCGTCCTCGGACCAAATGCTCATTTGTTTCGACGATGGCGTTGCATTGATACGTTTCCGACGTAGCGCCTCGTCGGTTATGTGACCGCACTGTTGCAGCAAGTACAGGGCCTGTTCGTCGTCGCGCAAATGACTACCAATCGGAATAGAATCGATGCCAGCAAAATTACCGTTCGATTGTTTCGCCTGATTGGCACTCTGAAGATATTCCACCGTTTTGTTTTCGTCGATCTGCATCGGATCCCACATGAGCTTGTCCTCGTTCTCATACGGCAGCACATCGTCGTACTTTACGAAGCCTTCCGGTATCACAGCTTGGAACTCGCTGCCGACCATTATTGTCTGAAATAGAAAAGGGGAAACAGCATGAGAGAGGGGTTGGGGCCCCTTTGTAATTTAAGCCGTTGATACCTTCTTGAACTCGTCCTCGTCGGGACTGTAGTCGCCGTCGTCTTCCTCGTCGCTTTGTTGCCTCGAAACTGCTGCACGCCAACAACAAAAAATAGGCAAGATGAGCAAGTGAACTTGACTGAAACGAAAACTTACCACGTAACAAACGCTTGTCGTTCGCTCCGTACGTTTCCGGGTACAGCTTGCGTAGCTGCGAGGCTTCTTTCTGATCGTCTTCATCCTCCTCCTCCTCTTCTTCGTCCTCGTCGTCGTACTCTTCCTCTTCAGTCGGCTCCTCGACCGACGGGGCGGTCGTTTCGTTACTCTCGTCCTTGCCGGAACTTGTCGATGCCATTCGACGCGATAATTTCGATCCGGGAGCGGCCACATTATTGCCGGTCTTCCGTTGCGGATTGCTTTGAGCCGTGGCAGTAGCCGCGGCGCCGGTTCGCGCGACAACAACCGTTTCAGCGGCTGGAGCCGATCCGCCCGAACCCGCGCAATTGTACAAGGCGAGCAACTCCTCGATCGGCATATCACTTTCCTTCTGCAGATTGGAGAGTTCGGCGCTTGGATCCTCGGCCTCGCGGGCCGCCAACGCCTCTTCCTCTTCGAGCGTTTGCTCGTCGTCGAAATCGTTGACCATCATATCGACGGTCGGCTCGAACGTTGTATCGGCGCCGCCGCTATTCTTCGAAGTGTACGACGACGAAGACGGCGAACTCGGACTGATAAATGACTCGGTAACGGCCGGCTGGCCCGCTCCGCTTGCCGGTACAAGCGGATTTACTGCCGTGGCCGCCCCAGCACCGACATGATGGCCCAAATGAATCGAACTAATCGCCGAGCTGCCGCCGGGGCCACCGCCGCCTACGCCGCTGTTCACTTCGTAGTTTGTTGCCGTCATTGAAGCGCCGGCGACATGCACACGTCGCGAACCGACACTTTTGCTTTTTTTCGGAATTTTGCGCGATCTTCCGGCCACCGAAACTTCTTCGTTACTCGCAGTGAGAAAAATCGCTGCGGCCGTCGTTGCTGCTGCTGCTGGCGTCGCTGACTCGCGACGCGGGGTTTCGATGGTCAGCGCGACCCGACAAACACGCCAAGCAAAATTTCGTTTTAAGCACACGACCAAGTTGACGCGCGGGGCGCTACAGTTTGTTTATAGCCCGTGCGGAAGTGATTGCAGGGAGGGGAGAGTGACAAGCGCGCAATTAAGTCTACACGTTCGGAACTACCCTTCGTCCGACTGCTGGCTATCTCTTCTTGTTTGCAAGGCAGGGAAATCGAATAAAACGACCGAAATCACGAAGCACAGACGCTACAAAGTGACGGAACAATGAAAATACACGACTGAAAAACGCGCTAAGCTAAGCTCGGACACGGTTTGGTTTTGTACTCACGCTCTGACAGGTGACAGATGAAGCTGGACACGAACGTTCTGACGGCGGCTCACGAAGTCGAACAAAGCGGCACCGATGGCGACATCTATTGGTTGCTATAAGTGTGGCAGCACTGCTTTTTCTTATTTTTCGCACCCCTTACCATATTTTCTAAGTTTTCCATGTAAATGACCGGAAAAAAGTTGTGGAAGCTAGGGTTGCTGTGTACGCACAACTCCCTACCTCTCAGAGGCAGTATTTAGCATATATAGCAACCCTAGATTTCACAACTTTTTCCACCCTAAGCGCCATCTTCACTTAATTTCGAACGTCGTTGGTCGGTCGGTCCCGTAGTGCGATTCTCGTCGCTCTCACACATAGCATATACAGCAACCCTAGCTTCCACAACTTTTTTTTTTTCACCCTAAGCGCCATCTTCACTTAATTCCGAACGTCATCGGTCGGTCGGGCCCGTAGTGCGATTCTCGTCAATCAAAAACCCGTTCGCTGAACATTTTCCCTTGAATTTCCTTCATTTCGATTGAAAAGCTGCGCAGGCTACTTTCAAGCAAAATTAAAAACAGAAATTTTAAATAAATTCTACCCAAAAAACAAAAATTTTCCCCCTAAGAAACCGTAGCGCCATCTTCACTTAATTTCGAACGTCATCGTAGTGCGATTCTCGTCGCTCTCGGGCGGCTTTTATACAAAAATTCCTTTCCGGCATACGACAAGCTACGAACGAACGTGCGTGTTTGCTGCTGCGACGAAAGGTGCTGAATTTTTTCTGTTTTTCAATTGGTTTCTGTGTCGCCCGGCTCGTGCCACTTAACAATAAAATTATTTCGGTAAAATGTCGACGACGTGGTGACAATAACAGAAGGGAAAAAGTCGTGTCGGGGGTTTGGCGTTTCGGTGAAAACTTCGGTGTGCGTGTGGTGGAAAACAAAAACGGGGGGCCCCGAGGTGTCGCGCGCCGCCAGAAGAGAAGCCCCGACAACGACGACGACAAAGGTTTTCTGTGCTTCCGGCCCGGCGGGGTGGGCGGAACTTTAATCGGTTTATTCGTGATTTTTCTCGGTAATTACAACTTTGCAAATCGGATCACGTCGCGGTGCATGTGGCACTTGGGGAGCTTTATCGTCCCGTCCCCGCTGTTTACGCTTTCGGCTGGCGTGTTGCGGACTTTTGACGTGACTTAAAACAGGTTAAATCGATAAAATTTCGCGAAATTAAGTTCGTTGGGGTACAGGTGCTCCGGTCGGTTTTTTTACGAAAGAAGTTCGGCCGCTGTTTGTATCTCGCTCTTGCCCGTCTGGTGTGTCACCGTTCGGGTTTTTTGACATCGCTGTCATCCGAATGTATTGCACTCGCAGGCTGGGGGGGGGGGGGCAGTACCGTGTTTTCTTTTTTCGTAAAGTGGCGCGATTAGTGCTGCTGAAACTATTTCTCTTAGCATTTAAATTGTTTTTTTCTTCTTCCTCTGCAGGATTTTCAGCGGGCTGAGTAAAAGGAGGGGAAAGAAGCATAACAAAATCAGCAAACAAGCGGAAAACGTACGTCGGCTACTCCAAATTGGCATAGCAGAGAGTCGTGCCGTCGAAAACGAAATAGAAACAATTTCCCGAAAAGCAATAAAGAAAGCAAGACTATGGCTGCGTTGCCGCGACGTATAATCAAGGAAACACAACGTTTATTACAGGAACCTGTTCCTGGTATTAGTGCCGTACCTGATGAATCGAATGCTCGATATTTTCACGTTATAGTTACCGGGCCGGAAGATTCACCGTTCGAGGGTGGCCTATTCAAATTAGAACTGTTCTTGCCCGAAGACTACCCGATGTCGGCGCCAAAAGTCCGCTTCATAACGAAAATCTATCATCCAAATATCGATCGCCTAGGTAGAATATGTTTAGATATCTTAAAGGATAAGTGGAGTCCGGCACTACAAATTCGAACCGTTCTACTATCGATTCAAGCCTTATTAAGTGCCCCAAATCCGGACGATCCGCTGGCAAATGACGTTGCCGAATTGTGGAAAGTTAACGAGGCCGAAGCAATAAGAAATGCCCGTGAATGGACCCAGCGATACGCAATGGATAATTGATTTTGTTTCTTTTTCTATTTTTTTAAGTTAAATCAAGCATGCAATCAGCTAAGCAAAACAATATAGTTACATTCAAATAAGAAAATGGATTTATATATTAAAAAAAAAAAAAAAAAAAAACATGATACTTTGATCAATAATTTATTTAATTGCTTAATTTACGTTTTTATTTTTGCGAACAAAGTCGGTTTCCGTTTACAAACAAAACAACCATTTTAGTTATTATTTTCTTTCAAGATAGCCGGGTCCAATATCGGAGGATTCGTAAACAACAATTGATAACGCGCGGATTAATTGCGCTAGGCCGACAAGAAAAAAGTAAACAAACGCGCGAGAATCGAACAAGGCGACTTTAGAATTGGTTTAAAATAAAATCTAAAATTGGAAAAATTGTTTTTAATCATTTAAGTGCGGGGAAAAAGAGGCAAAAACAATTACCAAGATTATGTCGGCAATTTGTCGCTTTTGGGGGTGCATTACACTTTATTATTTTCCATTTGAATTAACAGCAAAAAAGAAAAACACCACATTTGCTAGCCAGAAAAACAGAAAATATATTTTACACCAAAAACTTGCGCGCTCCACTCCAATTGCTTTTCATTAAAAAATATAGTTTTTATTTTGTTGTACGAAACATGCCCTTGTCTTCTTTCGCCGGGGGGGGGGGTGGTTTCAATTTTTTAGGGTGCACTATTTTTGTGAGGAACAGTAACGAAGTTCAACAAACCTTTTCGAAACAAATCGGTGTGTGTACGTGTGGGGACTAACTTGTTAAATTCGCTAGAATGACAGATAGTTCTTGGATCCAGTCGATTAAACTCGGGTTTCCGTCGGACTGAATCGTGTTTTTACGCAGTAATTGAGCCAACGATCACCGTAATGGACTCTGACCGGTCTCGGACGCGCATCGATAACAACAAAAACAAACAAAATTATAGCAACAATAAAATCATATAAAATATGCATTAACTAAAGAACAGAATACAATCTAATTATCACGCGCGTGGATTCGTTCGCGTTCCGCCTCGTCCAGTTCCGTTCCGTCCTGCCCGCGACGTCGCTACCTCCTCAGTCGTAATTTAAATTCTTTATAATGTAATTAACGATTAGTGCAAATATCGCAAAACTAATAACAACAATTAAATTCGAACATATCGACTGCCAGTTGCTGTCGGAATTTGAATTTTGCGGCATTATCGAGCTGCTGGTGTCCGTTGACGCGGAATCGTACACGGTCGACCCGTTAATTGCCGCCGCGTACTTTGCATCATCTTTGGAAATTCTTGAAGAGCCGGTTATTGTGTCGCCATGTTGACGCTGAATCAGCAATTGCTGCCGCTGATGCAGCTTAATGAGCCGCGAGTTTATTTCGTCACAAATGTCCGGGAATAGATCGCGAAAGTTGGTGTTTTTCAGATTGAAAGCCAACGATTTTTTGGCCAGCTGTTGTTTTTCGTAGACAGTCGATTCGGTTGAGCCGAGCGTCGGCGTGTTCTCGACCTAAACGGAGCGGGAAAATGGTGAACGATTAAAGCATCAAGGACGTTGGACAGTAGGTCAAGCGTTTCTCGCTTTAATTTCCTCTTACCATGAAGCTTAAGAGCCCCGTGAGAATCGTTGCGACCGACCACGCCGGATTCCACGTATCCGGATGAAAATCTGCAATTAAAAGACCGTTCAAACACCCCCGGTCACAGCGCGAAACGTTCGTCCTCAAACTCACCGGATATGCTCAAACAGAGCCGCGTATTTGTCTTGAAGCGTCCGTTCGGCGTCAGCATAACAATAGAGGGCGGCTTGAACGGGAACTCGCGCGGAAACAACAACGTCCCGTGATAGTAGCCGCCGAAATACGGCGAATCTTCCGGTCCCTTGACCACGTAATGCCACTCGAGAATGTTCGAGGGCAACGGTTCCGCTGTGATGTACGGCACTGGATCACGCTTCAACCGAAGATAGTCCTGTCGCAATCGGGACGTAGCTGTAGGCTTTCGGTTCGTCATAGCGCGGCCGCGACTCCAATCTATCTCGAACAAGGGGCTACGGTCCGACTTTCCGTATCCACTCCGCACACTTTTGACAGGTGAAAACTGACCCGGGATATCGTGAAAAAAACAACGTCCTCCAGACCAAACTGCTGCGTTTCGGGCGGGGGGGGGGGGGGGGGGAGATAGCGCGCGACCCAAGGCTAAATTTCGGAAAGGCCGCACAATAACAAAGCGATCGAAAGTCCAGCTACGCATTCACATCACTCGAAACAACTCAAAAAAATAAAACAAAAATGGAAGAGAAAAAAGTTCGTCTACGCCTCAGTGTGTTTCGTCGTACATCGTACGCACTTCCCCTTCGCCACGATTCACAGCAGTCAGCAGTAGTTGCAACGACCCCCACCCCGTTCCACACAAAACACGAGAACAAAATAAACACGTAGCTCTCCAGGTGAATGTCAACCACAAAAAACTGATATCACAATTTTCAGAAAATCCGCCAATCTACGAACGTAAAACTTTTGACAGCCGAAAAAAACGTCCGATCCGAAAACAGCGGAAAAATGATTCAGAGTTTCGCACAACACACGCGCACGCTACCAACTGCTGAAAGCAACACGGAAAGACATCGGCGCACACTGCGACAACTGTGTAACAATGCTACCAACGCTTTAAAACCTATTTTGCGCCATCTGGCGGAACCTACCAAAATACCTGATAGATGACTTAACGGGGACTCAAACCGACGAAACAACATTTTTTGAAAACGGAAATGAGACTTGGCGGGTACTTTTAAATTTTAACGGTTTTTTCGACGTTTTTGGACAAACTCCGCCAATTTTGATCGGATTTCAATTTGTTTTGAAGTTTTGAGAAGCTTTTGAGCTCCCCTTTCATTTCGTGTATCATTTGGAACAATTTAAAATTTTGACATTTAAAATATATGCCACCATTTTTTGGGGCGATTTTTCGAAATTCTGTTCCTGTGGTCCGATTTTGAATGAATAATGGCTTAAATTAAAGGTACGGGTGTCCCCTTTTCAAATCAGCAAACAGATTTAAAAAATAAAATTTTTTGTGGCCAGGAGAGCGAAAAGAAGAGTTTGCCAAATTTAACGGTTTTTTCACGAATTTGGCCCCCACTCCCCCAATTTTGATCGGATTTCATTTTGGGTAACAGTTTCGATCAGCTGTTGAGCCCCCCTTTCATTTCATGTAGCATTTGGAAAAATTTCAAATTTTGAATTTTCAAAAAAAATGCCACTAAACAAACCCCTTGCCATTTTTTGGGGCGATTTTTCGAAATTCTGTTCCTGTGGTCCGATTTTGACGAATGTTGGCTTAAATTAAAGGTACGGGTGTCCCCTTTTCAAATCAGCAAACAGATTTAAAAAATAAAATTTTTTGTGGCCAGGAGAGCGAAAAGAAGAGTTTGCCAAATTTAACGGTTTTCTCTACATTTTTGGCCCCCACTCCCCCAATTTTGATCGGATTTCATTTTGGGTAACAGTTTCGATCAGCTGTTGAGCCCCCCTTTCATTTCATGTAGCATTTGGAAAAATTTCAAATTTTGAATTTTCAAAAAAAATGCCACTAAACAAACCCCTTGCCATTTTTTGGGGCGATTTTTCGAAATTCTGTTCCTGTGGTCCGATTTTGACGAATGTTGGCTTAAATTAAAGGTACGGGTGTCCCCTTTTCAAATCAGCAAACAGATTTAAAAAATAAAATTTTTTGTGGCCAGGAGAGCGAAAAGAAGAGTTTGCCAAATTTAACGGTTTTTTCCACGTTTTTGGCCCCCACTCCCCCAATTTTGATCGGATTTCATTTTGGGTAACAGTTTCGATCAGCTGTTGAGCCCCCTTTCATTTCATGTAGCATTTGGAAAAATTTCAAATTTTGAATTTTCAAAAAAAATGCCACTAAACAAACCCCTTGCCATTTTTTGGGGCGATTTTTCGAAATTCTGTTCCTGTGGTCCGATTTTGACGAATGTTGGCTTAAATTAAAGGTACGGGTGTCCCCTTTTCAAATCAGCAAACAGATTTAAAAAATAAAATTTTTTGTGCCCAGGAGAGCGAAAAGAAGAGTTTGCCAAATTTAACGGTTTTTTCCACGTTTTTGGCCCCCACTCCCCCAATTTTGATCGGATTTCATTTTGGGTAACAGTTTCGATCAGCTGTTGAGCCCCCCTTTCATTTCATGTAGCATTTGGAAAAATTTCAAATTTTGAATTTTCAAAAAAAATGCCACTAAACCCCTTGCCATTTTTTGGGGCGATTTTTCGAAATTCTGTTCCTGTGGTCCGATTTTGACGAATGTTGGCTTAAATTAAAGGTACGGGTGTCCCCTTTTCAAATCAGCAAACAGATTTAAAAAATAAAATTTTTTGTGGCCAGGAGAGCGAAAAGAAGAGTTGCCAGATTTCACGGTTTTTTTCCACGTTTTTGGCCCCCACTCCCCCAATTTTGATCGGATTTCATTTTGGGTAACAGTTTCGAGCAGCTGTTGAGCCCCCCTTTCATTTCATGTAGCATTTGGAAAAATTTCAAATTTTGAATTTTCAAAAAAAATGCCACTAAACCCCTTGCCATTTTTTGGGGCGATTTTTCGAAATTCTGTTCCTGTGGTCCGATTTTGACGAATGTTGGCTTAAATTAAAGGTACGGGTGTCCCCTTTTCAAATCAGCAAACAGATTTAAAAAATAAAATTTTTTGTGGCCAGGAGAGCGAAAAGAAGAGTTTGCCAAATTTAACGGTTTTTTCACGAATTTGGCCCCCACTCCCCCAATTTTGATCGGATTTCATTTTGGGTAACAGTTTCGATCAGCTGTTGAGCCCCCCTTTCATTTCATGTAGCATTTGGAAAAATTTCAAATTTTGAATTTTCAAAAAAAATGCCACTAAACAAACCCCTTGCCATTTTTTGGGGCGATTTTTCGAAATTCTGTTCCTGTGGTCCGATTTTGACGAATGTTGGCTTAAATTAAAGGTACGGGTGTCCCCTTTTCAAATCAGCAAACAGATTTAAAAAATAAAATTTTTTGTGGCCAGGAGAGCGAAAAGAAGAGTTTGCCAAATTTAACGGTTTTTTCCACGTTTTTGGCCCCCACTCCCCCAATTTTGATCGGATTTCATTTTGGGTAACAGTTTCGATCAGCTGTTGAGCCCCCTTTCATTTCATGTAGCATTTGGAAAAATTTCAAATTTTGAATTTTCAAAAAAAATGCCACTAAACCCCTTGCCATTTTTTGGGGCGATTTTTCGAAATTCTGTTCCTGTGGTCCGATTTTGACGAATGTTGGCTTAAATTAAAGGTACGGGTGTCCCCTTTTCAAATCAGCAAACAGATTTAAAAAATAAAATTTTTTGTGCCCAGGAGAGCGAAAAGAAGAGTTTGCCAAATTTAACGGTTTTTTCCACGTTTTTGGCCCCCACTCCCCCAATTTTGATCGGATTTCATTTTGGGTAACAGTTTCGATCAGCTGTTGAGCCCCCCTTTCATTTCATGTAGCATTTGGAAAAATTTCAAATTTTGAATTTTCAAAAAAAATGCCACTAAACCCCTTGCCATTTTTTGGGGCGATTTTTCGAAATTCTGTTCCTGTGGTCCGATTTTGACGAATGTTGGCTTAAATTAAAGGTACGGGTGTCCCCTTTTCAAATCAGCAAACAGATTTAAAAAATAAAATTTTTTGTGGCCAGGAGAGCGAAAAGAAGAGTTGCCAGATTTCACGGTTTTTTTCCACGTTTTTGGCCCCCACTCCCCCAATTTTGATCGGATTTCATTTTGGGTAACAGTTTCGAGCAGCTGTTGAGCCCCCCTTTCATTTCATGTAGCATTTGGAAAAATTTCAAATTTTGAATTTTCAAAAAAAATGCCACTAAACCCCTTGCCATTTTTTGGGGCGATTTTTCGAAATTCTGTTCCTGTGGTCCGATTTTGACGAATGTTGGCTTAAATTAAAGGTACGGGTGTCCCCTTTTCAAATCAGCAAACAGATTTAAAAAATAAAATTTTTTGTGCCCAGGAGAGCGAAAAGAAGAGTTTGCCAAATTTAACGGTTTTTTCCACGTTTTTGGCCCCCACTCCCCCAATTTTGATCGGATTTCATTTTGGGTAACAGTTTCGATCAGCTGTTGAGCCCCCCTTTCATTTCATGTAGCATTTGGAAAAATTTCAAATTTTGAATTTTCAAAAAAAATGCCACTAAACCCCTTGCCATTTTTTGGGGCGATTTTTCGAAATTCTGTTCCTGTGGTCCGATTTTGACGAATGTTGGCTTAAATTAAAGGTACGGGTGTCCCCTTTTCAAATCAGCAAACAGATTTAAAAAATAAAATTTTTTGTGCCCAGGAGAGCGAAAAGAAGAGTTTGCCAAATTTAACGGTTTTTTCCACGTTTTTGGCCCCCACTCCCCCAATTTTGATCGGATTTCATTTTGGGTAACAGTTTCGAGCAGCTGTTGAGCCCCCCTTTCATTTCATGTAGCATTTGGAAAAATTTCAAATTTTGAATTTTCAAAAAAAATGCCACTAAACCCCTTGCCATTTTTTGGGGCGATTTTTCGAAATTCTGTTCCTGTGGTCCGATTTTGACGAATGTTGGCTTAAATTAAAGGTACGGGTGTCCCCTTTTCAAATCAGCAAACAGATTTAAAAAATAAAATTTTTTGTGGCCAGGAGAGCGAAAAGAAGAGTTGCCAGATTTCACGGTTTTTTTCCACGTTTTTGGCCCCCACTCCCCCAATTTTGATCGGATTTTAATTTGGTTTGCAGTTTCGAGCAGCTGTTGAGCCCCCCTTTCATTTCATGTAGCATTTGGAAAAATTTAAAATTTTGAATTTTCGAAAAAAATGCCACTAAACCCCTTGCCATTTTTTGGGGCGATTTTTCGAAATTCTGTTCCTGTGATCCGATTTTGACGAATGTTGGCTTAAATTAAAGGTACGGGTGTCCCCTTTTCAAATCAGCAAACAGATTTAAAATTTTTTGTGGCCAGGAGAGCCAAAACAAGAGTTGCGAATAATCAATTGATTTTTTCCGCGTTTTCAGTCACTCTAGGACATATTTTGCGCCATCTATCGGAAGATAGTGTGACACCTGATCTATGACTTATCGGAGACTCGAACAGGATACACTTAAAAAATTTTTAGACACGGAAATGGGACTTGGCGGGTACTTTTAAATTTTAACGGTTTTTTCGACGTTTTAGGCCATAACTCCGCCAATTTTGATCGGATTTCAATTTGTTTTGAAGTTTTGAGCAGCTATTGAGCTCCCCTTTCATTCCGTGTATCATTTGGAAAAATTTAGGGCGATTTTTTTAAATTCTGTTTCTGTGGTCCTGTGGTTTCTGTGGTCCGACGGGTGTCTTCATTTCAAATCCGCAAACAGATTTAAAAAAACTTCATTATTGACGATATGGCGCGCAGAAATGTGTAACTGACAAGAAGAAAATGTGGTGGTAGTCAGGTTACTGGTCCTCCTACTAGGCTACATTTGGTCAGATTGAGAATCATTGAAATGCTTGTGTGGTCCAGTCTGCGAATAGGTTCTTTGGAATGAATAAGGGCGCGACAATGCAAAAGAGCTGACTAATGGGAACACATCGGAGAAAGATTCTGTGTGGGGACGGTGGAGCATCATTTTCCCGCTGGGCGGGCCCCGTAAGCCCGAACCGTTCGCCAGACCGCTTACGAGATTTTATAAGCGACTGCGATTTTAAATACAGTCAAGTCAAGAACACGTAGACGCGTTCACGAGCCGAACTGATAATAAGTACGTGATAAGAAGCAACTAAAGAACCAAAACTGATTACAGATAAGAATATGGTCGATGTTCGCCTTGCGGATTCCCCACATCACGAAGCAATTGCCGGGGCCGGTCGCCAGATAGCGCGCACCACAGATCCCTCTTGCCCGCTGTCCTACAAATGGGACTCTTCGGCGCCCCAAGATCAGATCGGATGGCGGGTGCCACTATCTGACTGTAACGGTGTCCGAACGGTCTCTGATTTCTCCGGTCGAGAAATTGGAGGCCATAGTCGTCACGTGAACGACACGGGGGCGATGACGAAACGACGGTTGGCCGCATGTCGTTAGACTTTGGCCTCTTTGGCCCCTAAGAAGCCTGAACTGCTTGGGCAGACCGCGGCGGCCCCGGCAGTCTGAGGCCATTTGATACGCTCCCCCCCCCCCCCCCCCCCTCCATTTGCCCAAGCAAGTCTAAAAGTCTAAGCCTCGCCGGCGAGATAAAAGACTTGCTCTAAGCAATCGAACGCCACCTTTCTACTATAGTGCTCTTCCCTGGCCCCCCTCCCAGGTAAACTACCGACGAAATAGCGGGCCAACCGTGCATCATCCAAACTTCCGGGGCTGACGAACGTGTATCAGCAAGTGCCTCAATGTCGCGGTGCTATTGCATCATGTGTACGCTTCGTGTGACCACGCGAGCGACAAAAAAAAACAGATTCCCGCTTCGCGTTGTTGCCCCCACTACGCGCCGCGCTTTTGCGCGACTTTTTCGAATTGAAACATTTCGGTTTTGTGTTTTTTTTTTTCTTCTTTTTTTTTTGTTCTCGCCGTTTTCTTTTAGACTTCTCTAGACACCGACTTGGGCAGCAGATCAGAAGGAGAATTCGAGGCGCGCGCAAATAAAAGAAATTTAAAGCTCGAAGCAAATAAAAGTGCGAGAATGAAAACGAAAAAGTAATTCAAGTCACTCTTTAAGCCACAGTTGGTTGCTTCCACCGGTTCGGTCAAGTGAATCAGAGATGTCGGGAGTTTAGTTCGAGAAAGAAAAAAAAAACAGTGCAAAGGTTCGAAAATTGTGTGACCAGTTCGAGAACAAAGTGTACCCAGTAGCTAGCAGAGAATCTCCTTCGAATTGCCACGTAGAATCTTCGTCGAATTGCAACGTAGAATCCTTCTATGCTTCTCTCACTTCGACTGATACCAAATCGAATTTTAATGCTACCGAAGAGATAGTAGTCGTCTCCCCAAGACCCAGACTCAGTTCAAAGAACCAGAACCAGAAAAAAACCCAACCGTAAAAAACCAATTTAGTTTCCGCGCGTTTATCACCGAATTTCTGGAATAATGGCCAGCACTTATTTATCGCTAGTTTTAATCACGATCACGTACCTAGCGTTCGGAACCCGAAGTATTAAGTTTCACGTTAATTCGGAACTTCATCATCACCTACGGCATCACAACGGTCACCAGGACGCGTCCGGCCATCGGACCAGTGATCCTCTGACCAGTGGCGGTGGCAATAAACCGCCGCCCAATTTCTGGACAATGTTCGAAAAAAGTGCGCGAAACAACGCAAAAAACGATCTGCTTTTTAGCAGGAACGCAAGTGAAACAATCGGTGGTCCGATTAGACAGGGAAAATGGCTTAGTACGCCTCGGGTAACCGACGACGACGACGACGAAACGTTGGACCAATTCGGCGAGAAACAGCGGGAAGTCGATGATCGGTCCAAGGCGACCAAAATCAAGTGCCCGAAATGTTCGGGTACGACTAATGTTCGCGTTAGTGAAGAGGAACTGATCGAGCTACGAATCGAATTCGTTAAGAATCAGATCCTGCAAAAGTTGCGATTGAAGGAGCGGCCGCAAGTTACGATTGGCGATTTACCGCGACCGATCTACGAGGGTGCAACGATACATGGCGATGAAAAGTTTCATACGCGCGATCTTGATGATTACTACGCGCGGACCAGTCAGAAATTCATTTTTTTAGAGCAAGGTAAGTGACGAGTGCGCAAATTTCCAGAATAGAACGAACGCAGAAAAAAAACCAGCCGGAAACCGCGATTGCATCGTGTGTTCCCCTTTTGGTTGCACAAAAGTGCAACGGTTGCATTGCATACAACTTCGTTGGCAGTTTTTTTTTCTTCTGTTACTCAATTTGGTTGTTCGACGCTGTAAGCTGTTTTAGGGTCCGCTTGATCCGTTCCCCGTTGTTGTTTGAAGCGATCTTGAGCGCACTCAGGCAAAGATGACCTACCTTGTGTCCTCCCCCCGTCTCCAACTTGTTCGTCCTCTGGATGGGCTCACGCCGGGGCCAGCGTGAAACGATTCATGATGAAATGGCAGACCACTGGACAGAATATCGGAAAAAATTTGAAATTCAAAAATGGCCGCCATGAACTATAAAAACCTATTGTCCCTAATTAATAATCAATGGCGCAACAGACCGAATTGGGCCTAAGCCTTGAAGTAATGCTAGAGTGCTACGATCTGAACTCGCGGAGTACAGAGACCCCGCCGGCCCGATCATGTTATTTGTTTGTCCCGACCTACCGTGATTTTCATTATCCCCGGGCCCCGGATCAAATTAATTTAAAATTGTTTTTGTTTTTGCGAAATTAATTCGATTGGAAAAAATTCGGGTACCGTTCCGAAGGGGACGACGCTCACACGATAAGATTTCGATTTTGTTGTTATTTTTTTCCGGGCCGCGCAAAATCAGATTCAGACTTTAACCACCGAAACCGCGCCGTGGGGCGGTGACCGAACAGAAAACAATTAAATTTACGAAAAATAAGCGCGGACAAAGTGGAAAACAATCGGGCAGCTTTTTTTTCGATCAATAAGTTTATCAGTTTTACGCAATTAACGCGAAAAATACCCCAGAGACGGATTGGATCAATGTCGAACGGAGTGATCGAGGTCACTTTTCTGTTATTTGTTTAATTGCCCAGTACTCGGACGGTACTGGATTTTCCAAGAACAGAGTGTGTTTTAATTGGGTGGTGAAAACAAACAAGTGACAACAATTTAATTGGGAAAAACAGGATCGGTGGTAGCTTCTTTGCGGACAGGTTAAGGTTAAAGTGGGAGTTGGGTTCTTTGTTGTTGTTTTTGATGGTGTTTGGTCGGTGCTTGGGTGCGCCTAGGAGAGGGAGCACTCTCTCGTTCCCGCTGACTACAAACTTCCAACTGATTGGACGAGGCCTCCAGCTAGGGATCAAAATTTCCTGGCTACATCCGCGCAGAGGAATGGCCGAGGCCTCCTCCACCAAGAGAAGGGAAGTGTGGGCCCAGCCCTCCACCTACGCGAGGGATCTGAGAACCGAACGTTAGCATGTCCGAGCTGGACATGTTTAAACTGTGTGTGACTTAGGCTCGTCCTTCCAATCTTTCACGATCAAGTTGCCTGCAGTATTGCCCGATGCAAAAAAAGTCTAAGATAGCACCATCTGTCGGTGAAACGGCTGGATCTTATGCACGTCCCCAATTCAAAATTACAATAAAAAAAAAACCGTGTGTAATAACAGAAAATAATTAAAATACATTGAAAAAAAAAATTAAATTATCAAGGCCGATCTTATCGAGCAGCAGGTCAGATTAAAGTCAATATTTTCGTTACTGTAATTGGCTGGCTTCAAGCGGGACGTAATTGGTCGCGGGGTGCGTGCGAAGAGCCCCCAGTCTCTGTAGGATCGAGCAGGCAGAACACATTGAAGGATTCGAGGTAGTAACTGCGATGGGCGCTGAGTCATGGCTGTAGGTGGACCAACGGCGCAAAGAAGCAGCTCAACCCGCATATTCGAGGGGGGGGGGAGGTGTTGAATGCACAAAAAGCCTGAAAAGAGTTGCCGATGAAGCCCCCGGAGGCTGTGAAACCAATGCTCCACTTCCACGATATGTGGCAGAATTTGTGAAGCAGTTTTGAACTCTTTTAAACCCCTACGAGGGTTTTGAACCCTTTTAAACCTTTATAGGGGTTGAAAACGGGTTAAACGCTTGAAACGGGGGTTTTAACAACAAGCCCTTCGAAGTGAAAGGTTGGTCGATGTCTAGTCAGACATAAGGAGGGCTTAAGACCCTTTTAAACCCTCGTAGGGGTTGAAAAGAAGTCGAAGACTTGAAAACGGGGTTTTTAGCAACAAGCTCTTCGAAGTACAAGGTTAGTCGATGTCTAGTCAGACCTGAAGAAACTGGGTGACTTCGTCAAAATGTATTCCAACCCCCTTAACAGTTCGCAGGAGGCCATAACCCACCTTCCGAACCCTCCACGTGTTCCCGATGATAAGACCACTACGGTCTTAGAGACCGCCAACATTTCAACATCGAAGATCCGCATGGATTCCAAAGTATGGTACTGCAAAAATCATTCGGTAATTAGAACCTTGTATTGCAGTAGACTGCGCTGTTATCGCGCGCTGACTTGAGTGACATCAATTTAGGGAGTTTTTTGTTTAGGTCGTTAGGTTGTCACACACGCGTTCCATTTGCGATACCCCCCGATCCCGGGGGATTAGGAGAAATCTCCGTCTTCTTATCGGGATGACCATCGATGTTATCAGCGCCATCTCTGTCTCAGTTCCCTAGTTGCTTATCTACTATCCTAATTGGGTGAAGTGACCAGGTTCATCGGCATGATCGGCTAGAATGACATAGCAGATCTGTGCCGATGTCGAACGGAAAGTATTTTCTTCACGTTCTTAGCGAGTGTCTCCGCGGTCTGGCTTTGGAGTTGGCTGAAGGGGGGGGGGGGGGGGGGGGTAATTCGCAATCATAAAGCTAGCTTGCTGCAGTTTGTCAGGCAGAGGCCTGGTGGTTTACCTAAGATGGGATCTAGGGAGTTATATCTCGGTCATCGCCAGCCGGAAGTTAAGGGTTGCTCCGGTAATCCATGGTTTCTGTGATTCGGGGGGACTACAGGACTCGATCAGTGTTTTTTAGCTGATCGAGTGTCATCAGCCATTGTTTGTTCCAACGGTTTAGTTTGGCCACCAAGCGGACGTTCCCGGACACAACCCGAAACCGAAACTTTCGAAAGAAAAAAACACAGTCTTATCTTGCGAACAAACGACCGACTATCGATCTTCTCGAGTTTCTAATGCTGGCGTGGTTTTTTTTTTTTTTTTTTTCGTTGTCCAAGCACGTTCAGGGTTCACGCTCTGATTAGCCTATCAGCTCGAATCTCGGCCGTCCAACTACAAAAAAAAACTGCTCGAATCACCTTCGAAAATGGCGTCTTCAAAGTTTTTTTATCTTATCGGTTCCCGAACAAAGGTCGGAATTTTGAATGTGAGTCAAAGGAATCTGTTTTTTTTCTTCCGCCGAGTCTTGTGATTCGTGACCTGTGCGGCGCTATCTCTGCACTTTGAATCGGAGCGCGGGAATATTGACTCATGGCGTTTGTTTTATTTTGATCATTTTTTCGAAATTGTTCTTCCTCGGAAAAGCGAAGCTTTAAGAATCAACTGATCAGTTTTTGAGTCCAATTACACACCATCAGGGTTGGCCAACAACTGGAACTACTCCAATAACTCCCCCGGAGGGACCAATCGCTGTCCCACACTGACTATCATCTTTGATACCCAGTGGTGTTTCGATAGGGGGCCTTGGGTATCAAATGTGATCGTCATCAGCAATGGCGTGATAACCCGAATCGGGCCAGGACCTGTACGATCAAATGTGATAGTCACCATGTTAAAACCATGTTTTTTTTCCTTTCCAGAGCGGACCGAATGCGATCGAATCAACGAGAGCCCCTCGATATGCTTCTCGTTCAAAATAGACGGTGACATCGATAGCATAGACGTGAGCACCGCGGAACTATGGGTGTACAAGCAGTCCAGCTCGGGGGACAGTAAGCGCAAAGAAACGCTGGTTGTGTCCGAATTGGACCAGGGTGGTATCACCGACAACCGGGAGAAATACTTGCCCAAGGCTAAGCCTATCGCTATTCAGACTGTTGGAGCAGAAGGTTAGTATTTGTTTGTAATCGGTCGAGGGACACCCGGCGAGTTTAAACAGGACGGCACCAAGCACCCATGGGGTGCACAAACCAACAATTAACTTCATTGAAAACTTTCTATCTCTGCTTACAGCCAGCTGGATCCGGATAGACATCGCTTGGCCAATCAAAAAATGGTTCCTCAATCACGAACTGAACCACATCATTCGAATCACATGCCAGTCCTGCGAAATGGACATGCAAGAGAATCTCTTGTCCACGCAAAAGGATCACCGGCCGTTCATTCTGATCGACACGGTCAATAGGCGCAAAGTCCGACGGCCTAAACGAAGCGTCAATTGTGCCGTCGGCGTTTCGGAATGTTGTCGCGAAAAGTTCTACATATCGTTCGAGGAGATCGGCTGGAACGATTGGATCCTCCATCCTCCCGGCTACGATGCGTACTTTTGCCGGGGCTCCTGTTCGACTGCGGCCAGTATTACGATGAGCAATTCACACTACAGCACTGTTTTGCGGGTAAGTTAAAAATGGCGTCCAACTTTTCGTGTCCATCCCACAAACTAAACGGGTCCGTTTCTTTACAGAAAGTGATATACCAGCGGGAATCGAGCGGTGGCAAAGCGCTCGAGCTGATACCGTGCTGTACGGCCAAGCAGTTCTCATCGCTGCAATTAGTTTATCTGGACAGTAACAATACCGGAACCGTTAAGACCCTGCCCAACATGGTCGTAGAATCGTGCGGATGTATGTGAGAATCGCGCGCGAACGTGCAACGTGGTTCTTTATTTGATTTTTTTTTTTTTTTGAAATGCTGAAAACTTTTCATTTTGTTAGAAATTAGGGAGCTGAACAACGGGGTTAATTCGTAATTTTATTTATTTTATAATTTCAGTATTTTTGATTGTTGAGCATTTGTCGTGTGAAAATAATAATAATAATAATAATAATAAAAAAGAAATGTTGTTATCCTCTGAATTATCGGCCTGATGATGTTTTACGCCTCTTTTTGTAATTTACTGTATAAGTCCACTACTTTAATTAAGCTTAAGAAAAAAAAATGGCGGAATGTAATTCAATCAAAACGTGTTTAAAATAAAAAGAAAAAGAAGCTTGAATCGATCGCACCTCGTTTTACTACAAAAGATGAGTGAAAGGGGAGCTTAACAGCTACTCAAAAATGTAAACCAATTTCAAATGCGATCGAAATTGGGGGGGTCTAAAAACGTCGAAAAAAACAGTCAAAATTCGAAACTTTTGGCTCTCCTGGCCCCAAAAAATTTTATTTTTTAAATCTCTTAGCTGATTTGAAAAGGGGGCACCCGTAACTTTAATTTAAGCCATTCGTCAAAATCGGACCACAGGAACAGAGTTTCGAAAAATCACCCTAAAAAATGGCAAGGGGTTAGCTGGCATTTTTTTTAAATTTGAAAATTTGAAATTTTTCCAAATTATACATGAAATTAAAGGGGAGCTCAACAGCTGATCGGACGAAAGAGTTTGTATAGGTACCAGACAGGCGGATGCAATACCGTAACGTACACATAAAGTTGGAGAAGTAATTTCACACGGATTCCACACAGAAGAAACCGAATTTTTCGAGAGAGCAGAACCCGTCTAACCGGTTTCCCCTGTCTTCTTAGCTAATGATGCATTTACACTCAGCGTTTGCGACGAGCCTCTATCCCCACCAAAAAATCAACCAATGAAATAGCTCGTGCAGTCGCAAGAGTCTTACATTGAAAACCGGTTTGCAATGGCCTGATGGGGGTCGCTTCTCGCCTCGAGGCGAGCCTCATGGGTGATTGTAAACCCACCATGAATGCGAAATGTCCATCGCTTGCTACATCTCTGATGTCTATTTCATGATTTTTCTCAATTATAACGTTTTTTTGTCCGATGTAGTTTGAAGAGCGATTTACTTTAAAGCTAAAAACTTTTCCGCAAACACGCGGTTTCGGTGAGCCAGACAGGTCAGGCAGGATGGCAATAAAATAAAAGGAGGAAATACGGAAACAAAAATAAGAAAACCGACAAAGAAACATTCAAAACTAAAGCAAAATTAATAAAAGAAATTTTTCCATTTTAATTTATATTTTAGTGTTGTTGTTTAACATAAATTCGATTGTGATCTCTTTTTCTGTGTAATTTAGCACGTTCTGCTAAAAAACATCTACGACGAATTCGAGCGCGTTGTGTTCATGTGTGTGCCGCGCATGTAAAATTAAACCAACGTGTAAAAAATTCATTAAAAAAAATCGTTTAATTTTAAATTATTTAAATCTATGAATTGAAAGAAAATAAACTTTAAAAAAAAAACCAAAATATAGTAATAATTTCTAAAGTTGAATTCAATTAAATTTTTTTTTTTGGTAAACAACGAGAGAAAATTAATTGTATAAAATGTCGTCAAATAATCAAACGACTCAGCCACAATCTCAATCCACCACTCAACCGTCACAAAACCAAGAATCCAATCAGCAACAGCCACAGGTGAATCAACAAAAGAAATCTTCAACAACAGATCGAGTTATAGACAGTGAGTAAAAGATTTTATTTAACTTAATTAAATCCCAGAATCGAGAGCAATCCAGGAGCTTAGAAGAAGCTTTTGTGTAGCATTGTCCAGGATAAGGATATTACGATTGGATTTCCATCCTCCTCCCAGCCACCTAAATCCCGTCGTAGTACCGTTTTCGGTGGAAATAATTTAGCCGTGAAGAAATCGTCGGTCCCAAGGAATATGCCGTGGAAGAAGGACGAAGGCTCCGGGTCCTATAAACAAACAAAAATCCTTCAGGCGGACAGAAAGATCTTGATCATGGAGTGTGGGTTGCGCGGAGGGTGGCTTGTGAACCTTGTCGGTAAACATAAAGATGATGATGTTGATATTCGAAAAGAATCCGCACTCGATAACGAGTACTTTTCCTTTTGAGGCGTAGCTGGGTGGGGCCGAAAGTAGGAAGGGTAGGACAGGTCGATTGTGTAGCAAGGACTACTTAAGATAATTTTCCGTTCATTTGCCTTGTCTTCGATACTGCTGCCGAGGTAATGACCCGCGGGGTCAACGGTCCTTCTCATCCCCTCGTGCAAAAATTCTGTCGGGTGATTTGTGACCGGCTATCGGTTCGCGGAGGCTTTGTCTGTTTTCCGGGCCTTTCCGTTTCAAACTGTTGGCTTAAGCGTCGCATCTGATTGCTGGTTCACTTTTAGAAGGTCATCTCATCTTAATATTTTTTCTATTGTCGTAAAAAACTTCCTTTCCTTTCCGACTTTCTTTCCAGGTGTCCTCTGTCCACCCATTCTTACAGTGTCCGAAGTGTTCGATTCGCGAACTGGTAAACCACATCCTGATGTACTTAAACAACATTTCATACTCGAAGGTCGAATCCAAGAGGGTGCTGCTCTACTAATTATCCATGAGGGTGCATCATTGCTTAAGGCTGAAAAAACTATGATTGATATTGAATTTCCAGTAACAGGTAAAGAGAGGCGTAGTAAATTAATGTTAAAAATAAAAGAGTTTTGATCATTTTTTCAAAAATTTCCTGTCTCTAAACCAATCAATACCATTTTTAATTCGCAATTTTTCAAACGTTTTCTTCCAGTTTTCGACGCTATAGACAGAGACTAACAACGGGGTTTCCATCGTTAATAACAATTTTCTCGGCACCAAATTACTTGAATTATAATAATAAGGTGAGTACTAATTAAAAGAAAACGATATCGATAGTCTGGGTGCTACTTTGTTTTATTTTTGGGGGGGGGGGGGGAGTTTGGAGTTTGAGTATGAGTTTTCCGTATTGCCGGCTTTGTCAAGGCAAAAAATGGTTTTTCTGCAAGTAGTAAGTTCGCTGGACTTCTCCATTGAAAATGTGTAGAAATTCCATGACTATTCAACGGGTATGGACTGCAGACGCATTAAGCTTCATCATGTTACTATTTTACATGTATTAAGCGAGACAACGAAAATAAATTTTCGATTGTTTCCATTTTCAGGCAACAGTTCTTAAATATGTAAAAAAGGTGATGACTTTCCAACAGTTTAACCCTTCGCCGCATCCATGCTGGCTTCCAAATTTTATGGATGTGTTCACGTGGTCGTTCCCGTTAGTCGGCAAAAAGGTAAGCAACCTTTTGTCGAAAGTCTGACAAAAGGGATAATTATTTAAAAAAAAAACCCCATTCTTCAGGTAACCGAAATGCTTGTCAACGTTATGAACATTTGTTCGGATGACGAACTGATGTCCAAAGGAGACGACGTGCTCAAAGAAGGTAGGATTTCTTTTGTTCTCCTTTTTTATTTTTTATTTTTTTCGATATACAGAAAAAAAACACGAAATTATATTCAAAACAGCTTGGAGTGAGACAAAAAACTATTGTTTGACCTCTGATTGGTCCGATTTGGTTCAAAAAAGGGGTTGTATTCTCTATCCATCTCTTTTTCTCGAGTCATTATTTTTACAAAATATTTTTTTGGACGTATTTAACGTTTTTCTCTCTCTCTCTCTCTCTTAAAAAATTTTGCGCTTACAGATTCGGATTTTTTAATATCAGCTGACGGTAAGAATAACCAGTTTGTTTTTTTTTTCTAAATATTTTTCAATGTTTATTACGAATTTTTGAATTTAATTGTTGTTATTTATGAAGAGAAGATCTTTTGGGTTCGATTTGAAATCTGTTTTTTTTTTTTTTTTTTTATTTTAAAATCGGCATCGGTGTGGCATTGAAACCAGAAGGGCGTGCCCCGCAAACATTTTATTTTATTTTAACGTATTTAATAAAAAACAACTTCAATCAAACAAACAAAAAATAAAAATTCGAAAAGCTCTCAGCTCTCGTCCTTGTTCCGGTGAGGCGTGGTAAGTTTAAGGGTGGATTTGATTGGCTAGCGTCAACACAAATCCATTTTTTTTTTTTTTTTTTGAAAATTTAATCAGCCGTTTGATTTGAAATTGATTTTTTCTTTCCCTTTTTTTTTTTGAATTTGGTTTGAATTTTTACAAGCGAAACTAATAAAAGTCGAGCTTTGCTTTGTTTTGTCAGAAAAAAAAAACACCAACACACACACAAACATAAAAGTAGGAGTTTCAGTTAGTTGTTTAAATTTTGCGTTTTATTTCCTCCCTTTTGTTTTGTTCTTTTCACTTCTTTTCCACACTGTTTTTTATTAAATTTGTGTGTACTATTTTTGTTTGATTAAACTCCTTTTTTTATTTTTGCGTCCATTTTACTCTTATTGAAAAAAAAAAAAAAAACTAAATCATCTGACCGCGCCGCGCCGTGCGAAAATGCCTTTCAAAGATCGTAACTCACTAACTCCTTGAGCTTTTAAACTCGGGACTATTTGCGTGCTGGCTGGAGTCCTTTGACTTCCTGGAGAATGGGGGTTGCTCTTTTTATATTGTGATCACAATTCTTTTTCAGATAGTTTAGATCATTTTGCTGTATGGTGGATGCCGCCGCCCCTGTACATTTAATGGTTTTGTTTTTTCTTTTTTTTTTTAAACCAAACCCAAATTTCTTCTCTTTTCAAATCTAAATATAAGAAACAAAATAAAATTGTATAAAAAAATACGTCGTCTTTTAAAATTTTTAAATTGCACACATTATCATTAAAAAAAACATAACGCAGTCACGATCGGCTGCAAGCCAATCGTATGATACTCTAGATGAAATACTGAACTCCGATTTATATTTTAGTTGGAAATATATCAAAAGAATGAGGAGAGCACAAGCAATTATTACATGACCTTTTACTTACAGGTAGAAATTATTATATAGTGGCTACTCGATTTTTTGATTAATAGTGAGTTTCATAAAGTAAGTAAAAGGACATTTTACAGAATTTTTGTATGGCAACTACATGAAAGACTTATGGGATATTTTTCATATTAATAGTTTCGGCTGCGACTATTATAAAATGAATGTGTATAAAATTTCAAAGTTGTAACTTGAAGTGTTATAAAGTTATCGTTCAATATTGGTGAACATGTTTATTAAGGCCTTTTGTATGACAGCTACCCGAAGGAGTCAACAGATGGCGCTAATTAATGAACTCCGTTTTGGTTTTGGTATAAAACAAATTCTTGTAAAATTTCAAATTCCCGCTTTAACCCGTTCTGGAGTTATAGTGGATTCAGTAACATGCATACATTTTTGAAGGACTTTTCTAGGCTGCTACACGAAGGACTCATTCGATTTGCTTTATATTCGGAATTTTCGATTCAAACATTGTAAACCTTAAGTATGCAAAATTTCAAGTTCCTAACTTGAAGCATTCGAGCAATAATTGTGAAAACGTGTTTCAAGGACTCTTGTATGGGAGGTACCCGAAGGAGTGAAAGGATATCGCCCATTTACGAACTTAGCCTTACTTTTTCCATTTTACAAGTTGTGACAAAATTTCAACTTCCTAGGTCCACGCGTTCTTGAGTTATCGTGCTAACGGACGGACGGACGGACGGACGGACAGCAAACGGATTTGGGGGTTTTGGCCAAAAATAAACACAAAATAATATATAACTTTTTTTCGTCCGAGGCTCGGTTCTATGCGTTACAAACTTTTCGGGCTGGATTAAACTTATAATACTCTATATGTTCATCTAGAGTAAGCATAAAGAAAAAAAACATAAAAAAATTAATTAATTTCTCTCTCTCTTTCTTACTATCTTTCTCTTTATATCTGAAATTTATATTTTGTATGTTTTCTCTTTTGGAATAAAACTTGAATTGAAAAGAAAAAAGAAAAATTCAAACGAACAATTATTAAAACGTAATTATGTAATTTCCCTTCGCCGAACTCTTTGTGTTCTTGCCTTTCAACAAACTCTTTTAATTATCTTTACTCTCTTTTACTCTTATTCTCGTTTTTTTACTTTTCTCACTCTTTTGTATAAGCTTTTTCCTTTTTATGGTATAAACACAATTGAGACGAACTTCGTCAGCGGCGGCGAAGTTCTCCGCACTCTTTAGTGCGGAGCTTGAAGCTCTCGAGTGGTTTATGCAATGGATTTGGTTTAGCAAGTCCGTAAGCTCAAAGCTGTCGCATTCCGGACCTTGGATTTGTTAAAGCTGCTCATGTTGTCGGTAGTGACTAAAATTAGGTTTTCGGAAACGGTTTCGCGTTTGAATCGAAACGAAATTCAGTGTAGATGGCACTGGCTGGTTGAAATAGCAACAACGGATGTGGAGGGTTGTTCCAGTTTCCGTTTGACGTTAGTTTTGAAACTTTGGATTGTTGGCAGATTTCTTTTTGCGGACACTTGTTGTCTGTTGATGGAAGTTCGGGGGAGAAGGGGGAAACAGATTCGAAATTTCTTCAGGTTGTCCGGCTTCTAATGCACCCACTATCTCCCTTCTTCGTTCCAGGGTGGCAACTTCTAGGACACCCAACAGCACCCATTGTCTTTTGCAGGGTGTCAACTTCTAGAGCACCCATTATCTTCTTTAGGGTGTCCACTTCTAGGGCACCCATTGTCTTCTGCAGGGAGTCAACGTCTAGGACACCCAGCAGCGCCCATTATCTTCTTCAGGGTGTCAACTTCTAGAGCATCCATTATCTTTTTTAGGGTGTCCACTTCTAGGGCACCCATTGTCTTCTGCAGGGAGTCAACGTCTAGGACACCCAGCAGCACCCATTATCTTCTGCAGGGTGTCAACTTCTAGAGCATCCATTATCTTTTTTAGGGTGTCCACTTCTAGGGCACCCATTGTCTTCTGCAGGGTGTCAACTTCTAGAGCACCAATCAGCACCCATTATCTTCTTCAGGGTGTCCACTTCTAGGGCACTCATTGTCTTCTTTAGGGTGTCAACTTCCAGGGCACCCGTTGCCATCTTCAGGGGTGGCGAAAACGAAGAATTTTCGATGCCCCCGACTGAAGCCAACTGCGAACTCATTTTCTTTTTGTCCAAGAATTGTTCTAGCAGAGCTCTTCTTCTTGTCTCAACTCGTCACAGACGACCTCAAATAATTGCCCTCTGTGCCGGACAAGGGGATGACCGACGGGGGGGGTAGTCTCCTCCCTTTCAATCAAAACAACTTCTCGTTTCATTGTCGCAACAAATCGAACCAAATTTAGCCACTAGCCTAAATCGTGGACTGTCTGTGCGGGACCCAGAAACTCCAACTCGAACGCAAAACTCACTGACCCAATTGCGACTAAGTTATCTAACGACTTTTTGTTGTTGTTCCCATTGAAATTTTACGTCACATCAACGAGAGAGAGAGAGAGAGAGAGAGGGCGCCACCGAGATTCAAATTCAAATTTGAACTTACGACGCGATTTTTGTTGGCGTGTGTGTGTTAACCCACTTTTTGTCGACATTATCCAAAAACAAAAGAAGACCCAAGATTTGGGTTTGTGTTTTTTTTTTTTCTTTGGTCGGCCGATTATCAAAATTATGAAATTGTCGGCCAACCGATTAGAAAGTGGTTCGCGCGCAACGCAACGAATCAAGAAAGCTAACGATGAGAGGGCGGTGGGCTTGGATGAAAGAAGAGAAAATAATGTTGAAGTGCAGCACCCATTCACAGAGTTTTCTTAGCAGCCGCTCCCCTCTCCGCACCCCCTCCTGTGTTACTTAACGTTCTTTCCAACGTTCAACAAACCACTGCGCGCGCGCGCGTCGTCGTCGTTAACACTTTTCAAACTTTCTATTCGCGCGCGCAAAGTGAATGTTAGACGTGTTTGGGAAGAGTGTGGGCCGGGAGGGGGGGGGTACTATGCTCTGAAATTGTTTTTGAACTTGACCACCACACGATGCCATAATACGCGAGAAATTGCAGCGTTTTAGTATGATGACCCAAATTCCGGACCGGGTGCGCGGAATTTACATTGATTTTACGTGGGCACCCCCCCCCCCCCCCCCTGAGGGGTTTTTTCTTCCGACGTGGAGTTTTTTGTAACTATGGAAAAGAGGTGACCTCAATGAGAAGGGCGGCTTCAGTCCCCCTACTCTCTTTTCCCTCTCACTTGAAGAAAGAACGCCGCAGCTCACTTACGTGGTGCGCTTAAAAAAAAGGGTCAACTTAATTCCCGTAAGAAGAACGAAATTTTCGAGCGCAACTGTGGAAAAGGCTCAAGGCAGGGGAGGGGAGCATAGTTCCCGCGCTCGGGGGCCGCTGCAACTTGTTCCAAATGCGGTCGCATCGAGCGGAGAAATTTCACGTAAGAAAAACGACGAGGAAAACGAAAAAAAACAACACAAACAACTCGCTTTCTTTCAAGTGCATTTCACATGCTTGTGATGTGTTTCTCGAATGCAAAATTTATTTTCTACATGTTGAAAAAACCCGAGAAAAAAAAACGAAAAGGTAAAAAATTATCGTGCGCGCGCCGCGGTAAAAGTTTTTCTCTCGGAACGGCTCGACCCACAAAATTGTACGATTGTGTGGAGTTTTTGACCTACTTTTCGACGACATCGGATGCGCGCTGTAGCGTCGACCTGCTCGAGTGATTTTTCGATTTGTTTTTATTGTTGGACGCTCGACAATGTAATTAATTCGAGGTCCCCTGAGTTCGGATCCTGGGCCTTAGATCCTTCGTTCCGGTTTCATTCGTTTCCGCTCAATTGAGCTCTACTTTCAAATCTTGACGGAATGGAACGGAATGAAACGGAACGGGTGTTCAGAGGCTTAAGTCGTTGCGGGCGTCTTCGACCTCGTTCAAGGATGCAGGTCGCTCCGTACATCTCTGCTGCTTGGAATTTTTGTCTTACATGAATCACATGCAAAACATTCAATATATATTACCAACAACACAATTGATCTTACCATCGTCCTACTCCCATCCCCCTATACCACTTTGATAAAAAATTCCCGGAATAACCAAGTAATGGAAAAATCGCCAACACACACAGAGATAGATGTACTCTACGTAACTTTTGCAAATGTCAAGCTATGACGCTAAGATTTAAAGGGAATGTCAACAACAGATGTACCAACTTAACAAAAAAAAACAGAACTCAAATCGAAACATCGCCACACGATGGTCGTCGCTATGACGGTCACCCCATTTCTCGGTCGGTCCTCCATCAACCGACCAAATCCGCATCCTTCAAAATGGCCAACGACACCATCCACGAAAAACAAAAAAAAAAACACCGCATCCGCATCCGCACCCCCAGACATAGTAACGCCCCTGACATTGCTTTGTGTATGCGCGGGCGCGCGATCAATTGATTTGTTGTTGAGGCAGATCAGAGCGACGCGCAAATAACTGCAAAAAATTGTTAAAAAAAAATCAAACAGAAAAAATTCCGCGCAACAACGAGCGGTGATAACAACGCCATTAAATTTGGAATGGAATGGTTGTCGAGGGGGGTGGTGGGCGGACAATGCGCGCCGCTTCGTAATTTCTGTTCATTACAAAATTTGCCAGCGAATTCTTTTTAATGCGCAACAGAAAAGCTTCAGGAGGACGTGTGATGGTGGCGGGCGGGCGGGGTGGTGTACGCTGGTTCTTGCAAACTGTACACAAAGTGGCGCATGAAAATGCAAAACGTTGACCGACCGACCGATCGAGCGCCGCGAACCGGACCGTCACGCAATAGCCGCGAGATTGCAGTGTGCACAGGGTCAATGACAGACCAAGGCTAAAGCGTCAGCTCGATTAAGACACCCCCGTTCGGCATGTGGGAGGGGATGGAGACTATGGGGACGAGGGTGAAGCCTTGGTGAATCGAAACTGTCATGGCCGCCATCTTCCGGATCCTGGGACGCGCGATGAAAGACGTTAAATTTGATTTCAGTGAATTCCCCCCCAACCCCACCAGTTCTTCGACTCAGGACTAACTGAAAATTTTGCAATTTGACCGGTAGATGGTCTTGCACCCCTTCTTGTACCTCCACCCCCATCCTCTCCGCAAAACCACAGCAATGCCGGCATATCTTCTCAGGCTGATCGGTCGGGATGGCACGTTGACGCCTTACACAATCGATCGACCGGGGCTTTTTTCTCTTTGCGCAATATTGTGACTTTCAAGGACAAGACCAGCTTGCCCTTCACCCCCTCCCCTCCACCTGACCCACCAACCAATTCGTTGCGCGTTGTTATGCCACTTTCACTGCACTCGGCGCCGCCGACGCTACGCGCGACCAACGACAAAGAACCGCGTGCACAAACGATCGGATGAATGACTTGAATCAGGGCCGGACGTTACTCCATCCAACCGTCCGTCTGCCCCGTCCCTCGACCGCTCCCTGCTTCGGCTTATGTCTTTCAGCGCGACATATGCAGCCCGTAATCTTGGGTACAAGACGATCGATGCTCCTTCTGACGCACACACGCGGCCAGGCCGGAATCTGTGCGATCGCAGTCCCCCCTTTCCACGGAAACGAAGCAAAAAAAATAAAAGTAGTGAAATTGGTGGGCCTTTGTCCCGAGGAATGCGTCATCCCGTCCGCTCAGTACCACCTCGCCCGGCCGTCCCGCCTAAAACTTGGAGCTGCATAGCCCAAACTGACGCAATTGCACGCGATCGCAGAGCAGTTACGTAAGGGAAGTATGTGCGGCTGTATGATCGCGGATTCTTCCAGCCTAGCGTTCGTGCCAGCCACCTTCTAGAGAACCGATCGATCCAAGCCCAAGGGAACTCTCTGCCCTTGGTGGTGGTGTTGGTGGTATAGTAGTCTTCATATGATTGCGTGATCGTCGCGTCGCGGAACAGAAGGGGAGACAGAGAAGGATCGTGTACCGATAGCGAGGTGTGTGACGGGGCGGGAAGATCGGTTCTAGGGCCAACGTTCGATGCGATCGGTTCAAGGCAAAATGCAACAACCGCTCGGCGGCGACGCATGAAGAACGCAACGAACTGACTCGAATCGTGTTGCAATCGGACGAAGGACGACCGGCGATGGCTTCCTATCCAGCCAGGGGCAGGCGAGGCCAGGCAGACCGAGCAGATGTGCTTCGGTCGGAGGTTTGCGTAGACCTGGACCGGACGTCTAGGGGGAGGGGGGGGGGAGGGGCAGTGTGCAAAATTGGGCGCCTACTTAAACAGCCGAAGAAGAAGGTAGGAAGCCTTCCACGGTGTAAGATAGTCTCGATTGGCATTGTCCGTCCGCAGGTCAACGAGCTGTTACGAATCTGGGGTTGCTGACACAATTGTGTTGCTGCCTGCATAAGTGGCCGTCGTCCCGCTTCCCTCCCGGCCGTGAGCTTTACCCAATTTTGTTCTGGAGTTGCGACTATGGTGTCTGAACGCCGATTGACCGCCTCGCCCGCTAGCCTCCAACAATACAAAAGCCAATTCGCGACCAGTCTACTGTCCCGTCCAGTCCAAAATTAATTCAATCGGAAATTGTTGAACGCATGAATCAGGCCCGCTCTGACCGATGGGAGGTTATTTTTGTGTAATTAGTACCAGACTGACCATCGATGTAGAGCTGTTACCACCATGTACTCGTCTTTTCTCCAATTTGTTTTTCCTTGCTTTAAAGGTGCGCTTCTATTGGTCGCTCACCGACCCGTCATCCCGCAATAATTCATCATCGCTTACCAGGTAAGGAGTAAATTGGTAAATTGGTCCGTCGATCCCGATGATAAGCAGGCTTCAAACGACGAAGTTTCATAGCTAAATCGGCCGTACACCCGAAACCCCGGTGCAAAAACAAACCAACAACCAAAAACAAAGGCGGAACAAACTTTCAACGCTGCATCACTGATGACATAGAGGAGCGTGCGATTAGAGTGCAATCGGTGACCGGTCTAAAATGTCCGCAGCCCCCCGCCCTTCACTCTGCTGGGCAAATTGTTGGGTCGTGCGAACGAGCTCAACAAAGGCCAGTGGCAATGTCGTGGACCTCAAGTCAATGCGACGGACGGACGAGCGCGACAATCAGCAGAAGGCCAAACAAATTCATCGCACAAACAAAGCCAACTTCTCCCCCGCCTCACTTTCCCTCCATCGGTTGCATCCTGTTTTCTGCGAATCGTTGCTGCATTCTGTTTTCGTAATAACGGCGCCCCGACACTCTATCCCATCCCTTCCCCACTCTCTCTTCAAAATCCACCTACGACACTAATTCCATTATCCAAGCTTTTGAGGATGAGGGGGAGAGGAGGGGGCCCGGGGCGGTAGAGCATCGTCACTCTCACTTTGTACAGCCTTGACGATGTTCTTTGTTCTCGATTAGAAGATAACTTCGAAAAATTATGCACCCCCAGGCCCTGCCCCCGAAGGGGGTTCCAAATGCGCCGCAATTGGCCCCAACTGGCAGCTGTTTCCAAAACCCAACCACCTCCCTCCTCCTCCCACCCCCTCAAAAGCAAATTTTCCACCCAACGTCTTGAAAGTCTTTACAGTGAAATTTGGTCGCGAAGTTTTAAGATTGTGTAGTGAGGGCGGGGGGGGGGGGGGGGGGGGTGAGTTGCGGCGGGGCGGGCAACGGGTTCTTTGGGGGCTAGAAATTGCACAATTTCGTCGGAAAAGAAAACGAAAAGTTAAGGTTGGTCCGGGACGTAGACGGTTCAAGACGTTCTCGCTAAGCAAGGGTACGGGATGGGTTGGGTGAGTAACGATTGCCGGCGCGAACTGTCGAGGGTGAGGTATCACACAAATTTCGGCGATAGGAACCTCCCCCCCCCCTTCCTTCGTCCGCCACGCAACACATGGCTAGACGCGATAGTCACACAAAAAAGTCACGGGCGAGCGTCGTAATAAGGCAGCGGTGACTTATCGGCTTTCGGCTGTGTGTTGGGCAGGCGGGCGGAGGGGTCGGACCTACAATCTGTTTACCGGCAAAAGCTTACGCGTCTCAAGGACAAGGCGATTGCACAATAAAAGAACCGCTCGTATCAAATCCCATAAATGAGGCGCAATTCACGTCCATTCATGCGAAGTCGAATGACTTGTGGGGGGGGATGGTTCGGCAGGCCTAGCACCTCAGTCGACGAATCCTTGCTAAAACTAAACTTGCGAGCCAGCGCGCTCTGCGTATCCGTCCAAGTATAGTCTGCAATATTTCAAATGTAACGTTCGCCGTCAACGCCGGTGACGTCGCCCAATGAGAAGGGCCGTTACAAAAGGGCGGGAAAAGTTCGCCAGGACATGAAACGAAGCTTGGTCTGACCGAAAGCGTGAATTCCTAGGAACACCAACGTTGGGGTGGCAAGGGGTGGGATTGTGCAGTTCAGCTTCATAAAGACCACCTCGTAGGCGGGTGGGGGGACAGTGTGCAACAACAAAAAATTGTTTTCTTTCGCCCGATTATTTTTGTCTGTTCTGACGACAAACCTCACTCCCCCCACATCCCCTTCTCAAACACTTTCGAACTTGACTAGTGTCTGAGACGACGGACTGCAACGGACGCTGAAGCGGACCACAGAGCTTTTCGCGGTATTTTTCTGCTATGAACCGTGGCGAGGTTAAGCGTATTTTGCGCTCGCTTGAACTTGTTTTCAAGGTCAACGGCGACGGCAATCGATGCGATTCTCTGGCTTCGGATTTTAATGCACAGCGCATTTCAATTTTTCTTTGGTTTTACGCCCTGCAGGACAGAGAGGACAGAGAGAGGGTAGAGTTGGTAGCTGGCATTTTCTGGAATTAATCCACCTTCGGCATACTATGTTCGAGTCATTCCCCCCGCAGCCGAATACACGTACTCATTAGCATGTATCGGAATTCAATGGCTCAAAAACAAAGACTCGAACTGAATTCAATGCCTCAAAAACAAAGACTCGAACCGAATTCAATGCCTCAAAAACAGAAAAATTCAAACTGAATTCAACGCCTCGAAAACAGAAAAATTCAACCTGAATTCAACGCCTCGAAAACAGAAAAATTCAAACTGAATTCAGCGCCTCCAAAGAAGAACTTACAGTCGAACGAAAAGCAGTCGCTAATTAGCAACAAAACGAAAAAAATGGTTGACCCCAATTTTTCTCGATTGCCTTTTCAAAACGGCAGTTGCGCGCGCGCACGCTCACTACGTTTAAGACGCGCCGAAAATTATGCGCGCTTGCGCTCTACTTGCGCGCTTCAATAATTTCTTCTTCTCGAAAAGTGGGTCTATGGAAAGTTATCTAACGACTTTGTGTATGGTGATGGGTGTGGGTGTGCTAGAGAAAAGGGGGGCCGCGGAGGGACCAGATCTTCTGAACAAACTTCTTTGAAACTGAAGATTGGAAGCAAGAAGGCCCCCAGAGTGAAAGAAGCATTGGGCGCCAAAACAAAGAGTGAGAGCGGGCGGCCCGAGAACCGGAGAAATTGCGGTTAACGATGCTCGACGATTTTGTTGTTGTTTTGCGCGCGCCACGAAAAAAAAATAATAATAATTTTGTAACAAGAAAAATCGTAACAGCACCGTCACCTAGATTTCATCTTTGGAATTGATTTTTTTTTGTGTGTTTCGTCATCTTTTCGGCGTCACTGTAAGCGTTGACCTGAATTTGATTGGTCCGTTTTATTTTCTTCTGAAGTTTACGGAGAGCAGGACGATTTGACAGAACATGGCGTCCCTCCAAGGCACAACAAAATGCGTTTTGTTTCGTACAACTTTTGGTCCGTCGAACCGGATTTGAAAAATTTTAAATTGACCGGAATCGAATTAAAACAATTCAGGAGGTACCAAAGTCGCAATTAGACAGAACAAAAATAAGTTCAATTCACTCGATGGTGAAGGAAAAAAAAAGAATGAGGGTAGGAGGAGGGAGGGAGACGGGGTGTCCAATGACTTAATTACTAAAGCCAGGCACGTCTTACTTTTTCAATTACTTAATTTCCAACTTCTAAAAAGCTAAGAAAGTTACCTCGTTGTTTTCTTCTTCGGGTATCTCATAATATCGCACACACATGACCCACCTTTCTTTCTTCATCTCCCCCCCCTCCCCCCCCCCCCCCCGCGCCATCGCCATCCCAACACTATCGTCAGGTGTACGCGGCCATAAATCGCGGCAGCATTACGAAATTACTGATGGAAGAAAAAAAGTAGGTTAACTTTGCGTTCTAGAAAAAAAAAAATTCATGCAACCGTTTTTGGTTTTATTTTCGGGTGGGGAAAAGTAAAATTGGCTGGTGGAGGAGGGGCCGAGGGGAAGTCAACTATTTGCTTAGTCATCGTGACTCACAAGAGTAGCCGCGCGCCGGTGTAGTGACTATGAGCGAACGATCGAGACATTTTTCTAAGTAGGTCTCGCGATCTCAAAGTTGAGGTCGAGGAAGACTTGTTGCGCGCGCACTGAAGTACCCTTTACCTTGGCCGCGAACCCGCCTCCCCCACCAGAGGTTCAGTCAGCCGAACTTGTCCGCAACTATCGGAGAAAGCCTTTTACTTTAATTACGTGGGACTAGGCTAAAGAGTTGTACGGTCGCTTTCCAAACAAAAAAAACAACAGCAGCACTATTTATCCCTCCTCATCTTGGGGGAAGGGGGGGGGTGCCAGAGAGGGGGGAAATCACTGAAGTAGATTCGATGTGGCTGGTGAAAAAGTGGGTTACCTCAGTAACAGAATTTCCAATCGACTAACGCGAATTACAACGCGAAGAAGAAAAGACGACACACAGAAGAAGACGACGATCGATCGTCTTGGAACGGAACGCGGTTAACTGTTAGTTTTCTTGTTGTTGTTTGTAGAACGTAACAATCGGGGTTTCCAAGTTGACCTCACCTCGTATTCAGGTGGAAAGTGAGAGAGACTTTGCTACCAAAAAAAAAAAACACACAACCGAAGACTAGGAAAAAAACCCCAACCTACTAGTCGTCTATCTGCTGCGCGCTACAACAAAACCGCTGGGGCCCCATTAGAGGAGATACGATAGAGATTCGAGAATGGCATCGTGTGTATCTCCTCTAATTTGTCGGTTGCTCCGATCCGGGGTAACAATAATGCCCCTTTTCGGTTGGTTCGGCCGATACTGCTGCCGTCGTCCAGGTTCTGTCTATCGTTTCGTAGCGCGACGCTAACACCGTCTTCTATAGTTTAAATAGTTTTTGTTTTTCCCGTACGCGAGAAAATTCCGTTTGTTTTGTTTTTCACACGCACACACCCCGGACACAGTTCGATTTTCGTTTCGTTCAACCCCTAAAAAATAAATTCGCGGGTTTTTCCCGCCGTTGTGTGTTCCGCGCGACGACGACGACAACGCCTCGTCCTGTTTTTCATCATCAAACCTCGAGCGCGGGCGCAATTTTCTTTCAAGTTTCGCGAACTTAGCAACGCGACGCGCGTCTGCCAGCAGCGCCGCAAAACAATTCAAGTGACCGACGCGACAACCACAAAATATTTCTTTCGAGAAAATTGTGAACTAAGATTTCGCGCCTAATTTCAAATTGTTCGCAACCTAAAAACAAGAAATTCGAAGAAAAAAAAACCATCCCCTGAGTCCTGTGCGCGCACAGGACGTGCGTGAGTGTGGTTTTGTGTCCAGAGAAATTTGTGAGGGGTGGAAAAACCAAACGAAGAATCCCGCAATGTGCGTGTAACTAGTGACACCCTAAACGAGAGAAAAAATCCCCCTTTTTTCGGTGCCCAAAAAACAAAACTTTTTGAAATCAAAAAAAAAAAATCTACCCGAATTTTTTTTCCGGGGGGTGTTTTGGTTTCTCTTTCAAAATAATCCCGCCTTCTGCAAGAATTAAACGGCCGCCATTCTGTTCTATCCAACGAGAATGCATCCGGATCCGGGACTAATGTTTTCAACGGCACCCGGTAAGTTGGTTTTTTTTAGGGTTTAATTTATAAAAAAAAAATTTGATCGAATTTTGACGGATTTTGATAATGTCCTCGGACTCAGGATGTTGGGTGGCACTGGAAGGGTGTTTGAGAGGGCGGGGAGGGATGGAGGGGTACGAGATCCCAGGGTATATGTTTTTTTTGTTGAAAAATTTCCGCCTCAACCCAATCGAAGGCGCGGAACGATGAAAGTTACTCGACGGAACGGAACGAAATGAACTGATCCGAAGGATCTAAGTTCGTTAGATTGCAAAAATTAATAAGGACATCCTCAGCCCCCCCCCTCACTCCACCCAAAAACATTTAGTTACTTATTCAAGAAGCTACTAGCTAGTCACCCCATTTTGTTGTGAAAGGGGCGGGGGGGGGGGAAGTCCTTGATCCTTGAAAAAGTCAAAATATTTTAAGAAAGGAAGGTTCTGGAAAGAAGGGCCAATTCCGCCTACGTCCGAATTGGTAGCTGTGAAATTCGACCGAAAGCGACACGCTGGCTGGCTGCCGGGGGCTACCAAAGTAGCATCCTTGTCCGCCATTTTTTTTTGACCACGTTCTTGAGCGTATTTTCGAAAATTCGATGCGTCCGAAAGCGGAAGCTTGGCGGCCCGCGTTCTTTCTCCATTGGCGGTTTCGCCCGATTTTTTTCTTGTTGTTTTGATTGTGCATTTTATCGGAACGACCTTGTATTGTGTCACTCACTTTGCTCGCTCAAGCGCCAAAAACGGCCACAACAACAACGTCGCGAGCGACACAAACAAACTGCATAGTCTTTTACCTCACCGATTTTTTTTATGAAAATTACGCGCTGTTACCGCATGGGCGGTGAGTGCAGCTTTTCGCCATCGCGAGCAGTCCCTCGTTTATCAGAAGATTGGTTGTTGTTGTTTTTTTTTGCGATTGTGTAGTCGAGGGTTTTTTTTTTTACGAGGCCCGCATTCACATACACAACCCTGCGCACGTACGTGCAACAAGTTAAAAAAAACAAAAACAAATTTATTTGCTGTCTGGAAAAATTGCTGTTGTTGTTTTTTTTCTACAAAAATCGCAAGATAAAAGAACGCTCCAATAGGGCCCCGGGTCGGTTGGAGGGCGAGCGGGTAGGATGAGAGGGTAGCTCTGTTGTTGCTGCTGCTGCTGCTTCTGCTTCGATTAAAGAGGGCTGCATTTGGCAAACCTGGCCTTGGCTTAGGCCATTCACTTCGGAAATCGCAAGGCGATCGTTTCGCGCAAGTCGAGGCTCTTGGGTGCATTGTGCGAATTTTTTTTGCGAGAGAAAAAAAAAGGAAAATTCCTGGATGGAATCATCTGGGAACTAGTCGACTGATGGCTGGCGGCTGCCTTACTTAGGAGCTTTGAGACTGCGTTTTTAAGCGAGGTGACTGAAATGTCATGCAGTCAATGCACCCCTTATGTCGTGTCAATGGGTGCAGTGACGCATACTTCTTCTTCTTGTTGTTCTTGTTCCGTTTGTGGTGTCCAGGAAGCGGCGGAGGTGTCTGGGCAGGTCTCGCTGGTTGATGCTGTCAAATGTCGGTGTGCTGAGCGGCTTAAGGACACTTAAAGGGTCGTTTTCTCGATCTCTCATGATTTTCGAAGGCGTTTTTGTTGTTCAGGCGTAGGGTTTAACGATCTGGTAGGTCACTGACGTCGCGTCGGTCACATCGGCTTAAGCACCCTCCACTGAATCCAGTAGCTTTTCTTTTCTTCGGTTATTTTGACATTTTGCTGCAACTGCGGTAGTTGTACTCTCAGGAGCTCTCAAGAGAACATACAGCAACTCTCGGCAGTGCTATTCTCACAATGTCACGGCCAATTGGCTGTCGGAAATCCCCGGTTCGGGTAGCGTTACGTTCGATCAAATTATTTATGTAAAAAAATATTGAAAAAAAAAATTTGCACAATTTCAGAAAATTCATTCAGAAAAAAAACAACATTTTTTTCTTCTTAGACTGAAATTTGTGCCAATTTTCCGTTGCATTTTTCTTCTTAACTACTATATTTTTCATCTCCTCAGGAGTAGCGTGAAGCTCCGAAGAAAATCCTTTTTTTCGGTTTTTTTCACACGCTCTCGATGCTTTTTTCCCACGCTCTCGATGCTTTTTTCCCACGCTTCCTTCTCGTCACAAACACAAAATTCACAGTAGCCGGAATTTTCGTCAACTGTGCGGACACATAAACCGCAGGAAATGTCGTAGCGAGCTGAAAATAGTTGCATTCTTCGAGTGAAACGACCTTGCAAGTTTTCCAGTACTCCTCAAACACCCCTTCTCATCCCTCCTCCTCCACCCTTCCCCGCACTATTTTCCCCAAACCATTTGAATTAAACGGTTTTACGTCATATATATTGCGCGGTCGCCGCACTTTTCGAACCCGCAACTCTGCGTCCTCGGAAAGTTACCGATTGAAAGAGACAGCGCGAAGAAAAAGCCTTAAACTTGAAAACACCACAGAAAAATCCGGAATTTTTGGGTTTGTTTCTTTTTTTTTTGGTGCAGCCGGTCGTGGGGAGGTGACGAGATTTTAATATGAATTTTCGCAGTTGCGGTCGTCACCGTTTTGATGTTATTGTTGTTTTGCGCGCTTTTAATCGCAGTGTAACAGCACGATGCGCTTGAATTAAAGCTTGACTCAGGTGAATAATTGGGCGCCTGGTCATAAAAAAAGAAGTGCTGCGCGTTCGATTTTCCGCCGATTAGTCGGGCAATACGCGAAGGCTTTCTTTTGCGAGCTGGCTAGCGGCGAGTCGAGAGCGATTCACATGGTGGCCACTGACTCTAGTGGCCATGAGAAATAGAAAATAATTGCAGCGTGCATCATTTTCACACACAGGTGGCGCGAGTACTGTGCTGCAATTGAGCCGGCCGGGGGCAAACAATTTCTCTTCGTTGTGAGGTTTTCTTATAGTCCCCCGTTCCTCGCCACCCGTCCCTGAAGCGGGCTCCCTCCGTAGAAAAGAAGAAAGTTTGGTGTTTCGGTTAGAAAATTACACGGCTAACAGGTTTTCTTCTTTGCCTACGAAATGAAAGTTTTTCGGTTTGTTTTCTTCGGGGTTTTTTTTTTGCTTGCACTACCGTACGGTAACCACACACTCGAACAACCAGAAAGAAGAAGAAAAAAATGGGCCCAAGTGCGATAAAGTAAGCCACTGGACCGCTCTGCCCTCTTCACTGCCCCCCTTTTAGCAAGTACAGTGAAAATGGTTTGGCTGCTTTTTTTTTTTTGGTTGTTGTATGGGAACTTCTGGTTGTTTTCTACAAGGTTGTTTTTTTTTTGATGATGCCATCTGTAGAATTACCCCCCTTTAAGAAGGAACAGGGACTTCCTTCCTCAGGGGTGAACGTCACCGGCAGCTCAAATGTCCTTGACATCCGTTTTTTGAGGACAAACGGTCGAAGGTTACTGTCTATTGCACGCAATCGATGCCTGCTGGGGACTACACTGGAACCTGGTTACATAAAGGAACCTGGTTACATAAAGCTGGATAAACTAAACGTCCCCATTGTTCAGCCCCAAACTCTAGGGAACTCGACGACGACAAACGTGGCATAACCAGGAAAAAAAGAAAACTATGGCGTTAAACGTGGGCAGCTAAAGTAACGTAAGCATTTCCTTAGCCTCCTGTATCCTTTAGTCTCTATCAACCACCCTCCGGGCCGCCCCTTCTATGAGCAGGTCTGCTGGAGACTCTTACGAAACCCGAACGTAAGTACCTTTGTGCGTCAGACGGTCTGATCCTGTGGGTGGACAGAGGAACGAACATTTTCAAGGGTGAGATTGTGACAATTCTTTGTCGTCCGAATTAGTGGCTAAAGCCCGAACTTTCTGTTCTTTTTTTACAAACGTCCGAATTGGTGGCTAAATCACAAGCTTCTTGTTCTTTTTCTTACAATTCTGCTGTTTTTTTACTGGAGTTCATCGCCCCACTTGTATTCAACCGGCCGGAGAAGATGTTCTCATCCCCCGTATTACTTCGTGACCGAGCTCCTTTCGATGGCCTATAGTTCGCGTTCGAAGGAAAAGCAATCCGATTGTGGGCAAACGTATGATTCAGTCGTGTCCTTGACAGGGACAACGAAAAAAACCGGTCATCGTTCATGTCGCTACTTGCCATCGCGGCAGACACACACACACACTGGCGACTTCTGCCACCACAAAGCAAAGGTGTTCGACCGGAAAAAAGGACACACACGGTCAAATCTCTTAAAGTGTTTCGGTCCTCCTTAAATTGCGTCTGCGATTCTTTTCTCGCCCCGCTGTTGTCTGCGCTCAACCCTTCCTGCCATTAACCCCCTCAAAGGATTGGCAGACCGGCTGTTCGTCGGTGGGGCAGGAGAGGTTTGGGGTCAAAATATTATCGTCTAGTCCCAAGGAGATTCCGATTTGATTGCGTATAGTCTACCGCCTGCTCTCCTTCCACCCTCCAGCCGGCACATATTCGGCAGGGCGCGAGATCTTTGCAGACTTCGGGACCGAGGGGAAGGAGATGATGGAACGTGTACGGGGTGAACTGATGATGGCATAGCCTTCGCGAACATCTGAACAAAGGAGAGGACAAGAACCCGAGGACTGATAAAAAAAATTGTGCAAGAAAAAAAACTGTCTTCAACGATGCGACCGATGAATCCAATCCGGCAGACAGAAGTCCCCTGGTGTCTGGAAGAAAACAAAAAAAAAAACCCGGGCAAACGCCGTAAGTAAAGCGGTTTGAGGAAGGGGTTGGTGCCACGCCGGTCGAGGGCATTGTCCCTTTTCGGCGGCTTAAGATTGAGACGTCATTTCAGACCCTCTCCACCGGAGGAACAGACGCCTGTGTCTTTCGCGACCTCGTTCTCCTCTTTTTCCCCCCGGGAATCGTTTTGACCTGTTCGGCCATCCAAACGCGTCCTGTTCATAGCGATGCCACGTGCTGAATTTTCAAAAAAGGTTCAAACGTCGTTCGACAGTTCCCACGCCTCTCCTCCTTCGCACAAACTATTTTTTACAGAGCATTTGTATGGCGGCCGGTCGAAGGTATTGGGGGAAAAGTCGTTGAAAAATCGGCTCTGCATTCACGGGGGCAAATTGTTCCGGTCCGATTCCGGTCCAGTTCCGGTTTTTGGTTAGAGCCTTAGATAAGTTCCTCTAACGGTTAAAAGTGATGACGTAGTCAATCTAACGGTCCCGTTAAGTGCACGGGGGAAAAAAGCTCTTTTAACGTTCAATTGCGACTCGGTCGGGAGGTCGGTCGGCTGGGCGGGCGGGCAGGCGGACGATTTCATCATCAAAAATTCGAAGAAAAACCGAAAAGTCTAGCTGCAACCACCCCCGCTCGTCTATCGCGAACACATGCGATGCAGTACGTTTACGTGCGATGCAGCTCGTGATATCGACGTTATTTTTGTAGATGGCCTCTTTTTGTTTTGCTGTTTTTATGGCTTTTATCCGCCTGATAATGGCGCGATTTTTTTTTGTTTTTTCTTAAAATACCTACGTTTTGTTTTTGTGTTTTTTTTGTCGACTAGGCCACTGGATTTTCAGTTGACGTACCCGCGGCGGCGGCGGCTCGATTTTGTTGTTTTCGAACGTTGTCGACGCAAAACAGAAAAGAAAAGAGAAAAAAAATTGTGCGGCGCAGAAATTTTGTACACCCTCTTTTGTCTGGGGGCGCTCGACGTTGCGAGGTCATTGCGATTGAATTTGAAGCGGTTTTTTTCTGTTTTTGTTTTTTTCGCTGCCAATCGTTCTCTTTGTCTTCGAATTGAACGTTAAGGGAAAAGAAGGTCAAGGGAAGGATGGTGATGGTCTTAAACGTCTCTTCTAAAGAGCAGCTAAGGGAAGGAAGAAGCAGAAGAGAAAAAGAGTCTGCACTTTAATTTTTCTAATTCCACTTCGAACATCTTAGGCGTCTTTCTGCTCTAATTTCTTCTGCTTCTTCCTTTCTTCTGATCTGCCTGTTCGAATCCCTTCCTTTCCGCTCGTTTTCAATTTTCTTCCTTTCGGTCTTCCTGTTCGAAAAACAGTGCTGCCAAAGTGACCCAAAAGTTTGCTGACCTCTGAACCCATTCGCCAAATCCGCCGGACCGAATCCAGAGTCACATGTTCAAATATCGAAAAGGCAAAACGGGTGGCCATTTTCGAAACCGACAACCGACCTCAAGACGGCTGGAAGAAGACGGTGAGCGGGGCGGGGGTAGGGGTCATAACTAGGTCGGCTTTAATAATAATACCAACAACGAAAATGCTGCAATGGCTACTTTTCGAAGATTGCTTAATTTTCAGCTTAAGTAACCCGACGAGAAGAGAGAAAGCAGGTCAAGTAATTGCGAGTGCGCGGCTCCTATGGTTCTTTCCTCTGAATGCAGCTTCCCCGCCCCTCCGACCGGCCCCCTTTCTTCTTCGTTTTCTTACTTCTTGAAAATTGAGAGTGACTAACTGTTTAAAATGTTGTGTGGAGCAGTTAGGGGACTTGTTTCTTGTTTTTTTTTTTAGAGAAAACTAGAAAAAATTCGAATTTGCTTTCTCCAATCTCTCGAATTTGATTTGAAATTGGCGCGCGATCAATTTTAGTGTTGTTGTCTCGCTCGGAACGCTTTCTTCTAGCATCACATAGGGCCCCTCGAAGCCCCCGCCCTCGCTCCTTTCTATCGGTCCCCCTTTAGCCCTGCTGGGAGAGTTTCTAGTTAGAAAATCGGAACAAAGTAAAAGTAGTCTAATTGATGCAAACGATGGGTTTTTGTTGCGGTGGGGCCGCGAATGGGACAGGGGGAGGGCACGGGAGGGGTTAGCAGCCATCCAGAACCGTAGAGCGAACCAATGCGGTCGCGCTATGACCGTCAATGCTACGCGGTCACAGTCAATGTCGTGGCCCCCGCAGGCTTCCGTTGTGCTCAATTTGCATTGGACTTCTAATGGACCGCGGGGAGGAGGCGTTGGAGCCAAAAGTAGGTTGCGCGAGCTTGTTACGATTTTTTTATTGTTTTTTGCATTTTGTTTGTGGTAGCGTGCGAAACTTGAATTTGAATTTTTCGTTGCCGCGAAGAAGAGGGCTTTCCTTTGAAAATAGTCACAAAATTCCAAAAAAACGCTTTTCCAAAAAAACATATTCTCCGATTTTCATGATTCACACACCAAACTAAAGGTGAGATTGTCAGCTTCCGGAAAACCTAAAGTTGAAGAAAATGGAAGCAGAAATGAGGAAATGGTGGCCGAAAATGTGGAGCGAGAACCGGAAAGTCCACTGAAAATTGTCATAAAATTCCAATAAAAAATTATTTCCCAAGAAACATATTCTCGGATTTTCATGATTCGCACACCAATTAAAGGTGAGAGTGTCAGCTTCCAGGAAAACTTAGCTTAAAGAAAATGGAAGCAGAAATGAGGAAGTGGTGGCCGAAAATGTAGAGCAAGAACCGGAAAATCCACTGAAAATTGTCATAAAATTCCAAAAAAAAATCATTTCCCAAAAAACATATTCTCGGATTTTCATGATTCGCACACCAATTAAAGGTGAGAGTGTCAGCTTCCAGGAAAACTTAACTTAAAGAAAATGGAAGCAGAAATGAGGAAGTGGTGGCCGAAAATGTAGAGCGAGAACCGGAAAATCCACTGAAAATTTCCATAAAATTCCAAAAAAAAATCATTTCCCAAAAAAAATATTCTCGGATTTTCATGATTCGCACACCAATTAAAGGTGAGAGTGTCAGCTTCCAGGAAAACTTAATTTAAAGAAAATGGAAGCAGAAATGAGGAAGTGGTGGCCGAAAATGTGGAGCGAGAACCGGAAAATCTGCTGAAAATAGTCATAAAATTCCAAAAAAAATCATTTCCCAAAAAACATATTCTCGGATTTTCATGATTCGCACACCAATTAAAGGTGAGAGTGTCAGCTTCCAGGAAAACTTAACTTAAAGAAAATGGAAGCTGAAATGAGGAAGTGGTGGCCGAAAATGTAGAGCGAGAACCGGAAAATCCACTGAAAATAGTCACAAAATTCCAAAAAAATGCTTTTCCAAAAAAACGTATTCTCAGATTTACATGATCTGCACACCAATTAAAGGTGAGAACGTCAGCTTCCGGAAAAACTAAAGTTGAAGAAAATGGAAGCAGAAATGAGGAAATGGTGGCAGAAAATGTGGAGCGAGAACCGGAAAATCTGCTGAAAATAGTCATAAAATTCCAAAAAAAATCATTTCCCAAAAAACATATTCTCGGATTTTCATGATTCGCACACCAATTAAAGGTGAGAGTGTCAGCTTCCAGGAAAACTTAACTTAAAGAAAATGGAAGCGGAAATGAGGAAGTGGTGGCCGAAAATGTGGAGCGAGAACCGGAAAATCTGCTGAAAATAGTCACAAAATTCCAAAAAAATGCTTTTCCAAAAAAAGGTATTCTCAGATTTACATGATCTGCACAGCAATTAAAGGTGAGAGTGTCAGCTTCCGGAAAAACTAAAGTTGAAGAAAATGGAAGCGGAAATGAGGAAATGGTGGCCAAAAATGTAGAGCGAGAACCGGAAAATCTGCTGAAAATAGTCGCAAAATTCCAAAATGCTTTTCCAAAAAAATATATTATCGGATTTTCATGATCCGCACACCAAACTAAAGGTGAGATTGTCAACTCCTAGGAAAATTAAAGTTGAAGAAAATGAAAAAAAATTTAAAGAAGAAAGTGGAAAAATGACAAAAAATAGAGAAAACAGGAGAAGGATCGAGAAAAAAAAGAGGAATGGAATGGAACCGTTCTGTTTCAGAACGTTCCACTACTTTACTCTCCGTTCCACCGGAGGTTCGATCTCAGAACCACATTCAACTCCAACTCTCGACAGGAACAAGGAAAGAAACGAATCAACAAAAAAAGAAGCAGCGATAACCGCAATACCGCCGAGTCACGGCGAGTGACTCGATCGTAATGGAAACTGGGTCATTTCTCTATTCGCCATGTCGCGTCCGATCACCGTTCTAACGAGTTTGTAGCGCGTCGCGTTACTTTCCGCTTTATCCGCGGCGCGCGCTGAACAGGGGGAAAAAACTACTTTCTCTTCGGTTTTTGGAAACCAAGTAGTTTGAATTTGTGGGGGGAGGGGTGTTTAAAAACTGTTGTTAGTTTGTCCGTCCGTCCGTACTGCTTAAACTGTTCTGAAAAGAGAACGTGAGGGTGTAGAGCAAGGAGCGAGGCGACCGACACCTGCGGGCTTGAGGCCCCGAAACAAGTTCAAGTTCATCGTGTCTTGCGACTTACACAAAATTGCGACGATTTCCACAACGCTTTTGTTATTACGAGATTTGTGAACCCCCTCTGACAGCCCCCCCCACCCTCTCTACACATTTCAGTCGAAATCCATCCAATTGCCGCGCTTTCCCGAAGAACACTGAATTTTCCTTTGTGGTGTGGTACGAACTTGCGATTAAATAACCTCTACGGCCCGAATTTACCCCCACCCGCGCGCGCCTATTGGCTGGCTGACTCGATGCAATAGTGCAGCGACGCAATGCGACGCAATAACAGTATCGAAGGTTTGAACCTGCTGCTGCGTGGTTTTTGTTGTTGTTTGGTCGTCTCCGGGTCTCCCACCCCCACCCAACAGAACTTTTCAATACGTCGATTGCCGGCTTTGTTGTTGTTTTTATTGCTGCCGCCGCCGTTCCGTTTCTTTGTTATTGTTTTGATTTGTTCGCGAAGCTTTGGATAGAGTGCGATGCGATGTAGCGCGTACTACATACTCCCCGAAAAGCTTTTACCGTTCGGACGCTTACCGGGGGGGACTATGGTGTTTGGAGCACGGGTGCTAGAACCGGGGGAGGGGGTCGACCAACACTCCAACGTAAAAGCTTTTGCCGCCACAGAGTTTGGTGTACCCAACGCTATCCGACAACGCGTCGCACAGGCCACGACGCCACACATAAAAAAGCACTCGATGGTGCTGCCGCCGCAGGCCGTAGGGAATTTCATTCGAAAAATTTCGCAACTCGTGAACAGTTCGAATTCGGTCGTGAAGCGTAACAGTTAGATTTTTTTCCGTTGCGGTATACGCGCGGTTCCCAAGTAACAGTCTCTGAAGAAAAGAAATTGCGCGGTGATTTTTTTTTGGTTTGGGTGAAAGTACGAAAATAATAAAAAACACACGGCTGCAATTGCACGGTTGCAAACAGAATACTGTGTCCGTCCCTTGGCCCTCGCTCCTTTCCGCCCCCTTCCGGTCAACAAGAAAACGGACTACAATTGTCGCAGTTTATTTTAACGAGGTCTTATAAAAGTGGAATTCAGAAGTTTTATTAAAAGAGAAAAAAAAAGCCAAGTGCCCAACTGACAAAATAACAACAACAAAAAAAACGCGTAATTTTTATTGTGATGCAATCTGCGATTTAATTCGAGCAAAATTATGTGATTTTAATTGCAGCGTGTTTACGGTTTAAAAACAAACAAACAAAAAACGGGTTAAACTGCGTGTTTTTCAACATTTTTAAAAAGTTCGCTTCAATCCCTTCAAACCTTCAAAAGTATCAAACTGACGGTTAAATTTAAAAAAATAAAATCGAAATCCTTCGAAACCGGTGGCCTCAATTGTTTCAAACGTGCCCAAGGGATTAAACGCACCAATAAAAAACAAACAAAAGATTGCACAGGATCCGTGAAAGACAATAAAATAACAACAAAAGGGGGTCGAATTTTTTAACCCCGCGCGGCATTGGAAATATTCCGTTTTTTCTCGACTCAATTTTGAAAATTGGTGAGTAGTTTTTTTTCTGGGAATTTTTTTCTGACTAAGTCCCGAAAATATCGGGTCATCCAACCCCTCGCCCCCTCCCCGCCCCCCACACTCTTTCGCTTAGGGTTCACGGGGTGAACGAGCGCGCTACACTACACAAAAATAAAAACGGGTCAAAAAACGTAACTTAAATCGCGAAGATGACGACGAAGACGATGGCGGTGCGGTGGTGGCAGCGGTAGCAGCGACACCACGGCATTAACCTGTGCGCTCCGTGCTGATGGTGTTATTGGACTCGAGGGGGACGTGCCGCCGCTGCCGTCGCCACCCATCACCCAGGGTCACACAGTCGGTAAGTTCAAGGCTCTCTGACTCGCTGGATTTGTGAGCGGTTTTTGAGCGGGTGGTGGGTGGATTTCATGTCGGCTTCACGGTGGAACGTAGCGCTCTTCTTGTTTGCGGCGCATTCACTTGAGTCCCCCTGCCAGCCCGATCGGGAAAAGCCCCCGAAAGACTTTTGGTCGTTGTTTGGCTGGGCGGCTGCGGGTGTTCTGTGATTGAAGAGAATTTGTTGGCGAAAGAAAGGGGTTTACTTTTGGCTATCATTCGGCCACCACCCCAAATCAACCACACTGCACCCTCATCCCCTTCGTTGACTGGAGGCAATACTCCGAAATTGTTGACTTCTTCCCCGCACTCAGCCGCCTTCCTCAAGTTTGACTGTTATGTTTGTTTCTTTCAGAACGATTTTCGGTTGAAGCTATGGCATGGTCGGGGGGGGGGGGGTTTCAGGGTGATGTTGTTCTAGCGTGTGAGGTTGTTGGGTAAGGTCGCGACGTAGAAATGTTTTGTTAGCGTCGTCGTCTGGTCCCACGCGCGTTGTTTTCTTGTGTCTGGTGCGGCTATGGGATGCTGTTGCTTGGCTTTTGTTTGATGAAGTTTAACGAGGAGGGTGGGGTGGGGGATGCCCACCCCTTTGGAAGGGAGGTTTTTAGTAAAGGCGAGGACGTGGTATCATGTTCCACCCACGCCCTTGTCGACACTGCTAACAACATGTTGAATGTGCGTTTCAAGCGATTGGAAAATTCGTCATCGGTTTTTTTTCGGGACTCTAAGCAGGGGGGGGGGGCATTCGTTTTTCTTGGAAGGAGAGGACAAGAAGAGAACGAGTATATTTTTAATATTTTCCAAAAAATAGACAAAAACTTCGGATGCACTGAAAAATAAACAAAAAAAAAAAACTGGACAGTCATCGAATTTTTGTCGAAGATATTTTTTTAGTTTTAAATTTTTTATTTTTTATTATGCCTCCCCCGCAGCAGCATCCTCCGTCCAAGTAGCCTGAAGGTTTTTCCCTCCAAGAAGCCTGAAGGTTCCTCTTTCCAAGAAGAAGCTTTAACGTTCCTCCGTCCAGGAAGCCTGAAGGTTCCTCCTTCCTATCACGGGCGAAACTAGTGAACTATCCAGTGAATTTCCGACCCCAGGTCAACTAATGGTGGCTAGTTTTCGCTTTAAAAACAGTCTCCTTATCATAATTTCTCCATCAGAACCCCCTTTCCCCCGCTAACTTCACCGGCTGAATATCTAGTAACCATTTTTTTTTATCTCAAACTAATTGCATCTAAATTTGCATTTGTTCGAACAACTGCTTTGAATTTCACCTTGGACTAAATACCTAGACCTCTCGCTCCACGCTGTTCCCCTCAGCCGCTCCCCCCCCCCCATTACAGGAACCGTTAAATCGCGTGCGCGAAGCAGTTCCGAACAACAAGGAAGTCAAGTAGACGCGGGAGCTGTGGGTTTTGTTTTTTTGCGCCGGCAAATCCGGGGACCTAGTGTTTAGCTAAGCCCGAAACCCCTCTTTCTTTTCGCTCTTACTATTGCCTTGCGGGCAGAACAGTTAAAAGCTAAACATAGAAACGTATTCAATCTCGTCGACGATTTTGAAATTCAGCTGCACCCTACCCCCCGCAAATTCTTCAAAGTTGTGCAGCTTTTAGTAGCGCGGGTCTCGAAGAGAACAGGCTTTCGTGGAACAGGTCAGGTCTTTAGGTAGAGCGCGCGCGTGCGACAATGTCTTAACTACGAAATGAATGTGACAGTAGAGATATGAGCCTCGTGCCCTCCACCCCGTCCCAGCCAGCCACTTGTGTACACCTTACGCTTACACCTTAGGAAAAGAACAAGAGCTACAGCCACAGTTCTAACTGCTTTTCTTGCTTCTAGAAAAGTGCCCAAGATGCACACCGACTAACCAGACGGAGTGCATAAAACCGATTCGCGTGGCAGCTTCTTTACTCAGTCAGTCGGTCGCGTAACACCAAAACGTCTTAGAAGAGAACCAACAACAAAAACAACAACAACCAGAAGAAGTAGCAGCAAACAACGTTATAAAATCGTTGCGGAATTTCGCGTTGTAGTTGTGCTTCGAATTACGGTTATAAGACGTTGTTGAGGTTGACGTGTTTTTGTTTGTTGGTTTTCTAGCGCACCACCGTCTTCTTACCGCCACGTCTTAATCGGTCTGTTTATCAGTCGCCTAATAGTCAGTTCCTGGATCATCCCAAGCCCGCATCTTCATCTATTCAAGAACGCTCCTTCTGTTCGAGACCGTTTACGAGGAATCTCCTTGATTCAATGTCCTCTACTCCTCGAATCACCTTAGCTCGAAATTCTCCACACCTCGAACCTCCTCCACTCCTAGAACCTCTTTGGCTCAAAATTCGCCATCCCTTGAACCTCCTTTTAATTCAAAAACCATCACACCTCGAACTACCCCTACTCGAAGAGCGCAAACAGCAACAGCATGCCCTTGCCAATCAGCTTTCAACAGGCGACAAGAGCTCAGCGCCAACAAGACCAATTTTTTTCCCAAGAATTAATGCCATCCTCCCTCACCCCATAAAACCCTTTAATTCCTCGAAAGATTCCTCGTGACAAAATTCCACCATCGCCCCACCCCTTCCAATTTCATTCACCTTTACGTCGGTTTCCTTCGCTAGCATAACACGTGGGCGCCGCATCAAAACAAAATTGTGAGCGCTGAAATTCCTCCAGCCCCTTGAACCCACCACCCAAGGACGAAATGAATTTGAATTGATAAAAATAAACTCATTTGGGGAGCCCCCAACTCATTTTTAGACCATATTGTGAACCGGATCCTTGGAGTGAATATTTCGACTTGAAAAAGTCAAAGGAAGATTCTCGAAGGTTTCGCCTACGTCCGAATTGGTGGCTGAAGTCAGAACGGAACGCTTGGTGCCTGTCGTAATGAAGCAACAGGTTCTTCAGAAAATCTCTGAAACTTGAAAGCATTTGGTGAAATTCTTAGCGATGACAGCAGCAGCCTCTTCTATCTTCATTTCGTTCGCCGCTTCGTTTTAACAGATCCAAAAAGGATCCGTTTCACCCGTTCCACCTTCCGGCCCATTCCACATCAAGCCAGATTGACGTACCCAGGCGTAGGTGCGATTTTACGGTTAACGATTTCTCTCGCGTAGTTTTTTTTATTGTTTTCGCTGTGCTTCTTTTTTGCGTTGTTTTCGATTAGTTTTTTTTTTTTTGTTTGTTTGCCCGCGCGCGCACACACCGAGTCAATAAACTTTGAAAAACGCGGTCAACAATTTTTGTAGGTTGACGCGAGGTCGTGTGTGTGTGCGGAGCGCAGAAAAAGGTCGCCAAACTTGGCGGCAAAACCGATCAACAAAATCAAAGCTAAAGCTGTCACCGACTAATTTACATAAAAATTAAAAGAAATCCGAAGAAATTCCGAAAAGAATTTTGTTGCCTGCATATGAATTTACAGCCTCCTCTCCGCTCCCTCTTGCCGACTGGGTCGCAGCCCCCTGGACGATGAATTTATGCCGAAAAGCTCGGGGATGAGCTTTTATTCTGCGCCGCAATTCAAATTTTTGCGTTTCTTTCAAATTTTGCTGAATCACCGCGAATTCACGAGTTTCTAGCCCCCCTCCTGCCCCCCTTCACACTCACCTTTCTCGTATGACGTAGTGACTCATCGGCGATTACAAGAACTTTATCGGGGTAGTTGGTTGGTCATCGGCAGCGCTTTGTTCGATTCATGCGAATTTCATTGGGCCCGGTATTGGCGAAATTGCGGTAAAAATTCCCACGCCCGTTTTCGTTTTTAATTCGACTGGATGCAGTCTTTTATCTTGTTCTTTTCGGAGAGGAAGGGGATGGAGGAGGAGATGATCAATCTCTCGAACTTGCCCTTTGTTGTGTTTTGGTCGCCGTTAAAAAAAAGACGATGGCGGCCTTTGAAAAAGCCCGTGCTTTTTTTAAAGCTTTGTTCGAAGCTTTCCCGGTATCCGGATCGACGGACCAAAAATATATGTGCGAATCGACTGACCCTAAAGCTTTCATTATATTTTTTTTTTTTTCATAGAACAGAAAAGGCAAATTCAGTCGTTTACAAACTCAACGATTTTCGCGAAGCTGGGGTTGACATGTTTTTTCCGTTTCCCGGCTGCTATTTCCATGGCTGACACGATCTCAATTCAACCTTGCCGTCGCCGCTCGTACCTCGATTGATTCAAATGCGGAAATTCTCGACAAGAAATTAAACAACAACAAAAACAAAGAGTTGTCCACGTGATCGGCGAAAGCTTCTTGTCGAGCTCGGATTGAGTAAGATGACCCCCCCGGTGGGTGGAGAGGGGTGGACACAGTCATTTTAAATTCCGTTTAGTAGCCGCCAGCAGTTTTATGTGAAAAACAAAAAAAACCGCTGATTCATGGCCGCTTTTATATTCGCTACGATTATTTGTCCGGCGCGGCGCGCGATTGCGGTGATGCAAGCTTATGTAATTCGCTTTTCTCGGAAATAAATCAGTCGTCACACAAACACCACTATCGCGAGGCCATACAGTCGCGCTTTAACTGTGACTCACGAAATTTTTCGGACAGATGAGTTGTTCTGGTTGTTTTTAAGTCATCCCCCGCCACCCCCGCAGTTCTAAGAGAAATGTGCACGTCATCCGTGGGATGTTGTTGTGTTTTCCATCTGCTCCGGCGGGTGGGGGAAGGTATGGGGTGGGAGGGTTGTCCTGTTCTCTAGCTACAAGATTCGAAATTAAATCCACCGGCTGTTATGAAAGTGGAGCAAGGATCAGACTCGGTACAGGACCTGGGACACCTCTAAAACTTTTTTTTACAAAATTCGCTAACAAGGCGACGGACGGTAAATTTTCACACCAAGTGTTTTTTGCTATCTCCCCCATCCCCGCCCGCTTATCAATTAAATTTCGTTTAGTGATTAATTTTTTTCTTCTTCTATTTTTACTTTCTTTGTTTTCATTTTTGTCGTTGTTGTTGTTTTTTTCGGCTGATAGTCGCTCGTAATGTGTTCGTCTCCGGTAAACCGAAAAATCTGGTGCACGACGTAGAAAAGTTTCCATGCCGAGCCGAGCTTTCGGCGAAGCACGAAGAGACGCATGGAAAAGCGACCGAAAAGCTCACGCTGCCGACCTAAAGCGGGAAACCGGAGGGTCATTCACCTTCCCAACTGCGCGGCGACCCACGCACGGCTTTTCTTATCAGACGAAAATTTAATAGAAACCTCAGACCCGCGACCCCCCCCCCACGCTTCAAACCAATGGCCCATATTCAGCACATCGCGATAAAAATACTTGTTCCTAGTAACGATTTGTTGTTTTTTTTTTGTTATGATGGCTTTGTTTGTTGTGTAGCGTTTCGCCGTTGCTCTAATTTCGCGTACGTTGGAGAGGGGTGGGGGAGGGAGAAGAGAGCAGACGGTGACGACGGTTTCAATGTCTTTTTAGGACACCCGAGTTTAGATTAGGCGGCTTAAGCTTCGCCTAAACCGAATAAAATCGGAACGTTTTACGAATCATTCGAATTTTCTTCATCTTTCGCGAACATTGTGCGAAAGGTCGCACAGTCAGTGACCTGAGACTCTCACCTCAGTGTTGACAACATATCAACATTCTCTTTGACCTTGCCCATGAAAAAAAAAATTGGAAGCTTTAAGTCAGTCGATTCGAAAATGGTCCGTCGATCCGGATAGCGGAAAGCTTCGAACAAAGCTTAAAAAGAAAACAGAAGCTTATCCACTTTGTTGCACATCAGCGTTGAATCAACAAGGCGTCATCATCAACACCAATGGCGCGATAGCTTCAACTCGGGTCCTGGGCCTTCAAATGTCCAATCGGCAAGGCATGACCGGCTAAAAAGTGTTCCAATTCTCGAAAAAAAGAGCTTAAGAAAAACAAACTACAATAAAAAGTTCAGTGGCCCGAAGAGCTCAGCTAAACTAAGTGCAAAGAGCTTTTGCTAGCATTGCTAAAATTTTTTTTTTTTTCTTTATTTTTTATTTCGAAGATTTTAGTAGCGCGTCGCGTGGTGTCATTGCTTCCAGTTTCCATGTATGCGCGCGGTCGCTATCCTCTGTTCTATTTTCGTTTTTTTTTATTATCGCTGCTTCGTGCCCACGATTTCGCCTAACTACGCAATTCAGAGAGAGAGAGAGAGAAAAAAAAACAAAACAAACGCTCGATGGCAACGACCTACAAAATCCGCGCGCACGTCTCGTAGCTTTTGAATCATTTTTTTATCATTTGTCTGTTTTGTTTTTTTATTACGCAATTTACACGCAGTACGACGCAATCGGCCAGCAACAAGTTCGTCGTCGTCGCGACATACCCACGCGTTGCATTGCATTCCAACGCTTTCGCGTGAAAGATAAGGAAATTTCGAAGTACAAGATAGTTTTTGAGGTCGTTGCTTTGTTCGAAAGTTTTGCAGAGGAGTTTTGGGGACTGAAAACCGGGCCTAAGGTCCTATATGTGCGCCCCCCATCTCTCATCTTCTCTCACCTTTCTACGCAACAATTCGCTTCCTCAAGATCTCGGAGTCAGTCAATATAATTTTGTCTGCCCCGCTCTTCCTGCCAACTTAACCGCTACTCGGGACCTGGGTCCACAAACCTCCAGTCGTCATTAAAAGCTACCTTCTGGCTAGTCTCAACGTCATTGCCGCGGTAGCCGACGCTAGCTTATTCCTAAAAGTTCTGTTTGCTTACAGCTCCTTTCCAAGATGGTAAGAAAAGCTCTAGAGCTGCATAAAAGCTCGGATGCTGCATAAAAGCTCTGATGCTGTTGCACCGCAAGCGAATAAAGCTACGCTCTCCACTTTTTTCTATGGAAGCAAACGTTTGCTTTTTGAACTTTTCGGCGATTAATTCGATCTGCTACTCACCGCCAATCCCTCCCCTCTCTTCACTCAAAATGTAATCGTACTCCCCCTCTGCTCCCACTACTCTTCAGATTCGAAACGAATCGCGGTTAAATTTGCAATGTTCCCGGCCACAGCACACAGTCGATGAATCGATGCGGTAATCATTACCGCGATTCCCTGCCGTCGGTGACCCATGTTAGTCGTTAATACGCGCGAACATGCGTCACGTTTTTGCGCGCGGTCATTTCGTAATAATTTTCTAATTACCGCTTAGTAAAACTTTTGTTTGTCTCGGCGGCCCCGTGGTCACGTTTTCCGGACACGTTTACAAAATTTAATTAAAAGTAAAGCAACACGTTGTCGATGTAATGCACTGCCACCTCACCCTCCCCTTCCTCCCTCCCCCACGGCCACCCTCCCATTTCCTTTCACATATGCTACAATTTACAGTCGCTCGCTGTCTCTATCATGAGCGCACACCCGCTTGATTCACCAGAAAGCGTGTAATTCGAAATTTCTACCTTATGACACAATCCCTTCCCCCCCCCCCCCTGGCGCCCTCCTCCCACCCCATCGCGTTCCAGTCTTTTCATGGTATCAATTTGGGTCATAGCCGGGGCATAGCGTTTGAACCGTTACACAATCGACTTCTAGACAAAGTCAATGGCGTCGTCACTTGCTACCGGCCCCAGCCCTCCTCCCTCCCTTCCTCTCTGCGGGGCTATGCACACCTTTGCTTACTATCAGAACCGATAGCGAGAGATTAGAACAAAAAGAAAAAACAAATTTTTCTCAAGATTAGATTAAGAGCGCTACGAGCGGCGGGGCGGGGGGGGGGGGTGTTACAGAAAACGACGACAACAACAAACTTCTGGACTATAAATAAAATCGCACTTTGTCCATTTTTTTGCGCTTTTGGAATCAAATAATCGGAAATCGAGTAGCAAATGAAATTTGTGTGTGGGGCGGCTAAGCCGCCGTCGTCGTCACGTTTCACAATGTTTGCGATTATTTCGCGAGCACGTGGAACAGTCTGTCCAGCAATTTATGCGATTTTTGTTGGCGTGGCTATGGCGTAATCTTTAAGTTTGTCCCATTGTTCTGTTCGTGTCCGACTTGACTGTAACTACCAGTTCATTCGGCGCAAAAATTGCAAAATTTTCGTACTATCGGAGAGTTGCTCTCGGAAGTGTGATAGTGCTCTCAGAGGTTTGATAGTGCTCTCAGCAGAGTGTGATAGTGCTCGCGCGAGCTACTCTCGACAGTTGCTTCACGAAAAGTTTCAACTTAAGCTGTTCGGTAAAATTTTCGCCGGGAATCATTCAGAGGGGAAGGGGGTCAGAACATTTGTGCCGGGTTCTTGCTGTTAGGCACGTGGGCCTGTTTGCCTCCGACGGCTGGCAGGCTAACGATTATATAAAACTGTTGCACGAAGCACACTCAAAGTACACGCGTGCTAGCCGCAATCTCTATCCGGCCTAGTGTTTTGTCAAGGCAACGTGACCGAGACATCATCGGACCCCAGCCCGCCGGAGGGGTAGTTTGTGGCGGGCTTTCACTGTTGCAAACAATTTCGAAAAATTTGATTCATTTGAAAACATTTTACCGACGCGATAGCATCGCTTGCGCCGCTTCTAAGAAACGGCCGCATTTTTCGGTTTCTTTTTTGTTGCGCGTGCGATTCAAGGAACTTTTCTTAACGAGGGTCCAACTAAAAATAAAACAACAACAACTAAAAACATAGTGCAGTTGGGGCTTAAGTTGATCGGATCTTTTTTTCAAAGGGGTGGCTCAACTTTTGCAGAAGTTTTTTTTTGTGTGTATTGTGTGTTTTGTGTGTATAGTGAACGTCCTTCATTCCATCCCTCCTTTTGGTATGTAAAGAAAACCGTTTTTTTTGTTTGTTTCCCACCCTAGCTCTCGAGAGCTACTCTCGACAGTTGCCTCACACCAGGCTTGTGTTTTTGAGGCATTGAATTTTGGCTAAAGTAGTCCGGGACTATTCCAGGATTGCGCGGGGGACACGATCCTTTGGGTATGTGGTCGGTCCTCTTGATCATTTCGCCCCTGTTTCTCTTTGGGGTTTCTCCTTTTCAGTGTCCATTTTCGCTGAATAGATCAGTGCTGGGCGACATTCAGCAAAGTCGTTGCGAGCACGGGACACCCCGGTCACGTTAATTTCGGGAATCGTGAGCGTCACAAGACTATCGCGAGTCGCAGTACCTGGCGCGAGCATGTGACGCGCGGTACACACGGTTTCGCGTCAATCGTCACATTCTCAATCACGTGAGCGGACAACTGGCCGTTGGGATCGGACAGTTAATTAACTGGCGCGCGAATGCCCAACCGTTTCCGTTTCACGCAGACCTGACGTAATGAAACGAGTTAAGTTTCGGAACGTTCCGAAATTTTACTCGTTCCATTCGGGTGTGTAGCAGTGAGACGGAATTAGGTTGAATTTTTGATGGTTTTTCGGCGGGGGAGGGCGGTAGATTTATGTGTCCTTGGACCAGCTACGAGACGCTTGGCGCTTAAACAAGAAAAAGCGTAATAATTGCAATTAATTTGAATAAATTACTGAAACGCGGAAGACGGTGTCCTGCAGTTTTTTCGAACGGACCTGGAGCTTGAGCTTGAGCTTGTACTGTCCGGCTCCAAGTGTGGAGCGAGGGGTGGTGAAGGAGGAGATAAAAGCTGCCTGTTTTCTAGAGGGCAGAGGATTCTGTCCCCCCTTTTATTACTTGTTACTTCAGCCTTTACTGACCGGTCTCGTCTCTCTCTTTTTTTTCAGATGTACTAAGAAAGCGAATGATGGTGGCGGAATTCGTCGCCCGACAACAAAGCGGCTCCCCAGTCAACGGTGAGACACCACATCAGAATCACACAGCCTCCAATATGCCAGCAACGCACGGTAACGCGAACAATACCAGCCTACGTCTAGCGGCCAGCTCGCCCGTTCTTTCGATCAATGGAAATTCGAATGGTCCGATTGGTGGCGGGGGCGGAATGCTCGGCAGCGGTATGCACAACGCCTCGAATACATTTCTTCACGAGCACAACAGCATGATGATGTCGTCGTCACAAGGTCCGATGAGTCCACATTCGCCCGGTACCGACGACTATTCGTCCGGCTACGATCTGGCCGCACAAATCAAACGCAAGGAGCTCTTTACGCAACGTAAGCAGCGCGAATTCATTCCCGAGAATAAGAAGGACGACAGCTACTGGGATCGGCGTAGGCGCAACAACGAGGCGGCAAAACGTTCGCGCGAGAAGCGACGCTACAACGATATGGTGCTCGAGCAGCGTGTCGTCGAACTGACCAAGGAGAATCACGTGCTCAAGGCGCAGCTCGAAGCGATCAAGGACAAATTCAATATAAGCGCCGAGAATTTGGTGAGCGTCGATCAAATAATGGCCACCCTACCAACCAGCGAACAAGTTCTTAGCATAACGAAGCGTGCCAAGCTGGCGAATAGCGTCCCGTCGACGATTATTTATCCGGGATCGCCGAGTCCGGTGCCCACATCAGTCATACATCAGCCTATGGGGATGGACGAGGCGCCGTCTCCGCCGCCACCTTCCATGCAACACCCTTCGCCGGCCAGCCTTCATCAGCAGCAGCAGCAACAACAACAGCAACAACAGCAGCATCAGAAGCAGCAACAACAGCAACAGCACCACCAACAACAAAAGCAGCAGCAACAACAACAACAACAGCAGCAGCAGCAGCAGCAACAACAAACTTCACCAATTTCTCACCTCGCGCCTCAACACCACCACTTTCATCCCTGCCTGTCGCCGTCACCGCCGTCCCAAACAGACTACCGCGACAGCGAAACGGTGGCCTATCATCAGCACTTTGCAGCCGCAGCGGCAGCAGCCGCCGCAACGGCCAGCTTAACCAACAACGGTCACGGTCATCATGCCCACCACCATCCCCACCACCCGCACCAGCACATTCAGTTCGCATCGACCGGCGGCAACCTAGCCTCAATGCCGGCCGCTTCCGTACCCAATGCGCCCGCAACACCATCTGCTGCGGCAGCCGCGGTCGCTCTCGCTACAAACATCTGTTACACAGGTCTAGCAGCCGCAGCGGCTACTGCCTCCTCGCAATCAGTCCCGACCACTGTCGTCGCTGCGACGGCAGCTGCAGCCGCAACCGACCTACACAATCACCACCATCATCATCATCACCTGCACCATCATCCATACGATTCGTCCGCGCTGGCCGCAGTCGCAACAGTTGGCGGTAATGTTTTGAACTTATCGCGTCGCGCTACCTCACCGTTCGAACTATCGAGCGGCGGCAGTAGTGGTTCGGGTGCCGGTTCCGGTGACGACGAACAGTGCGACAATCAGCCAGCGAACGATATCAACAACAGCTTACCGTTGAAGTTGCGTCACAAGTCGCATCTGGGCGATAAGGATGCGGCGACCGCACTCCTAGCGCTTCAGCATATCAAACAGGAGCCAAATTCGCGTGCGTCGCCGCCCTGGGACGGCGAAGGATCGAGCGATGAACGCGATTCGGGCATTTCGATCGGAACCGACTGGACGCTTCAGCGGAAAATCCTGCCGGTGATCAACGACAAGGAGGAGAATATTCATCTCAAGTCGCAACTGGCCCGGCTCGAGTCCGAGGTTGCCAACATTAAGAACATGATGATTTTGAATACGAGCGCGGGAACGGGAGCAACGGCTGCCGCACAGTAGGAACCAGGACTTATTTTCTTCCTTTTTCCTTCCCTTTTTTTCGATGTGGTAGCGCACGAATGCCGAGAACGGTTTTATTACAGAGATGAGGTGCGTCCCAGTCCCAGTTTTTTGTTTCCGTTCCGCTAGACGTCGTGAGTCCAGGCCACCCCCAAGCTCCGGGGGCCTCGCCACCGCCTAAAGTATCCCGATGTTAAGAGGATACCAAAAACAGTCGCGTTAGGACTTTGATCGCAGAGGCACACCCACGCTTCATATACCCGGTTTCCCGCGCAAAATGGCGACCAACGCATTTTTCGATTCCTGCGCAAAATGGCGACCAGCGCGTCCTTCGCCTCCCGCCCGTACTAGGAGAAACACAGGAAGCACCCGATGTCCCGCACTCAAATTCCTTTCGCTCTGTAATAAACCTAAGATTTTTTTTTTTTTTAAATTTGAATCTAAAACCAACCCACTCCCAAGCGGCCGGCCGAAGGAGCCGACCCAACGGGGGACGTCTTAAACACTAAATTAAAAAAAAAAAATAGATATGTTCAGTGTATCTGCAAGCGTATGATTGATTTTAATCAAAGGAAAAAGAAAAAGATTTTATTTATTGAAAGGAACACGCGAAACATAAAAACAAGAGTATTAAAAATATATTTGCTAAAAAAAAACTAAAATATAAGCAACTAAAAACTGAAGAAGGACGAACAATTAATGCTTAAATGTACATTAGATAAACAAAAAGAAAATATATAAAAAGAATTAGATTTTTAATTTAAAGTCGATACCTAGCTTAAATTTAAAGCACTTTCTCATTTAAACAAATAAAAACAAAAAAAAAACAAAAAAAAATCAAATTAAGTGAAAAAGAAACAAGAAAAATATTTTATAATATTATTTAAGAGAAGAACACAACCTAAATTTTATTATTTACCGTTACAAAAACAACATTTTATACTTAGTGTCTAATTAAATTATTTATCTACAACATAAACAAAGAAGAAATTGTTTTTTTCGGCCACCACTTCCTCATTTCTGCTTCCATTTTCTTTTAGTTAAGTTTTCCTGGAAGCTGACACTCTCATGAAAATCCGAGAATATGTTTTTTGGTAAATGATTTTTTTTGAAATTTTATGACAATTTTCAGTGGATTTTCCGGTTCTCACTCTACATTTTCGGCCACCACTTCCTCATTTCTGCTTCCATTTTTTTTAAGTTTAGTTTTCCTGGAAGCTGACAATCTAGCCTTTACTTTGGTGTGCTAACTCCTTCAACTGCATGGACAAAAATAACGGAAAGACAGCCAAAAGAGAAACGGAAGTGATGCAAGTGATCGCGTGCGAGAAAAAACCGGCATTTAATCGGGGCCTGGCAACAGACTTCTTCAACAGCCAGGACCCTGTCAAGACACTTCATTAATCGGGGCCTGGCTGTTGAAGAAGTCCGTTTCCAGGCCCCGATTAATGATTCATTAATCGGGGCCTGGCTGTTAAAGAAGTCCGTTGCCAGGCCCCGATTAGTAATGTGCCTTGACGTCACAGTCCTTCCGATTTGTTCGTTTTCAACGTGTGACGTGAAGACAGGACTTTGAATGGAATATTTGCGGTTAGAAATGTTTGAAAAAAAAAATTAACAAACGTCATCGCCATCTGAACGTAAGAAATAAAAGCTTGGCAGGGAGGTGCTTAGTCGCGGGTTTCTGTCTCGACTGCAATTTCTGTTGCTAAGAGCCTATGAACTTGTGCCCGAACGGATGTTGAGTAGAAAGTCAAAAGCTTCAACGGTTTTTTTGTGCTTTTCACCAACGTTGCCCCTCCCCTTCAAAAGCCAACAAAAATTCCTCAATGATTTAACTTAAAATAGGTTGTAACCTACGGTTGGAATTAAAACTTAAGTGAACAACCAGTGAGTTTAAGATGGTTCGGAGTATTTCACCGCGGTGAACTTTAGGTTGCTGTGGGGAAATAGAATTCAGTTATGTTTTAAATAAGTTATCCTTTTTTTTCCGAACCCAACTGAATTGCCTACGGAACTAAAGGACGAAAATGAATGGGCAAACTGACGGCTCTTAGCCAAAATATTTCCCCTCCCCCACGTGTGGTCGTAGGTCTGCGATTTTCTCCGGATGAGTCTGTGACTGGAGGCGCCGGAAGCAACAATAGCCAGTCACGTGGTAGTTCAAGGAGTTCGAACTTTCGAAATGTTTTCAACGAATTTCACACACATCCTGTGTTAGCTCGACTTTAATTTCGATACCCCCTTCCCCCTCCTGGCGGCTGTTCGAACGCTCCGTGTTTGAAATTCTCCCAGAGCCCGGAAAAAAATTCCGCAAATCTCGGCTACGAAAAACCGTCGTCTTTATGAGTTTTTGAATTTTGACGGGGATTCCCCGTGACGTTACTATTTCGCGCCTCGTAAGTAATTCTATTTTGGGCGATAGGAGGATTATAGACTGGTGCGGGAACAGTGCGGGTGTTTAAGGAACTCACTTTAACTTTGTTTCTGGAGCGCGCCCGAACCAAAAAACCGGCACGGTGCCGAACGAACAACGCGGACGGTGCCTGCGAGACCAAGAGCGAAAAAAGGACCATGTTTTGAGAGGGGTTCGTGTGCGGTGCTCTGTCGATGGTTGTGGGTGTGTCCGCAACAGAGTGTGAGCGAGAGAGAGAATATAGAGGGGGCGGAACCAATCAGACTCAATATTGGCGCAATCGTTGTTCTCCGGTCATTTGATTGGAGCAGCTCGACCACGCCTTCTTTCGTTTGTTTCGAGTGGTGGGCGGGGGAGCAGGGGTGGAGCCTAGGCGAAATTGTTGACACCCCTCCCCGGGTGCGAGGTTGTTGTTGTTCTGCATCGACCAAACGCGCTCTGTAGGGTGGCGGGGGGTTTCCTTAAGAGTGTGTGCGCTCCGCGATATCAGGTCTGTGGAGCGAATGAGCCAGCGAGATATTGAACTGTGGGGATATACCCCGTCGCTCCCCACCGGGGGAGAATACCGAAAACCTCTGTTTGTTCTCCGGGCTGACACAGGTTTTTGTCGGTTAGTCGGCAAGGGGCTGCCGGTTTGTTGGCAGGCGTTTGTTTTTTGTTCTTGTTTTCTTTTTCAACAAGGACGAAGTCATGGAGCCTGAAAATCTTTCGAGTTCCATTTTTCTCTCTTTATTTTCTTCTGCGTTTTGTTTCCGGGATTTTTTCTTTTGCCCCCAGTTTTTATTTCCGTGCGCCTACACACCGCTTTTCCTTGAGCGCCGTTTGTGACTCGGTGAAAACAGTGTGTTAGACCCGACGTTCGCCTCATCTCGCTTCGTCTCACCTCGCCTCGTGCTGTAAAATAGCATATTTGGGTTGTAACAGAAAGGTGGGGGGGGGGGGGTTAGGGTTGGGGGAGGATTGTGTATGTTGAAATATAATTGAAGAGAGTGGGGTGGGATCGCTAAGGTAGAAATGCGGCGAAAAAGAAAGTTTTCGCTTTTCCGCATCGTTTCATTCGTCCGTTCGGTTTTTAAAGGGAGCGGTGGAGGGGGGGGGGGGGTGGCTACCAAAGAGGGAGGCGGACGGAGGAATGTACACCGTTTGAATAAGGGCGGCAGCAGGTTTCCGATGGCTCGACTGGCTGCACCAAAAATACGCACTCTGTGTTCTATGCTTTTTATCCTTTCAAGTTTAGTCCATTTTTTTTTAAATAACGCGCGTGTGTGTCTAATTTGTTTCTCTTTTTTTTCTCTTTTTAGAGTGTTAGAGCAAGAAGGTTGCGATGAGGCTGGCGCTCCTGCAGACCGAGTAAGCAACATGCCAGGCAATCGCACCAGTAGCAATGTTCCGAGCAATGGGGCGGACTAATCAGTTCGCACATGAGCTTACTTTTTTTTTCCTCATATGCCGTTTGTTCAAACGAAAAAAACTATAGTAAAAAAAAAACACTCCCCATAGTTTGGGGCGAACTGAAAGGAAACTGAACTAAGGATGTGAATTTCTTTTTTTCATAGTAAAAAAAATTGTTTTTTTCCTAACTTTCTTTTTTTTTCTTTTTACTTTTTTTCCTCATCCTCAAGTCCACCCCTCAAGTTACTTATTTCCGTTCGTAGGTCTATTTTGAACTATCCCCACATATTGCCCCACTATTCATCCGGGCGTAGGTAAAACTCGCGCAGACATACCTACCCCCTCCCCTGCCCTGGGCGGCCACGGCACGTTAAGGGCGCGTTTATACACCATGTGTGATGCGGAAAAACAACAGCAACAAATACAACAAATCAGCAACAATCTTTCCCGGGGGGGGGGGGGCGCTAAAAATGGAAAATAAAAATGCATTAAAACCGTTTTGTTTTTACCGTTTCTTTTTCTTTCTTCCGCAAACAAACCCATTAATAAAACTTCCAAACATATTTTCAGTTGTAAACAAAGTCTGAAACTGTTTACACAACGCTGTAAATTTGATGTTACTACCTTCGGTAACTAAACTTTAGAAGATTGAAGAAAAAAGGAAAAAAGAAAAACCGGGAAACTTGTGTGGCCCGCGTATTTCCCGCAGAGAGTCAGGCCATTTTAGAACGAATTGTTTGGCGCGCGCGATTTAAAATTAGTTTCGATTTGAAACGAGTTTGTGTATTTGTTTGTGGCCGAGAGTTGGACACTTTTCCCTCCCAGGGTGCTGGGGTAGGGGCGAAAAACAAAGGTAAGGTTTGATGGGTTCGAAAAAAAAATTGGTTAAGGGATGTTCGTAAAAGAAATTTGAGTTATTGGAACCTGGAGGCTACTCATCAATTACTCCGTCATAAACAAGAATTGGTTGTTTCGGTGCTCCCTAGATTCATGAGCCCACCCTCTTATTATTTAATTTTTTTTTTTTTTAATTTGGAGCCTCCGATCTTTAATGGTTTACGTAGAAGCACTGCCATGCTCCAGTTCGGGTTTGAGGCTTCGGTAAGTGGCGATTGAATCGCTGAAACTTTTTTTATTTTGTTCTTTTAAGGGTACCGCACTAAATTTGGAGGTGCACAGTCGGTTAAGGGTTGGGTTCGGGCAAGACCCTCCAGCCTTCTCTGTTCCAGTGACCGCATCCTCCAGTTTCAGATTCTTACACGGTCCGAGATTTGACGTCCCCATCCCTAAGCTGACTGGATTGTCGGCACTACAGTGTATTAAAGACTAACCTCCTAAGTCCAGTTTGGTATCCTTGAAAAAAAAATCCTGCCACCACTTTCCTAGCTTTCCAACTGTTTTTTTTATCCAGTAGCGAAGCAGTTTTACCAATTTTTTTTTTGCGGACCATATTCTTTTCTGCCTTGATTTTTCGACAGCAGTTGGAAAATGGCGACCGTTTGAAAATTCAGCAAAACAGGTTCGAATTTTTCCTTGGATTAATTAGTACCTCAAAATTCTTAACATTATCAGCCGATGCTAACAATTAAGGATTATAGATGGATAGATAGATAGATATATAGGTTTATTTTCCATATTATTAACATTTAGTGCTTAAGCTAACTTATAATTAATCAGTGCTCAGACTTTCGTCTCTACATCAAATGTTATTACATTATAGCACGGAGGCTGGTGTCTCTAATAATGATTGTGGATTTCTGTAGGAAAAGGGTGCAAAACCTTCCTGCGGGGATTATAGTTGTTAAGATTTGATTATCTCTTCTCGAAATTAAGTAGTTCTGTGTTGATACAAAAACAAAACTGATTTTCAGTAGGAAAATGGTGGCCATTTTGACTATTCAGCAAACAGAATCAGCGGTGTGATTTAAAGAATTGTTTTTCCCGCTTAAAAGTGAAAATATTTTGAATTCGTTTGAGCAATTGAGTTGGAGCTGAAGAGCATCTGTCAGCATCTTATTCTGCATAACTAGAACTCGAATGCTTCGGGGCACGTGTGTAAGTACTACATTCGGCTTCAATGCTGACTCCCAATTGCTTCCCTCGCCTGCTCCTCTTCGACCCCCCGCGGACACCGGGCCAATTTCCTTTTGCATCGTCACAAATTTAAGGACAATCGGTTCATCCAAATCGACGTAACCTTGACCCGAAATTCAAAGAGGACATCGCTTTCAATTTGTCGCTAGGTCTTGTCTTTAGCAGGCCCCTCCCCCTCCCTGCCCCCCCCCCCCCCCCCCCCCCGAAGCAACCCTTTTGGTATCTTTCCGCGAGAAAACCCGACCTAAAACCATCCAGGACGACAGGAAAAGTGTTGTTTTTTTTGGTCAGGTCGAAGTTTGTATTTTTCTTTTCAGGTGGGAAGAGGGAGAGTCCGAGGCCAGAAGGGGAGTTAGGACTAGGAACTATGGGAGCTAGAAAATCAATTTCCTCTCATCCCAGAGAAAAGGTTCCCGAGGGGGGGGACCGATAGGCTTGTTCCCCCGCGCGAAGGGATCACTCGGCACCTAGAACAACGGGGATGTGAAAATGAAAGTGAAATTATCAGCACGGTGTGACGATGAGCAGTGGGCAGGAATTTAAGTTTGGGGTTGTTCGAAGGGGAGAGAGGGATGGTTTTCGGCCACAGAGAGATGCTTCTTCGAGATGAAGGTCGATTTTCTTGTAAACGATGTCCTGAAACACGCGGGTCTCAAGGCTTCGTATAAATCAACCGAAAATATTAGTTGATGCGAGCGGTGAAAGGGATGGGGGAGTGAGTTGTGGCGAGGGTTGGGGCGGGGGTGGTTATAGGCAGGCGTACGATAAACAGGGCGGAGTATAAAACCCCCGCAAAAGTCGAAAAAAAACCGAAACCGTTGAATGTTACTCCGCCGAGGGAAAAGCGAATCCATCTCGAATGCCACCCTTGTACCGTTGAGCGCGCAACCCTTCTGATTAGACAATTTTCCCTTTTTTGCTTTTTCGCTTTTTTGTAAATAGCCCCCCCTCCTCGTCCCCATCCCCCGCTCGGTTTTTTGGGTAAGAAGGTGTGCCTTAAACTCATCGACAGTGTGTAGAGAAAATAAGTTTCACATCTACTTTACACACATGTCCCCCCCGCCGCGCCCAACACGCTCCACCTTCACTCCAACCCTTGGAAAAAAGAAAAGAAAACAAGAAAAGCAAAAACAAAAAAATCCAAAACTTTAAACTGGAAAAACTACTACAACCGCGCGCGGGGGTCAATAAAAACAACAACAAGAAAAAATTTGAAATTTGAACCGGAGTTGGCGGGCAATGTAAAGCAACGCGACGGTTTTTTTTTTTGTAACGCTTAGCATATGTGTGCGAGGGTTTCGACCGTGTAGAAACTATACACCGACATCGAAACACTCCCCCCTTCCCCCTCGTTTGCACTACCACCACAAACTAAAACCGAAACAAAATTTCGAACGAATACAACGGAGGGGCTGGCAGAGAGGAGGGGGAGGAGGAAGGGGGGGGAGGGTGATGAAAGGCTTGGCCAACGGCTCAACTTATCCCGCCTCGAATCCCCGACTAGTTTCACTTGTATTATTTTGGAGCACCACAGTTCACATTCTACGATCGTGTGTACACACGGTGTGGTAACAAACGCGTTTCTGTGTTTTGTCGACTGGTATACGATTTTTGTTTTTGTTTTTGTTTTTTTTTTGTACACCCTTACCCCATACCACCCCCCCCCGCCCTCGGGTCACACATCAAAACATACCCCTAAAAAAAAAAAGGAAAGTAGGAAAATTCCGTGAGAAAAGAAACCGTTTCCGAAACACGATTCGCGCGCGGTCACATTTCGAAACTTTCGGGAAACGATTCAAACGCGTTCAAAAATCTCGGTTTCGACATCTGCCGGTTGCGACGTGAATCAATTAAAAAAAAAGGACGTTTTTTTCCGAGACCCCCGTGAGATTTTTTTTTTTTTTTTTTTGAAAGTGTTTTTTTTTGGGAAATTTTTAAAAAATATTTAAAAATTATTTTTTAAAAAAATTATCAACAAAAATTGTGACGACGATAGGTGGTGTGCGCGGCATGCGTTAATTTTTTTTTTCGTCTTCAAAATAGAGTCAAAAAATTCAGAAAATTTCAAAACACCTCCTTTTCCGGCCCCCTCGTCCCGTCGCCACAAAACAAGGCTACCCCATTTTTTGTTTGGTGCCAATTGCAGAGTTCTCTCGGAGCGTTCAATTTTCAACTGGGACACAACGTCTAAAAACCACGGGAAAAACCAATTTAATTATTTTTTATTAAAGAAAGCATAAAAAACAAAATTGTGTCGTAAAAAACTGTTCAAAAAAAAGGAGGCGCCGGTAAAACTCAAGGCGCGCACTTTAACGAAAAGGAAACTCAAAAGGAGACTATCTTTTGGGCCACTTTGGGCGATTGGGGTCATTTAAAAGATTGTCGGGGTTTTAAATTTGTTGTTTTTTTGTTGGTGTTTCAGGTGTTTCAGGGCTGTTTCAGTTCATTTTCGATGGAGTGATTGTTTTTCAAAAAAAGAAAGGAAAAAGTGAAAAAGTTCAAAAAGAAAGTGAGCAATAGTTTGAACAAGTGAGTTCTAAAAAAAAATTATAAATAAAAAATACGAATGTTAAACAAAAAAATTAAGAGAATTGAAAAAAAAAAAAATTCGGCGTGAATAGTGGGCGGTATACTAAAAACAAAAGAACCTCACCACATCCGGTAAGTCAAATCAAAATTATTCGGTCACCCTTTAAATTGTTTACGGACCTTTTGTTTGTATTACAATAAAAACAATGGTATTACTATTTGTTGAATTTTTAACTGGGTCTGAACTCAATCCCCTGCAGGCCCTGGCCTGATTTCGGCTGTTGCGCCATTGATGATGGATGGTGAACTCATCCCGCTTGAAACTATATCTTTATCAGGTTTTAAAGATCATTTCCGCTTCAGTTCCGTATCAGTTCTTCTTCAGTTCCTCTACAGTTCCCTTTCAGTTGCTCGTTAGTTCCTCTTCAGTTCCTCTACAGTTCCCTTTCAGTTCCTCTTCAGTTTCTCTACAGCTCCCTTTCAGTTCCGTTTCAGTTCTTGAGTTCCTCTATAGTTCACTTTCAGTTCCTCCACAGCTCCCCTTCAGTTCTGCTTCAGTTCACCTTCAGTTCCTCTACAGTTCCTCAAAAGTTCCCCTTAAGTTCCCGGCCAGTTCCTCTACAGTTCCACTTCAGTTCCCCTCGAGTTCCGCTTCCAAATATTCCGTGACCTTAAAACTGTTCACCTTATTCCCTTATCATGTACTAAACACAATATTATAGTTGCAAAGGCTGCAGCCTATACTCTCTAAAATAATTACAAACTGTGTCCATATACTATATATTTAAGTATTAATGTGAAATAAATGTGAACTATGAGCAGTTGCGCTTGCCTTGCTGCTTCAGAATGGAGAAAGGTCGAATACGACCAGTATCGGACCGGAAACTGAAACCCCCTTCGTTGTAAGTTCTGCAAATCAGCACTGAATTTCAGTACTCGGATCAAAACAGTTTTCAATTCCGTTCAAGTTCCGGTTTGCAGTACTCAATTCATTTTCAGTAGGTTGTTTTTGGGGGGCTCTGTACTTTCCCTAAACTCCCGAGAATGCTTGTGTAGAGGGTTGTATACTTTCACTAAGCCCCTGAATTTCCATCTAGACCGAGAACAAGGCCCCATCGATATTTAATCAACCACAAAACAAGACCTTTACGAGTTCTTTGACCGCCTTTAACTGTCCTCGCGCCGTTTTGGGTCAAATCACTCATAAAGCCGTCATCACCACAATCCAGTCCCCCTCCGCTCTACTCTTTCACCCCCCCCCCCTCGATCCTCTAAGCTTATGCAACTCAAACCAAATGTTGCTGACAGCTTCAAGCCTCTCGTCAAATCCATCAACTTCAACTGCAAGCGCCCCCTGATCATCGTTCCAGGAATTCAAACGAAGCAATTTTTGATTGATGGATTTTACGATGCAAAGTGGTGGCACTACTGCCCCCCCCCCCTACTTTCACCCGGGATATAACATGCAGCGATTGCATCGTTCACCGACAATAGATGGCTCCTAGTAGCAAAAACCGACAAGAGGTTGCTCCTAGTAACACCCCCCCCCCTAAAACCAGTCACCCACCGCGCTTAATCATGCGAAAAATCGACGCCTAGTAAGGCAAATATTTTGTCTGTAGGCGGCCTCGAATTCTTTTTAGAAGCTGCTAAAGACTCTGGCCAATCTGATGGCATCAGAAATAGCTTTTTTCTCTCCTAGGATGTCTCAGGATATTCCGCACCGTAAGTTCCTAGAAATGACGCCAGCTACCAACCACGCAGCTATTACCCACTGAACTCTTCGGGACAAAGGGGGATTGTCGTTGTCCGTTGCAATTCTTTCGAATCTTTAATCAGTTTATTAAAGTGTTGTTTTCTGTGTACTTGAACCCTCTTCCTGGTTCCCGGCTCCCGGGTTCAGAGAAGCGCAAAAATGCCATGCATCACACGGGCAATAACGCGTCCCTGGTCCGACTCCGGGGACAAGATAATTTCCTATCTGTCGGTAGAGTGCACTGTCCCAATTCAGCGGTGGACAACGGACGAAAAACAACCGGAGTAACATGACGAAGGACATGAAGAGAACAACAAGTCCACAATTAATTACAAATAAAACGAAAATTGCTCTCTTAACGTTAATCGAAAGATTGAATAAAAGTACCGCCAACGATGAATCGGAACAGAACTTCATCCCCCTCTGGATGGGAAAAGTACAACAATACCGGACACATTATTAGGGGGTGGTAAGTACCTAGTAGTTTGTTCGGTTGCGACAAAAAAAACAGCCCTTGAACCCTATCGGTGTCCTTTAAGTGAATCCCCTAAATAAAGGCGAAACGATTCTATAATTGTATTTTGTGAAGGTCGTCGTCGTCGTGCCGGCCGGTTCCCTCGTTTCGACTCACAATCCCGGGGGTTGATTTTCATTCATCTCCCGAACCGAACAATATGCAGGGGGCGCACTAAACTAAGCTACCAAAACAAATTGGCCAACATTCAAGAACGCGCTCGTCATCTCCTGGCTATTGATCGGGAATCGTTGAATGCCTATCCGCCCCCCCCTCCCCTTCCACCCTGGGACTGAAACAAACAAAGGATCCACACAATTTTCCCGTAGCCAATGTGCATTTGACGTGACATGTTTATTACCGAGCATGACACCACCGGACAACTTGGCAAGGATGACGAACGGGAGATCAAGTACTGTTTGTTTTTGTGACGGACGGTCTAGGGAAGAGTGTCCTTTCAGGCGGATCAAGGAAGCCTTGTCTTGGCTGACGTGATCACACAAAAATTGAACTTTTTATTTGTTCGTAATATCGTAATGTCTCTGTCTCGCCACAGTATGTTTCTGTTCCCTTTATTGTCGTTTGTCATTTTTGTAATCTATTTTTTTTTGTTAAGTACTTGCTTCGTCATCGTGAAGAGAAGATCGTGAAAGAAGGACAGGTCTTTTCGAAATATAAAAAATGTTTTTTTTTTCCTCATTTTGGGTGCTAAAACCTTGGTCTAAAATTTAAGAAAAAATCGACGCGAACCAATATCCAAGCCAATTATTCCGATCGAATAAGTCCAGGAATAGGGTGGACAACGCGTGGACGAGGGCAAAGAGACCCCTTGTTAAACAAAAAAAGGAACAAGAATCTATACTGCAATTTCCGGTTGACTGGGTTTTTTTCCGGGTCCTTTTTTTCCGCATTTTATTCCGTTGTTTCGAGATTGCAAAGGACGTTAAAACTGTTTTCCCCCGCGCGCGGATGATTCTTCGACCCTCTGCATGGACCGGCGGCATTCACGAAACTCACCCCATTGTGTCAAAGCCGGGCGGGAGCAGTCAGCCGTGCAACTGATTTACTCTCTGACTGTAAATGTCACCACCAAACCCATGAAGAACTCCCGGAGGACGAGGCTGACGGGTGCAGGAGGATGGGGTTTTACATTTGGTTTGACTACCCCCGCGCCCACGACGATCTTGCCAATTTATCGTAACCTTCAATCAAGACACTTTCTCTTCGTGGCTTTGACGGACGTCGTCATCACACGTCGACACCGATGCTAAGCAGCGCTTTTTTCGGGGGAATCCCCCGCTAACAAACAAAGCGAATTTTTGTATGATTCCGAAAGTTCGCCACGGATAAGAAGAAAAAATGGTACGGGGGTGTGTGCGACGGGGGGGTTGAACGAGGTGGCAGAACCACTAATCAAAAAAAAAAAATAGAAAAAATGAATTCAATTCGAATTAATTCAGGGGACGGAAAAATTGAAAATAATCCGAAGAATGGGTCCTCGTTCTTCCCGTTCGCCGCCTCCGATTAAACTGTGCGTCCTGGAACCGAAAAAATCACTCACATGGAAAATGAAGGATTCGGGCTGCCTATTGTCTGACCGGAAAAAATTACAAGAAAATAAAATCACACCCTTAAGGCCGCCTTGTTTCGGGCGGCCCGGTTTTTGTTTCTGTTAGTCAGTGCTGGTATATGTTGTTTTTTCTGAGGACGTTTCCGTATGGATCTGCCCCTGCGTTTTCATTAGCTATTCACCGGTTTTTTCACGAGTTATTCATGGGTTTATTCATCGGTTAATGATTCAATCCGGTGCAATGAAAAGTGTATCTCTTACAAAATCTACGGTCGTGTTGCTACTGGTTTTAGGTATAGTGGATTTAGAATAGTTTCACCCCCTCTACCCCCCGTCTACACAATCCCATACCGTCCGTTTTAATAGTAGCCCAAGCAAGTGGCAGGCCGGCAGCCTCTGATTTGAAATTTGATAGGTCGCAGGTAAAAAAGGGTATTTAAGTGTATCTTCATTCTGGCCGCCCACCCCCTCCCCGCCTGCCTATCGTGTTCTCTTGTCCGCGCGGCGGGGCGGCTTAAGCAAGTGACATGAAAATCGAACACCTGACAAAAAAAAAAAAACCTCCGAAAATTAGTCCGCTAACAAGCAATGGATGAACGAGCACCTAATTTGCATACCTCTGATCAGATTTCTTCGAACATTTTTCTTTGCTCATCTTTTGCGTTTTTTTCTTTTCTTATCGAGGCCCGAAATTTGTTCATCATGACATGCGTGTTTCATTACCATCGGAAAAAGAAGACACTCGACCGACCCTATGACCCCCTCTCTCCCGCCCCGTTTTAAACTGTACCTTTTTTTTCCCCATCCGAGGAATTGGGCTCTGTACCCACATCATACTGTGTACCTTCTTGAAGGCGAAAAAAAAAGAAGCGCCAGTAGCAAAAATCAGTCATTTGCTTCAGTTAACTTTCAGATAGGTCCCCCCCCCCTGGAATCTAGCCCCCGGCAGAGACTAGCGTGGAAACCCTGATCTTTGTCCCGTCCGCGTTTAGGTGAGACAGTTTAAATTCAAGGTGTCTAACCTAGTCGCTGTTCGTTGGACGCAAAAAAAAAAACAAACGCCACAAAAAAACATGCCCTGTAAAGAAGACGAGCCCGATTCGGAGGCAACATACCAGAAAATAATTCTGTTTTCAGACGGAGAACTGTCAGCTACTCAGCGGAGACCCTTACCTTTCACAGTATGGGCCCAAATCAAATTGTCCGTCGGGTTGCTGTGTTTTTTTTTGGATTCTTCGCTCGTCGGCGAAGGGGTCGCTACGATATCTGACCGGGGGAAAAAAAAACCGCGACCGACTCCGATTTCCATCTTAAGACCCTTTCAGACTCAAGACGGGAGCTCAGAAATTCCATTTAGAAAGTATCGTGATATACCCCCCTCCCCCGCAAGAAAAAACCCAGACACATCTTAACCGCGTATGAAGATTAGTTTTTTTCCTATTTTTTTTTAGTAGTTTATAGATGAAAGGTCGGGTCAAGAAATTTGACAGTGTCTTGATGGTTTGTGGAGCGCGAATCGTTTGGTACACTACTTGATATTGAAATGAGAAATTTGGGGTGGGTATGTCGTTTCGATATCCGTGAACACGATATATTATGCTGGGATTGGCGCGACGATTGGGTTTAAAAAGTTTCATTCTATCTGTTAGCGGAAAGTTGCTTCCACTACTCATTGTTGCTCCCATTACTCCAGCTGCTTCCTATTGTTCAATTTTGTCAATGCGAGCGTCGTTTCACCATAGACCACGTTTCTCTCTGACTTCAAGTGAAAATTTGCACGTTTTTTCACCCTCAAGACCTTCGACCTTCGCTCCGCTGCAATAAAATATCGTTTTTCTGGTGATGAATTCCGCCCCGATTTGGGGTCCGATTGGAAGGCCTTCGGGGTCACCTTATCTTGAAGATATCTTTGCTGTACTCTGGTTTCTTCGTTTTTTGTTTGTTTGTTTTTGTTTTTTTTTTTTCCTGTTTTGTTTTTATCGAGCTAGTAAATTTTGAATTACCCTCGTTAAAAACACGCCACACACTATCCGCTCCAATTGACGTCGTCGTCGTTCGGTCCATAGACAAAGTTCGACGGTAGGCGAGCGGATAGAAACGTGGACGAGTTTCTTCCTCGAGATCTTGTAAGATAAACGACCGATGACTCGACTGATATGAAGTCTGTTGTCAGTTTGACAGTTTCTTAATTTAATTTTAGGTTTTTTTTTTGTTTTTTCACTGTCTGCTTCGCTTATTGCTCAGGTTGTTTCGGTTTGTTCCGTTTTTTATTTTTTTTATTAATTCTTTATTTTTCTGTTGCTGGCTGTCGTCTTCTTTGTCAGTCACTCGAATGAAGTTTAAGTAAAAAAAAAGGAAACGGACAAACAAACACACACCTTCACAAACAGCAGAATAATTTTACATTCTTCAAAGATCCGCGATTGTTGCGATAATGCGCACCTTGAGATCATCTCGACTTGGAGATGATCTTAAACTCGGCGTCCTAATCCTGATCGCTGCATGCTTCCTCGAGAACGAGCCGGCACCTGCCCGTCACTGACTGCATGTATCAGAATTATGTGCACATAGTCCTGTCGCAGGGTTTGCGTCCGTGATGTATCCAGTCACTATTTTCGATTATCGAAGCGACAACCGAACTGTCAACGAGTACAAAACGGTACTGCTCTCCCTGTCACTGTCGTTGTTCGCTGCATGTTTTTTTTTTGAACAAAGCTCCTTTTTCCAGTTCGTGTCCTTGCGTAGATTACGTAACAAAGTTGTCGATGATCGGAACAAATCGAGTATCGATTGTCAGACAGGAAGAAGTTGATACGTCAGACAGAAGGAAGTCCTCAACGGACAGACGGTTTCGGCTCAACTTCGAACAGAGAGTCCGGGGCCTAAGGACGTGTTCCTCGACAGACAGGATTCGATCGCATAAAAGGGACAGAAACTTAAATAATGCGTCCAGTGAGAATCGAACCCACAGCATTGGCATCGTAGCAATGTTTCCAAGACCTAGTACACTATCACGAAAACAACAGCGAAATTATTTTTGCCTTTGTCTGAACAAGACAAAATTCCAGGACGACCCCAATCCTCCCTTAACACTTTTGTTCACTCATTTTGGATTTATGTGCTTACTCATGCGGTGAGTATCTCCTTCCCACTCAGTGCAAGTGCAAAGATAAATGTCTGTGTACGCCATAAAAAAAAACACGAGTGAAGGACTCTGCCAGGATAATGTGAGAAAATATAGGAAAATGCTAAAATAGGAAAAACCACATACTACTCCTCCCTCTCCATCCCCCGGGCCCCCTAAAAGCACACGTTTTGCTTAATGAAAACGGCTGGTTGGTTTCGAACCAAAGCCTGAGTTTAGTGGCGCAGTTAAAGGAGGGGGCTGTGCTGCTCGGGGTTGCTTTTTTCTTATCAACATCAGTTTTCTTTTTGTATTATAATTTTTTTTTGCTCTTTTCCTTGATGAAATGAAAGTGCCTTTCAACAACATTTTCATCCCTCGCATCTCCCGTCCGCACAATCCCCTCCCCACAACCTCCACGGGTTGCACTAATACGCGAGCTTTTTGTGCTCGTTCTATTAAAAAAAAAAACTTCCACACATTTTCCAGATTACAGCGATTTTCTTGATTTAAATTCAGCCCCCAACCTCCACCCATTCGGTGAAAAAATTCAGCCGTAGAAATTTTCCGGGAAAAGCAGAAACATTTAAAGGAATGAAAATAAAAGAAAAAAAGAAAACATCAACAAAACCAGGTTTGTGTTATTTTTCCTTTTTAATGAAAAGAGTGCCTCTGTTTCTTTTCATCGGCGATGAGAAGATTTTCCTTCCGAAAAAAAAAATGAAAATGATTGTGGGATTTTCTTTGCATTGAACAAAAATACTTTCAGACATTTCGAGCGCAATAAAAGGAGTACGCGCTCTGTAGAAAAAAAACCAACCAGATATTTGGCGAATTGTTATAAATAGAAGCCGCGAACAAAGCGGATGAGGGGAATGAGGGAATGACCGGTCAAACTCCTTCTTTCACGTGAGTGCAAGAAGCGTCAAATCACCTCCTTTTCAAATCTGCAAACAGATTAAAAAAAATTTAAAAATTTCGTGCCCAGGAGAGCAAATGAGACTCGAAATCATGTCAGCCAATCGTGTAATTTTCTCTGAATCAGTCTGAGCAAAAAAAATTTAAAAATCAACAGTAATCAAACAACAATAAAATTAAATAAACATTTTTTTTTCTTATTTCAGATTTGTGCAACGCTGGAAGGTTCAGTTCAAAATAAAATTGAAAACTACACGTTAAAAAAACGGCCGTAAAATTGAAATTAATGATTTTCTGTTTATTTGTTTGCTTTTAACGCGGTCGTTCTGTTTTTACGCTAACAACAAATTTAAATTAAAAAAATAAATCAGTGGCTGAAGGTGCTGGAGTGTATAAAAAAAAAAAAAAATCCGTGAAGTTTTTGTTGTGAATTTCAATGAAAATCTAGTAAATTTACAACAAGCCTAACAAAGTTTGTGTAAAATTTAAAAAGCTTTGTGTAGTTCTGTGAATTTTTTTTTCTCAATTTCGTTCCGTTCTTTTTTTGGTTGGTTAAAATTCGAAAAAATCAACAAAATTATTTCGAAAAAAATTTATAAAATAACGCGGCAAGCTGATTGGAGCCGGCTTACAGCACCCGTTAGCACGGGATGGTGTTGATACTTTTTGGAAAATGCCACATGCCGGTAAGGTTTAATGAAAAAATTAAAAAAAAAACACAATAACGACGGAGCACGCACAATGTTCAACCAAACCAATCAGGTGCCTTGGATATATCAGGTACAAAGCATCAGTTACCGAGTATCAGATTGAGTCCGCCATCTTGCGGATCTCAACCAAAAGAAGATGTTTAAGAATTTAAAATTTTCATCCCGCATTCCGGGAAATTCCCGAATCATTCGACTGTAAAAACCGGATTAAAGCCGACCTGAAAAAAATTCCCAACTGAAAAACGGATTATTGGAAATTTTCTTAGATTTACCACGGCGGGGAGGGAAAGTTGTCAACGCTACCATTAAAAATTGTACCGCCCTCTCCACATTTTTAAGTGCATCTCGAAATATTGTGGTGATCGTGTGCGAGGGGGGAGGTAGGGAAAAAGGGCGGCTTAAGGATGGCGAAAACCACTCAAAAATGATGTGCTCTATTCGGAAATTCGAACAAGCGTAAAATGCGATTGTCGGGCTTAACACACTTTTTTTTCTTTCGAATCGACGGAAAATACTACCCTTTCTTCGTCGTCGTCCCCAATCTACTTTCTAGGCCCCCCGATACACAGAGTCATCCCACGGATTACTTCGAAAAGCCCAAAGTTTGAAAGAAATGCGACATGACATAAAAAAAAAAGAAACACCTTCTAAGAATTTGATCAAAATCCAAATGAGATTTTTTTTTCGCCCAAAGTAGAGGATCAAGGAAATCCTTACGTGCGTGGGATTTTGAAGGTTGAGGGTATCTCCCCGTGGGATACTATCGGTTAAGTGGACGCGCCATGGCCTAGGCCTCATCCTGTTCAGTTCCGGGCTATGGGATTCACCGTCTCAAGAATCTAATACTACTCGCAACCCCCAAGAAAGGGTTTAGAATCGAGCAACAACGAGCTAAATTCTCCTACGTCCGAATTGGTGGCTGGAATTCGCCTACGTCCAAATTGGTGGCTGAAATATGAACTGTAGCGACTGCTGGCGTCTGGGCTTGCTGCATCTGTGGGTAGAAGAGGGGTCGTTGTTTACATTCCCAACCATATAAACCCTTGGCTTGTACAACAAAAATTTCACACCGAACCGAACAAGCCTCCAAAATCACATTATTATTGTTGATGTTGTCTTATCTGTAAAACGATGTAAAATATCAAAATGACAATCAGCGTAGCTCAAAATACCGAACTGTTAAAATAATAATAAAGTAATTGTATTCCACCCCAACCCCAACCACGTGCGCTCTAATCCTTGTCCCGCCTAATAATGTCTCAATTACAATTAAAAATCATTGACAATAAAAAGACCGAAAAAACAGAAAAGAATGTCGTTGTCATCGACCCCCGATAGAATCGCGCAAGGGGGTGTAATTGCGTCAATCTTAAATACGTACGCTCCTAAACTGACTGAAGTGTGGCGGGATAATTCGAATCTCGATTACAAAAAACCGGGCGCTGTACTGGGCTCGAGCGAAAACGAGCGAAAAAACTAAAACAACCCCCTTCAACCTTACCCCCGGAAAAGGAAATCACGGAAAAAAAATTGGAAACACGATGCACGTGTCCTTAAGTATTTTCCGCGTAATATCGTTGTCACAGCAGGAAGACATCTTTACTCGCGGAGCTAAAAAAAAAATAACCGCCGAAGTTAACAAAGTTCGCCCGAATCGTGCACCCTGGTAGGGGGTTGGCTGGCGCGCGCAAAAAAAAAGGATTACACTCGCAATAACTGACAAATAAAGCGATTCGACTGAGTCACATATCATCGAAGACCTAAATTGAGATATCATCGCCCACCCACCACCTCCTCGAGACTATCCTTGTGTAATATCGTTCCACCCCCCGCCTCCTTACCCTGGTGGCCGGGAGTTCAAAGTTATTGTGAGTGCGTGCCGGACACGTTTTAGAGATTTTGCCTTGATGCGCGATGAAATTGTTGTCGACGTCCTTCAGCCAACAAAAAAAAACCCCTTGTTCAGTTTCGGGTTAAGCGGCGTACGGCCGGTCGGCTCGTCCTCGGCCGTCTTGTGTGACTTTGTCTCTTTAGAGCCAGCTACCCCCCCCCCCCTCCGCCCGCCCGCCTGCAACTCAAAGCGGTAGGATAGGCGCTCAAATCTCTACTTAGTGAAATTATTAGTTCACCGAGATAATTGACAAATTGAGGCGGCCAGATTTTCAGACCGTTTGATGTGTGCCTCGTGTCGGCCAGCCACCTTCTCCGTCCACAGACAAGGAGTTGTCGAAGGGTTTTTAAGGACCACTCGTCGGAACGATTATAGGTTGTAATTACAGTGTAGCTTCGGGAGTGAGAGAGGAGCCGAGGCTGAGTGGAACTCGACTCCATGCCTCCCAACTGATGGTAGAGATTCATCCGCTCCATTTTGGATTTTTCTGTCTTCCATCCGCTCTACATGGGGCCATACCACTGCAGGAAAATAAAACCTAGTCGCTGCATACAAAACAACATCCGTTTGTCCTACGTTGGCAGCTCGTCGCCTAAAAGCTTTACTTCTAAAATGGTTATAAAAATAAAAAAAAAAAAACATGTCACTTCCGCTTGAGCGCTGCTTCTGCACCATATTGAATATATTTTATCCGTCGATCCGGACGTCATATGTCACAGTACCTCGTTCTTAAGGCGTACGGTGCCCTGATAGCCCGGTCCCGAAAAAACAGGGGACGCTACCATCCCCTGTCCCGCTATTCAAATTTTCAAATTTTGATTAAAGGCGTGCGGGCGTATTTTCAAAATGTCTCGAACAGATATGTTTTTTCGCGCGTGACAGGGGTTGAAGAATTTACTGGGCCCTCTTTAAACCGGACGCATTAAGTCCATACTTTTGTTTCGTACGCGAAATTCCCGTTCTCATCTTGTCATCCGGAAGTTTCAGACACGTGATCAAATCGAGCAACTTCCGGACCTGGTTCTGAATTTTTGCCAATTCAGTTGGAAAAAACAGGGTACGCGTGCGTCCTCATAACGGGGTTCTTTTCTAAGACGAGCGATTAATAAGATTCACCCCCCCCCCCCCCGGTCTCTTTCTTGCGAAAAAAACAGGATGCTGCTCTGTCGTCCTTAACCAAATAGTGGCGTGATTTCTTGCAATTTCTGTAGAGAGCTTGGTTCACGGTGCAGTGAATATTTTTTGAGGGAACTTCGCCCCCGTTTTGTTTCTCTTACGGTTTTCGTGGCTCATTGAATTTGGCGAGCCTCCCTGAAAATGTCGCTCTTTTTTCTTTTCTTTTTTTTTTGGTCAAAAGTCTAACATTTTGGGTAATCGGAAGTCGGAAAATGTTTCCGGGAAACATTTCGGAGGATAATGGACGAGGTGCTGGACGGATGATTTTTATGTGATGGCCACTGTAACACCTCGATGTTGAAGTGTTGCCATAGGGTGAACGGAAGTACCAACCCTTGGTTGCCCTTTTGAACTGACACGCTACCGGTACTTCGTTTTGGCAACCTTTAGGCGCCAACGCGGTTTCATAGGAAAGGGAAACATTGTCTGTATGTGAGATTGATGTGATGCTAGTTGGGTCAGACTTTGTTTTCTTGACGCATTCCACTTTTGTTTCGTAAGTACTCTTTTGAGAGCTGGGCATGCCTTGTCTTGGCGTCCCGTTGAATTAAAAGATGCACACGAAAAACCCAATAAAAAGGAATTAAGGTAATAAAACGCCGCCTTACGGCACTCCACTTCTTCGACTTTGTACCACGCGGAACAATCGTGTTGCCCCGAAATCCATTCGTCAGATTCATTTAACTCGATCCGTAATAAATCGGAGATAATCTTGTCTTGCCACAAAAATTTTTCCGTTGAGTTTTTATCCCTTTTTTTTTGCCCTGATCCTAACCCTTTGTACTATTGAGGTCCTTAATCCCCTTCCACTTGAAAGTCCGGGACTCATCACTATCTCGAGCATTTCCAACCAACCAACTGCAGTCCTGTGGGAAGAGGTTTTCGATAAGCTTTGGAAGATTTTTTATGAGTTTCGTTTTTTTTTTTAAATCGAGCTCATCCCTGCCTGAGTTTTAAGGGCCGGGAAAAGCAAAAGGATACCGGAGTGCGAATCAGCCCCAAAAAAATCGAAGGATTTTCTTGTTCAATTTTTTTTTCCCGGGATTCTTTTCTTCCGTGCGGGATCGTCGCTGTCGTTTTTTTCTTTCCGTTTTGGGCTCGCGGTTAAATGGTGGTGGTCGTCTATCAAAGAGCGGGTTGCAACAATGGAAAATCACGTGCAAGGATAAAGTTGTTTGGGATCTTTCAGGAATCTTTTGGGAAAAGGATTTTCTTCGGGGTTTTCGTGTGTGTGACTTTATGATGTGATGAAGTCAGTGGCTCGGGGGTAGAGACAAGAATAAAGCCGAGAAATCGATTTAACTCTTTCGCTCCGGCTCGAAATCTTTTTCTTTGTGGTTACAGCCTCTGATCGTACCGTCAAGTGGAAGCTTAGTCCGCTTTAACTAGCTGGTGAAGAAGTGGAGTAAAGCTTGAATGGTTTTAGTCCCTTTCAGCACATTTGAGTGCCATTTAGCACTATTTAGCAATATTTAGAACTATTTAGCACTATTTAGAACTATTTAGCACTATTTAGCACTATCTAGCACAATTCGAACTATCAAAGTTCGTTTGAAATAGGGAAAACTGTCCCGGTATCATTACAAGTCTATCGACTATTAAGAACTTCTCCTCCATCACCCCCGCCCCACTCATTTACGCACAAACGGATCACAAATCATTTAATTAAGTCGCCATAAAAACAGGAGGACCCGATGCACACAATTCTTGGCTTTTTCGGCCTATTGTGTGTGCGCCTGTAAAAAATGTTGTACACGTGTCGAAACACACGCGGGGACCATGTAGTTTTGTTGTTGTTGCGTTCAATTGGATGATTTTCGCGGATATTTGCCAACCAACCATCCAACCCCCTCCACCCCTAATCGCTATTAGTTCGAAAATTGGAAAATTGTGCGTCAGATGTTAACCACATGAGAAGTTCGTCTGGTAGGCTTTTGTGTGTTTCGTCGACCGATGAAAATGAAAAGCCCACCGGGAAAGAAAAGAAAAATCGAGAAAAATTTAAGGAGCAATCGGGAAACACAAGGGTGTAATTGTACAACCCCTTGTACCGGGTGGCGGCGGGAGAGAGTTTGTAATCGACATTGGACAAGCGAGCGAGCGAGCGTCTTCAAGGGTGTGTAAAACGCGAGCTGGCATTCTTGACGGGCGCGATGGACATTGTTTGGTGAGTGGTTCGGCGGGGGAGTGGGTGTCCCGGGGGGTGGAGAGAGGGTGCTACCAGCCCTTTTTCGTTGAACAATAGGGCATCCAGCTAAATGCTCGTTTAGTGGAAATAATACAGTAAACGAATGCACCGCAAACTCTGCCATTGATGCGGCACGACGTCGTGCGCGCTTTTCAACAATGCGACCAGAATCGACCGCGCGATTGAATGGTATTTTCGCCCGAATGTTAGGGGTTGGTTGGCCTAGGACATTGAATGGTATTTGGGGGCGCCGATCTGCACGTAATTGCCCACCTTTCGCACATTCCACGACCGACAAAATGGGCATCCGAGATTTTTTTGGGAACAAAAGAGTTTCGCGCTACCTTACCCTTACCTCTCCCCCGCCCCTGCCTATATCCAACGCTGCAGCAGCGACAGAAGGGTGGGCAAATCAAAGCGCCCCCCTACGGGTTTCAATAACGCGACGCGGGTAGTCGATTTGCGAGTGGTTTAATTAAGTGGCGATTTTGATTTGTCTCGTGCTGAGCGACGAGAATCAAGAAAACTGAATGTACCACCCCCACACCCATCAGCCACCAGTTCACAACCCTTAGATTGCCGTTGCCGCATGCTATCAAATCAACTCGGCGCGATGGTTCAGGGGGTGGTTTTTTTTCGGGCTCACGTTCGAGGTATGTACATATGTCAAAAATTCGTTTGAAATTCAATTTTCTGACGATGTGGCCGGAGAGGGTGGGTCGCGGCCGCGGTACATCTCGTCGCTTATGAGAGACGCGGGCTTCGGGTTGGGGTTGTTCCGATAACTGATAATCTTCTGCCCGACTGAGCACAATTGTAATTTGCCACTAATTACCGAATAGAACAGCCAGATGATGACGTAACATACACGTAGCGCCATCTACACGTGAACCCCGCTACAGAAGATTTCGTACGGGGGTGGTTGTTTTGTTAGCGCGCAAATGGTGGCGTT